>QVRM01001298.1:0-133269 GCA_003439945.1 Dermanyssus gallinae | reverse complement strand
ATATATATATATATATATATATATATATATATATATCTCGAGTTAATTTTGCACGAGTCGGTTAATGCGTGAGGCATCTACTTGATAAGATACCGACTCCCCTGTTTCCAGCCAAGTTGTGAAACGTGACAGGGATGCAAAGGAGCAGATGACCGTCCGTCGTTGTACGGTTTCACCTAGCTAAATACGTTTAATTAAGCTCAGCCAAAGTTAGCCGAGACGGCGTCTGAGGACGTGTAGATTTGCGTTTATGGGTTGTGGGTGTGTGGCGTCATGCGATGCTCTGCTGATTCTTAAGAAGTGTCTGTGCGAGCGGCAGGCAGGAGGGGGGAGGGGGAGGAGGAGAGCCACCGAGACCACGTGTTTTATGTTCGCATGTGCTGGGGACGACCAATCTCGACGGCCGCAGGTATTAGAATTAGGGCAGTGCCCCTACGATCGACGCTTCCCCGAACGAGAGAAGTTATGTTCAAACGTTCGATGTGTATATAAATATAAATGAATATATATATATATAATATATATATATATATATATATATATATGTAAGCAGGCCTTTGCGAATCCACCCACTACAGGCAGTATAGCCGGCAATGAAGCATCTAATTGAGAGCGTTTTGTCGTGTGGACTCTGATTACGCGGGGTGGCGGGTGGCGGACGGCCCCAGGGGAGGAAGGGGGAAATTGTCCTTCTCGCTTCCTCTCTCTCTCTCTGCTCTGCCCTTTTCCTCCTGTCTCGCTTCTGGTACTCATAGTGGTTTTGTTGTTGCCGTGATTGTTGTTGCCGACACGCACGCATGGCGTAATCAGGACATTGATGTTAGCATTCACAACTTGCACAGTCACCATAGTCATACAGACTACAGACGATATATGACGACGAAATTGATTGAAAAACCTATTGCTTGCATGAAAAAATCGCACAAGCAAACAGTGTGTTGTTGTTGTCTGCTGGCTGACTGTTATGTCCGCCTCTGGACACGCGAATAGTTTTGGTCCGTAGTCATCAACGTTTCAACATATTTATTGACGATGAAAGAATATTGGACGTGTCCCAGTGTTCGTTCCGTTAACCAGCTAGACCATCGAGAGCTTGGACGACATCCGGCTGGTATAACATGATGAAGATGCTCACCGGAGTTTATTGATTATTAGTTTGTACAATGAATGGTTTTGAGGGAAAAAGTGCTTTGATTGTTGCTGCTGCTCATGTTGTTGATGTGGTCGTTGTTGTTGCTAATGCTGTTATAGCCATATTTGTTGCTGTCAAAAAATTACGTCCGTCTTAGCGCGGACCGCTATACCCACATACTGCTAGTTTTTTTTCTAAAATGTTTTGGGAATGCGGAATGCACATGCGTCACTAGCAGCCTGCGGGACTGTGTGGGGCTTACCACTAAACTCGGAGTCCTTTACCCCCCCCCGCCCAGGCTCGGCAGTACTTGGCATTTCTTCGAAGCCATGGGAGAGGCGTTCCTGCCGTTTTCCTTAATTCAACTATTCTATCGTCTTTCTTTCTGCATATGCATCCAGATAGGGGGCTTATGCCAAGATATACAACCGTTTGAAGGGGTGTGTGTCAGGAGCTTGAGGGTTTGGCTGCACTTTTTCTCCCCCTCTCTTGGCTCCTCGTCTTGACCATTCTGCCGAGGCTGCCGCTTGAACCTCTCCCTCTAGTGGTTTCCTTGGCGCCTGTCTTGAGCGCCAAAATTGCGTCGAACAGGATCGTCGCCTCCTTCCATCCCTCTGTCGAGGTCATCATGTAGATAAGAATTTCCTTGATGGGGTGACTCACTTACTAGTAGGCACGCATTGATTGCCTAATTCTTCGATCAACTTCTACGATAATAAGAAAGAAAATGAAGCTAGGGAGGTGTTCTGGACAGAATAAAAATATTGAAAATAAGTAAATATATTTTTTATGGGACCGTCTTATTCGGACGGCAAATTTATTTAAATTCAGTAATTCCTCATTGAGCTTAAAATTTCTATAATTACACATTTTTACGGGCTATCGCCCGTGTCTGATATATGACTCTAGTTCGTAGTTTCGACATAAGATATCCTCCTCGAGCCGGGGAGATAGCTAGCGTAGACCGGAACCACGATTTACTATTTGATACCTTTCCTAGTGAGTTAAGGCTTTACTCACCCAGGTCACGTCGCGACATGAGCTGAATATGGCAATATGAAAATTTGCGACTTTTTCGGCCTGCTTCACACATATGAATGACTTCAGTTCTCTAGTGTTTGGAAACACACAAGTGACCAAGCTCTTATTGCGCACGCTTATTGCTCAACGCATTTAGCAGGCTGGTCGCGACTACCAAACGCAAACGGGCGGGGACTTCTAGTTTGCAGAGACTCTCTCGGACTTCAACGAGGTAAAGCCACAGCCGTTTGAATGCGATAGATATGTTTCGTTCCTTATTGCCTACCTGATGTCGTAAGCCTCATTTGCCGGAGGAATTTATAGCTGGAGCTCGAGCAATTGTATCTTTATATATATTATATATATATATATATATATATATATTGCCGAATGAAACGACGAGTAGCTGCATAAGAAAAAACAGAAGTTAATGAAATCAGGGCAGAAAGCCTATCTGATGTTGTTGCCGAACTAAATTAGTTCACCGTTAGCTGTGGTGAGTGCATACTTGCTGTAAGAGATTTGAGTTTGTCTATGAATGGCTACGTCGTAATACTGCGAGCCGCGCTGATTGCACAGGCGCGATGGGCGTGAGTGCCTCTTTGGGTGGGCGTATCCATCTTTGCTGCTGCTGTCGTTGTTGCTATCGCTGCTGTTGTTGACAGCAGCGGATGACCAAAACGAGTGCAAAAAACATTAGGAACACACAGCTGTCAGATCGCTTCGCGTCAAACTCGAAGCGAACTGTTTGAACGATCTGTAGCCGTCAACCGTCACTTATTATTGCTTTTGCGTCACATATTTTCAGTAGCGGTTCGAGTGGTCGATGTGGTGATGGTGATTTTGTATGTATACGCCAGTCACGGCGACGACGACGACAACAACAACAACAACAACAGCAACAACAACAACAACAAACAACGAACAACGAAAAGAACAACACACTAACGACGACAACTATGACATTACTAGATAACAAACGTAACAGCCAAAAACTCGTACGCACCACAATAATTTTTTTTTAATTCTAAGATAACTAAATATATCATAATAGCAGTACTAAATTGAATTTGAATTATACTAAAATAACTGGCCGTGACATTGAGGAGAGTACTGTACTAAATGCAAATGCAATAACAAGTACAGCATCAGCAACAACAACAGTCCCAGCAGCAGCAACTGTAATAATATTGCGCCCGTTATGGGCATGACCTAGAAAATAAGCACGCTCGAAATGTAACCACGAAGTAAGAGAAGAGATAAGACGTCGTAAAGCCAACGCTTCAACACACCCCTGCGAATGCCAACTACAGGTGGTGATTTGAACGACTGCGACGCTAAGGTTGGGTTAGAGATAAGGTGGGCAACTGTTGGAGAGACGGGCGACTATTCTGCCCGATCTGAATGAAAGCCATTAGAAGGTTGGGCCGTAGGCCGTTTACATTGCAGTCATTAGAGCTGGAGCAGCAGCAGTAATAGTATGAGGATGGAGATTATCTCCGTTGTGAACGATCAACAAATGGCGCCAAATTAGGCTCGACAAGCGCAAGCTTCTCGTTTCTGTTGTCAGTTGCTTTTTTTGTCGTGATCAGTGTGCTGCCTCAGTATTGTTTCGTAGATAGAGCTGTATATAACATCAAATTGACCTGTCGGCTTTTTCAATCGTCAATTTTTGTCGGCTTTGTCGGCGAGGCTACAGTTGCGATGTATGCAGATGACATAGTAGTCGCTCCTCACGTCTTGGGCGCCATCAAGGGCATCTCCTCTCTGGCAGAGGTGTTCCTTGTGGTCTCCCATATGATGACTTCGGCGGAGGCATGGAGGAAGGCGACGAACTTGTTCGACGCTGTTTTGACACTCAAGACAGCCAAGGAAACGGCCAGGCGGGAGAGGTTTGAGCGGGTCTCTCGGGAGAGTGGTCGAGACGAGGAGCCGAGGGAGGGGGGAGGGGGTGGGGAGCAGCCAGGCCCTCATGGCCTCGACGCACCCTCACAGGACGGATTACAAAATGGCATCCCCCTATCCAACCGGAGGTAGACATGCGGGATGATAGTCAGGGATAGAGCTGATTGAAGGAGAACGGCAGAGACGCCTCTCCCACGGTTTCGATGTAATGCCAAAGTAATACCGAGCCTGGGGGGGTGGGGAGGAATCCGGGTTTAGTGGGTTTGCGAGTCTCACAGTAGTCACGCAGGCTGCTAGTGGCGCATGTGCATCATGCATTACCGAAACCTCCCAGAAAAAAAAAGAAAAAAGAGGTGTTTCTTGTCGTAACAGGGCCGCAAATAAACGCCACGAATGAGGGCTCGAACCCGCACACCTACGTGTCTCCTTCAGTCGCGAGGCGCCAGCTAATACACCACGTCACCGGGCTGTTATGCGTTGCGGCGGCCGTCACTTGGAGCTTGTCAACTCTTCCGGTATCTGGGGCCTTGGCGTCATTATACTGGAATGACCTTCACTGCGCACATTGTCGAGAGAGTGCGCACAGCTCACTCTTGCCTTTCCTTATGGACAGGTAGGCGACGTCCGGCGACTGTCCGTCCCGACGGCACGCGTTCTTCTACCTCAAGATTGTTCCAAGGGACTTGACATACTATTGGGACACTTCATTTGGGACTACCCCATGGTTGGACCAGACTATCGATTTCTATGGTTGGTTCTGGTTTCCGCAACTCGAGGGATGTCTCCAAGTGTGCGTTTACTGCCTTTGGTGAAGCAAATTTTTTTTTTTACTGTAATTCGTTTTGCAGACGTATGTGGTAGTTTGACGGTGCGATGTCGATAGTACGGTAAATGCGGCAAAATTTTCAATAGAAGTTTGCGGAAGCTGGGTAAAGCCTTTGGAATGTTGTCCTCGCGAATTCGCTTTAATTATTTCTGACAGTTTTGGTAGCAGGAAGACTTTTGAATCCATACAGAATCGCTGCCCGTAACCAGAATTTTTCGGTGCCATTGCGACAGAATTCATATAGCAAAAACAGGCAATGGGGTCACTTTACGAAGCCCTCGAAGATTCAGCCTCTTGAAGTCACACAGACACCAGTTTTGTGAACATAGCACACTTTTCTGAGCTATGTATGAGAAAGAGACACACATAGGAAATATGTAATCGTATCTGAAAAGTGTAAGTTCGTTATCTTACCCTAATTATAATACTCATTTACTAGGAGGATATCGACTATACTTTGGACGAGTCACACAACTGCCTGCTTCTCCTTTCCGTCATGCCACAACCCCGCCGAACTCTATCCGCGTTCTTGAATGACTTACTACGTGATCCTAAAGCGGCATATTAAAATTTGAACAAATTTTATTGGTGTTCCTGAATGTCTTACAACGTTGTCGTAAAGCGGCATATTCAAATTTGGTTGTAACGATGTTTCGTACCTTTTCATTTGAACCAATCTCATATATATTTATTCTCAAGTATACGAGAACACGGAGAAGCGTAATTGTGTAGCTGCGAGAACATCTAGACCACATTCAGGAAAGGATACCCAACTGCCAGTAAAGAATATACATACCGTATATATATATATATATATTTATATATTTTTTTCTCTCGCATAGGTTAAATCCCGTGTTGATAAAGTATATATATATATATATATATATATATAAATTTCTCTCGCATAGGTTAAAGCCCGTCTTGATAAAGTATATATATATATATATATATATATATATTTATATATATATATATATATATATAAATAAATATATATATATATATATATATATATATATATATATTTATATATATATATATATATATATATTATATATAAATTTATATATATATATATATATATATATATATATATATATAAATAAATATATATATATATATATATATATATATATATGCAGCAAACAGTGTGTTTTTAATGTAGCTGTCGAGCTTGACCCAGCGCGTACAAATACACCTGTTAGAATATTTTATCATTGACGGCTATCTGTAGTAGTGAGAAAAACAAAGAACAAAGCTTTTGTTCGCAACGTTTCAATATATATATATATATATATATATACGTCTACTCACACATGTGCATTTGTAAGTGTATATATATGCATACACATTTGCATATATGTGTCGATCTTTGTATATACGTATCTATACGCTGTCGGCCCACGACAGAGATGTTGAACTTCAACCGTTCGAGTCGGAGAGCGAACACGGTGTCGCATATGCGTACATGCGTTCGTTCGTTAGTTAATTTGCTAGTTAGCTAGCTAACAGCTCAGTTAGTTCAGTCTCAACGCTGGACATGACAAGAAGAGCTGCTTGCTATGGCGACGACCCGTTGTTGACATTCCATTTGCTGCAGCTGAAGCTGGCCGCTGCCTGGCGGCTGTCTGGCTGATGCGTGAGCGTACTTTGTGTCTTGCGGCTTGATGCCCGCTGCAGACGTCTAACGTCTAACGCGCATCTGCCATACAGTGTACAGAACAACGTCAAGCAAGTGGAACACGCCCGTCCACCGTGACCAGACTGACTTTGATGATGATGGTAGCCCATTTTGGCAGTCCCATTACTACTACTACTACTACTACCCTTGCTACACAAATGCGTTTACTATGCCTATACATTTACTAAGTCTATGCATATGAACCCGGATTTGTGTAAAGCAAAAACAAATGTCTCACTTAATCATGTCATTCTATAACGGGTCAAGATTTGCTATCTGAAGTAGAGGCTCTCGCTAGCTATACAGTGTGCACCTTTCGGGCAACTTGTGGGTTCCTTGCCAGCAGGGGTCCGTACATTTAGAGGCAATCCAATGACCTACTCATTCTTGGACGTTAGTTCGAAATTGCCACTGTTGATTTTTTGTCGAAAGCATTCACATAATAAGCTTCGATAGGCATTTCATGCGCTTCGTTCGCAGATTTTTTTCCAAGTGGTATCAGAAAATGAAAGCTTTCCGCAAATCGGCGATTTTTGGCATAAAGTTCGACATGGTAAACGCATCCGGAAGTTTCGTAGGAAAGACGTAGATAGGGCTTTGCTCATGGAACAATAAGCCAGACAGTGCCCCCTGTCCAACGAATCCGGTTTGATGCGCATAAACCTGCTACTAGTAGTATTAGTACGGCTACTCTATACTTCTAAAGCCCAAATTGTTACTCCTACGCTTTCTATAGCTAGATTATTATTATAATGATTATTTTTATGACTATTGCTTTTACTAAGACTAGTATAGCGTGTAGTCCCTGCTCGAATGTGACAGTCGTGTTTGTTAGATAGTTAGCAGTATGATGATGATTACTCTTCGTTAATACTCTCGCGGCTTCATTCGTGACTATGCTAATTCGTTGTAGTCATTGTTATTGTTGTTGTTATTGTTATTGTTGTTGTTGTCGTTGTTGTTGTGTCGTCACTTCGGTCGATGATGTTGTTGTCATTATTGCTGCCGTAGCTGAAGTTGTAGCTAGTAGCGGCATGACGGCAATAAAACGCACGGATAGACACACATTGTGGTGCTTGTGTTGTTAATGAACTAGCGTTGGCCAACTAGCGTCGTGTTTAAACAGCGATACGATATATGTAAGTACGTTTTTACATATATATATATATATATATATATATATATATATATATATATATATATATATATATACACACGTATATGCATGTATATACATGTACATGCACGTGAGTATCATGGTGAGTATCTTGGCGTGGCCTTACTGTGCCGACATATGTGACGTGTCATCAGACGTAGTTGTTTAGGTGTCGCTTTGCGTTGGCGTACGTTGCGCAATCAAACTGTGTGGTATGTCAAGGGGTCACGACACACAAAGAGAGAGAGGGAAAGAGAGATGAGATCATAATGTATTGTTGATGCTGAGCTAATTTTCTTTAACATAGAATCTCCTTTATTAGCGCATCAAAATGGTGTGTGCTACAATGTACTATGATCACACGGTAGTGTTGTTTCTAGTATGCGTACTCCTACAAAAAAATAGATTTTCAATAGCCCTGGCCCTAGCGAAGAGACGACTGCACTGCCTCTCGCAAACAACATGCCGAGAATAGCTGACAACGGTGTAAGTGTCAATGTTATGTACATACCAAAAATATGCGTGAAATAAATATGATGATATATTCAGTATGCAAATTTAAGAAGTACTCGCCAAAATAAAAGCGAATACTATTTGACTTTACATGCGCCTATTTGGTCATCCGCCAATTATATATATATATATATATATATATATATATAAATAAATTAGACCTACTGAGTAAATGGGTAAATCCGAGGTCATTGACAATGCACGTATGCCATGGTACAGTTGTTCTTCTGATAACCGATAACGAGGACAGAGGAAATAAAGAAGAGCCAAAAGCAAGCAAGATATCTGTGTACACACATGTATATGTATTTATTTGTATATACATTATGTATTTGTATGTATGTCCGCATACATGTCCACATATGCAAAAATGAGTCAATCGTAATGAAAGTGAAGAGGCTGTTAAAAGTGGGACGCTAACCAGCCAGCCATTATGTTCATCCCAGACGCCGGTGGCGTCGCACGGACGAACCCCATCGCCCGGCGTCTGTCGATTCGCTCAAAAGAATGGCGTAGTCACGTCGGTTTTCATTGTCGTAAAGCTATTTGTTGCTGTTGTTGTTGTTGTTGTTGTGCAAGTCCTCCCCCGCAGCAACCAGCTGCTGTCGTTGCAGCAGCCATCTGCCTGCGACTATGCATTCAAACAACTGCAATCACATCTAGACACAAGTTAGTTTATTCCGCCGCTGCTGCTACTGATGGCACAACGGCCGTGACTCTAACTAAAGACCGCACACTATATATATATATATATATATATATACATATATATATATGCATATATATATATACATAGACATACATATACATATATATATATATATATATATATATATACAGGGACAGGACGCCGGACACCGATAGGTCTAGACGCTGACTCAGTGTGGCCTCCAGTAAAGGGGGCCTGGTATCCGCGCATTGCAGCCGGGCCACGACTAGAAGCGCGCCTTAATTCACTCATACAGACGCGTTTGCGGAGAGCTCAGGTCGATTAAGTGGGTCATCACGACGTTCCGTGCTCACAGAACGCTGTGTGCCGATCTCGCCGCTGCATGCTGCTCTCAATGACCCCAGTTGGCTCGGGCATTCAGGTCTGCCAGGTTTCGTACCGGAATCCTCGAAAGTCCGGGGCTATGTGAAAACGGTCACAGACAAAAAGACCCGACGACTGACCTATCTATGGCTCTATCGCTCCGTTCAAGAGAGGTTGGATGCTTTAGGTTTGGAATGCGACTCTCTGACCCACTCGATGGTCGATCGCAACGCTATTCAAGCGTGCAGTGCAGCAGGGGACAGCTAAGGCTAACATCAATCGTCAAGCTGATAACGACTACGCCCACGATTTACGCCCATTTGCATTTGAAACGTTAGTGTTGGGGAGCGGGGCATCACCATCACTGGAAAGCTGATTAGGAACCTGGGACGTGCACTCATCCATGCCGCAGGGGAGACAAGATCTGAGGGACACCTATGACCAGCGCCCGCCCAGCCAACGTCAAGCAGGGTGGGGCAACGCCGTGGCTGTTTTATCATCGGTACTCTGCTGAGTTGGGCTGAGCCCGGGTTAGAGAGATGACGCGTAAGTGCAAATATACGTCCATAGAAGGCAATTAGCTTCTGCTAATTTCTAACATTATATATATATACACAATGTATACATAATATACATACATATATACGTATACATGTATATACACATATATTTGTTGGATGCCTGTGTATCGAAGTCGTATTTTAGTTTCTAATGCATGGTCAAGCTGATATATATATATATACATATATACATATATATATATATACATAGAGTTGGTCATTGAGCAATAATCAGTACACTTCCTCACATTACCGCAGGACGACAACGCAACGCCAGCCAAAACAACAAAGATATTGATAACGCTGACGGAGGAGCAAATGATGACGGGAAAAACAGATACGAAAGTAACGTCGCACAACAACGCCGATACGACAGGGATAACACAGACCTTTTATAACCCCGCAACCAAAGCAAAAGATGCTGCCGCCGCAGCCGCTCCAGCAGCAGCAGCAGCAGCAGCAAAAGATGAAGAGGTTTGTCTGCATGGCTACTGCCTTCTATACTGTTGCTCGTCTTTTCCTCGCAACTGCCGCCCTTGCAGCCGCCCCTCGACGCCCTCACGGGATCTGTTCACGGGTGGGTGTTGTTTTTGTTGACCGATGTTGGCCACCCGATGAAGATTGTCGTTGTCAATCATGCTTGTTGTTAAGTGGGGTCAGCGCGGCAATAGGGTCGTCCATCGGGCGATCGGGTCGACCGATGAATGTTGTTACACATAACAAACACACGCGCCTCTCACGATGTATTTATTCAGAGAGCATCGCTTCTCATTTATTAGCTGCTGGCTAGCTGCTAACGAGAAAAGATGACGACGACGACGAACACCACCAACAACAGCAACAATAACAACAACGACAACAACAACAACAACAACTGCAGCAACAATAACCATAACGACGACGACGACGACAACAACAACAACAACGACAACGACGAGGACGATAGTAAGAAAAACAACAAAGATGAGAGCAGCAACAACGCTAGTCGGCGAATCGGAACACGAACAGATCCGAACCTCATCGTTCTTCTAGCATAGGTTGCTCATGCTGCTGAGAACATCTCACGGCTGTTTGTTCTATTGCGGCGCCAGCAGCTAGTGTTGGTGATGATGGTGGGATCTTGGTGGTGTCGTCGTTGTTGTTGTGGCTAGAGATGTTGTAACTATATGTGGTATCTAGCCAAGGAGTCAGTCATCCTAAGGCTGGGTCATCGGATTAGGGCGTCGGCTCACAGCCAATAGTGGTGATGGTGGTGGTGGTCGATTCCGCCACGATAGACTTGACGGAGACAACTGACAAGAAGAAAAATATCGAGGAAGCAAAAATGAGAGATAGAAGAGAAAGAGGCTTATTTGTTGTTGGCCTCTTGGCTACTCTTGCTTTCCTAGGAACAGCCAAATGTCGTTATCATTGTTGTTGTTGTTTTTGTTGTTGTTGTTGTTGCTGCTGCTGTTGTTGTTGTTGCTGTTGTTGTTGTTCTAGTTGTTTGTTGCTCGTTGCTGCATTTGGCCCTCGATAGATTCAGACAGCTGCCCTTCTCCTCAATGCATACGTAGATAGGAAGGGAGATCGTCGCGTACAGGGTCGTACATCGTCGGCGATCGTGTCCAGCAAGCGAGAGCACGCGAGAGAGGAAGATTATAAATCAAGAATGAGAGAGGGAGCAGCCATCAAGAAACGAAGCGACCTATAGAGAAACAGATCTATACAGAGTAAGGGCATACGATTTGCGAT
The DNA here is from genome assembly GCA_003439945.1 of Dermanyssus gallinae. Lineage (NCBI taxonomy): Eukaryota > Metazoa > Arthropoda > Arachnida > Mesostigmata > Dermanyssidae > Dermanyssus > Dermanyssus gallinae. Next base: position 121,709 of record QVRM01001298.1, on the reverse strand, counting down.
CGAGATCGAATACCGAGATTGAGAAGGGACCTGGATGGCAGACTCAGACAGACAGAGAGAGAGAGTCAGACAAACGGACGGACGGACAGACAGATGACACCTCTAATGTCCTCCTCTATGATGCCGCATCTCCTGCTTTCGGGCTGCGGCTGAGTACGGTTGATGCTTCTCCTCTGACGACTCAGCACGATGGCCGCAGCAAAGGCTGCTACAACAACGACAGCAACAACAACAACTGGTACTATTACTATTCAGTCCAAGCTACTGGTGATGGAACTTGTTATCCGTCGAATTCCCACTTCGTTCTTTGCTTCATCATAGCCTCGTCATATATATATATATATATATATATATATATATATGTGCACAACATGTTGTACACGTGACAAGCATGTGGTTCTGACGGTTGCATTCGTTCGAGCAAGATCTAGACTAAAATAAATACTGTCCTGTGCTTCTACAGGTTTGACGAGGGACTTGATTGAAGCGATGGTAGCTACATGTCACATTCAGTATGGCCATCGGGAGATTTGAGTGACTTTGCAATCACAGACGTCAGCTCTTCTAATTGTCTACCACAATCATTCACTTAAGATGTACATTCGTTATATATATATATATATATATATATATATATATATATATATATATATATATATATATATATATATATCGTAGTGGTTGTGCACGGGTAATGAAAAAATCTTCAGAGCTTGGGCGTGAAAGTTCGAACATGAAAAAGTAAAATAATATAATTTTGCGCACTCTTCCTAATATAGCAATGGTTCCTGCTCTAGCTAACGTAAAGTCCAGGCAACGAAGGAAGAACAATTTCCTTTCGAATGCGCCGGTGTGTTCGGTTTTTAATTGAGTAACGCGTTCTCTACCAATAGTGTATGTCGGGACAACCACCTTTAAATCACAACTCAGAAATTTTTTTATCTCATTCCTATACAAAACATTTCCGCCCCCTTGGCCGCCGAGTTTCACCATACCCTAGATATTCGAGAGAGTCCAGAGATTTTCGCAACATGACGGCTGCACAGGCCCCGCCAGCGACCAGTCCTTCCTTACCTTTTATTACATGAATGACAAGAGCATTATATATATATATATATATATATAAATATATTAGCTCACATTTAATATTGAGTTCATTACTGCCAATAGTTATTGCACTGCAATTCTGTTGTCATTATTATTATTATTATTATTATTATTTATTCAATTTTTCAGTATTTCCCTACAATTGTGGGACCCAAACGTGTACCCGCGTAGGCTCACCCCCCCCTTCTCAATCCATAGAGCCGATAATAGCGGCGGCGTTTCCCCTACACACTGCGAGCGAGAGTTGCTGACGCAGAAACTCGCCCTCGCGCTGGTCACCCGTGTTAGCACTCATTTTGACACCTAGGTCTTTGAGGAGGATACTTGTGCTCTTGCTGATCGGGCCCATCGTTTCCATGGCGACGGGTACGAAGTGATATCTCCTCCCCAAATCAGAGTATTTGCGTTTCTTTGCGATCTCGGCATGGTCAGCAACCCACCCTGACCTGATGGCGCTGTGCATCAGGTATGACGGAGCCACTGTACATGATACCGTGGCATCCCATACCAGGCATTTGCCGTTGGATCATGGCGGGATGGTGACGCCGTCTGGTCTTTTGTCGTCTTCGAGGCCCAACCTGGGCTCCAGGGTGCTTGGTATGCCGGCTCTACGAAGAGCCTTCTTTAGGATCGCGTCGATTATTATTATTATTATTATTATTATTATTATTATTATTATTATTATTATTATTATTATTATTATTATTATTATGTTTTGGTTTTACAATTGTGAGGTATGAACGTTTAAGCCAGGTTCATGATGCTCTGCTTGTTCCTTAATTCATGGCGCCTATGATAGAAGCCACGTTCCTCCTACAGACACCCAAAAACATCATCTGTCTCAAAAACATGGCCTCGCTTCGATCACCCGTAATATCTTCTATACGCTTTCCAATTGAACCAGCTTCTATTTCCTTGCACTGCAGTATGTGGTATCGGTCAATATTACACGTGCCACAATGCTTACATACACAGTATTCTATTTCAAAACAGTACCCTTTTAGGCATATATATTGGTGGTAGCCATGCCAGGTAAGTCTACAGAGTATGCGTCTGTTGGCTTGCATTCCCCGCCTCCAACGGTCTGTCGTGAATGCGGGGCCGTCGGTGAAAATCCTTATGGCAAAGTTCAAATTACGCTTTTCTCTGTAAGCTCTATATTGCTCTACGAGCAGCGCGCTGAAGTCGTATTTGTCCAGGATAAGGTGCTCCACAAAGGTTCGCTCCTGGCATAGTTCTAGCGCCAACGTTGTTGAAGCGTTTCGCGGCAGTCCTAGCATATACTTCCCAAAATTAGCGTTTATTTTATCTATCTCGTTGATGTTGTCTAAGGTCAAGTTTGGTGCAATAGCCCGAAGACAGTAAGTTATAATTGGAGCTATTTTTATCTTAAAAAGGTTCATTCCAGTCTAAGTGTCCATCTGTGTAAGATCTCCGAGTAGAGTCATGGCCGATATCGCTTTTGCACGCTTGTTGTCTATGTGCTTTGTAAAAGATTATTATTATTATTATTATTATTATTATTATTATTATTATTATTATTATTATTATTATTATTATTATTATTATTATTAATCCTACTGCCCGGTTAGATCATAGGCGATGGGCGGCGCGGATCAAGTAGCAATCTTTCCCTACCTAGACTGACTGAATATGCTGCACATGTTCATGTATGCTGCTCGATCCTGCCATAGGGGTTCTGTTGCTTGACCTAATGGAGGTGAACATACGGCAGCTGGCCATTGGCACTGTGCGCGAATTTGCAAAAACGCTGAGTAAAAAGCAACGCCACCAGCTTGTGCAGATTCAGCGTGCAGCAGCAACAGAAGATAGCCTTTCGAATCGAATTGTCTCTATGTATTGTGGTTTAGACGCACGTCGACGTGACGTTGGCAGATGAGCCGTATTTTACGTCTGATAGCTATGTTGCTACGTGAGCTGGCCGCTGGCAGTCATAAACTCTTGCGTTAACGTCGTTGTCGTTGTCGTGCGAGTACACACCGTGCGGATCGGCCGCGGCTTCTCGATCTATGACGCACTTACCTGCCTTAGCGGCCTTCACCTTTACCTTTACTCTCTGTCGGTTCTCGCCAGTCGCCGTTGTTGTCGTCGGCGTCATACTGCCTTACTTGCACTGACATCTGGCGAGACCATGCAATCTGCCTATCTGCCTGCGTTGAATACAACGAATGACGAGGGCGCGTAGGACTATTAATTGTGGCCTGCTGCCGTGATCTCCGCTCAATTGTCAACAGTGTCATTGTTGCAGCTGCTGGTATTGATGCGGCTGGGAGGAGCTTAGCACGAGGATGTTCGGACGGATCATGTTCATCGCCAGTGTGTGTGTGTGTGTGTGTGGGGTTTTTTGCGGTGCTTGCCATGCTTACTTATATACGCATATGAGCAATATATATATATATATATATATATATATATATATACATATATATCTATATATAGAAAATATTGTGATGATTTATTAATCATTTACAATACGTTTGCACACTTGGCAGTGCTCGCCTTAATAAAAATTGTGGTAAAAAGGTGTCACGTGAAGTTAAGAGTCAGTTGTCCGTGTCCTTGCTTGATGGTAGCCCCCGCTCTTATGGACCCGGTGCGAGCGGTATATCCTCAAGGTTCCTTGCAAAGTTAAAACGGTGAGATCCATAAGATTCCTCTTCGTGACGCCGAGCCCCAAGAGCGTCCTCGCAGATTCGGAGTCCCATACACCACTCATAGAGATAGTGATGGATCCGAATCTGCGAGGTTTTTGCGGGTCGGGGAGCGCCGCTCTTAGGAACTCGACGTCATATTTGGCGATCTTGTCTTGCCGTGCTTTTGCCAGGTCCCGGTTCGGGCCGCAAACCTCGGCATCTAAAACCCAGACCTCGGTAGGTGTTGTTATTACGAGGTCGGGCTTTAGACCCGGTGCGCCCGGTCGACGGAATACTCGCTCACGAACCACCTCATGACCCCTTTCGCGGAGAAGACGCGCCACGCGATCACAGACGTCGTCATGTCTCTTTATGGTTTGTTTGTGTGTTGTATCGCACATCTGAGCGACATGAGCCAACGTCTCAGGCGCATGACACCCGTGCCTACAACGTTTGTTGTAGCCCGGGCGTCCCCTGGCCAATCTGGCACGCGTTGGTAGTGCGTTGATCCTGAGCTTTAGTAGGTTTAAATACTCCTTACCAGATAGGTAGGGCATGCCCTTAATCCAGTAGTGTACAAAGGGCGTTTCGTGTGCTTTTTTAAAATGTGCCCCATCGAACGTGTTGTGTAGTTGTTGAGACCAGTAGTCGGTCTCTTGTGTAGCGGTCTCAATGGAGGTTCCCAAGCGCTCGCAAAGAAGTCTTGTTTTCGCAAGATCTTTTTTAAAGTGCTCGGTGGTTAGCATCCATTGGACCCCAAGGTGCGTGGAGTGTTGTAGTGCTGTCAGGCGGGAGAGGCGGAGTCTGGGAATGAATGTTTGGAGGCAGGGGATGTCCAGACCGCCGTGTGCTGTGTGCGTGTACAGGTAGGCGTTCGGCACCGAGTTTTCGAGCTTAAGCCATTTCGACTTAACAACCTTTCTGATCTCTTTATCTAGGTCACTAAGGAGTGCGTAAGATGGTCTGGGACCGGAGACCAGTTTATATAGGAGACGGGGAATGAGAAAGTCTTTCAAAAATATGAGTCTTTGGTGGGGTTTAAGGGGAGCTATCGTGAGTCTGTTGAGTAAATTAAGGAGTATATCCCTGGTGGAGTCAACTCTGCCATTGCTGTCAAAGTCGACTCCAAGATATCTCCATCGATCGCTCATACCTTTAGCTGGCAATTGCCGGTCTCCAACGTTAAATTCTGGTACGGTATTGATAAAACCTTTACCTTCCTTCCTATTAAATAGGTGGGAGATAGTAAAGCTTTTATTAGTATTAATTTCAAGGCCTCGGGATTTCAAAAGTGGGTCCGCAATATTAAGGAGACGTTGGAGAGTGGTTTTCGTGGAGGCTAGGAGGATGAGATCATCCGCAAAGGCTAAGCCCATAAGGCGGAAGTCATCAGTAAGTTGGTACCCGATATTAGTTTTGTCTAATTTTGAAAGAATGTCGTCGAGAACTAGATTAAATAAGAGGGGGGACAGAGGATCTCCCTGTCTAACACCCCTAGTTGGCCGAAATGTGCGACATTCTTGTCCAAATTCTATAAGAGTTTTAGATGAGAGGTACAAGCGTTCGATATAGTTAATGAATACCTCCGGGTATCCGCGAGTCCGGAGTGACCACAGGACGGAGTCATGACTCACCATGTCGAACGCCTTACGGAGGTCGATTGAGGCGAGTCTGAGCTCACGTCCTGCAGACTTGGCATCGTTAAGGATACCATCCAGAACCGCAAGATTCTCGAAGGTACCATTATAGGGGAGAAACGCTCGCTGGATTGGGAGAAGCTTAATAGAGTTCTGGAGGCGTCTAGAGAGAATTTTGTTAAGCGTTCGTTGTAAGTATGAACTAATAGATAGGGGTCGCAAATCGCTTGGGGATGTGGCATTGTTAATTTTAGGGATGAACGCTAAGCGAGCAGTTTCATGGGCTGAGGCAATATCGCTAATTAATAGTATGTTAAGAATACAACAGACTACTTCTAACGGGAGTTCTATATATATATATATATATATATATATATATATATATATATATATATATATATATATATATATATATATATATATATATACATTTATATATATATATATATATATATATATATACATATATATCTATATATATATATACATTTATATATATATATATATATATATATATATAAATTCGCTTGACATATACTATATACCTGATCTCACCCTTTTATATCAAGGGCGCTTAGCGCGACAACATAAGCCCTGGACATGTTCAGATGTTTAGGGCTCGTCCAATTGTCCTTGTGGCTGCAGCAAGGCCGCTGACTGTCAGCAGCGGTATGATTTATCATCTATTCTTAATGATCACCATTCAATGAAAATTCCACCAACAACAGGGATCGAACCGGCGATATCCCCGGTAGATGACAACCATGACACTAGCTCCCCAGACCACGTATATATATATATATATATATATATGGTTTTATTGACGTGCCCAGTGAGTTGGCAACAAGCACGAGTTTATATGCAAATCAACAGTATGTTGATATAGTTTTGTTGCCATAAAGCAACAAAATTGAGTATATTTACCACAATCAAAATTTAAAACTTTTATACTAACCCAGTGCAAGTTTTAACGCAATGCTTATACTATACGTTAACGTAGAACATAAGTCTCACTCTTGTATAATCTTAAACTTGTATATACTAAATAGCAACCTATACTATATAATAATATAAGTTTAAGACATTTCATAACGAGTCACGTGCTTCCTCGTTCCTCAGCTGCAAGGGAGTGTGTCGTGTAAAAACAACGGTCCGGCCTGCATTTTGAAGCGCTCGTTTTATATAGTGGACAGCATATAGGACAGAGAGTGCCGAAGAAGGGTGAGTGTAAACTCTGGCACTTGGAGTTGGTCCTTGTAGCGCTGCGACCATTGTTGGGGTTAGGGCGAAGGAATTTCATTGTTTTGCACCTTATAGGCTAGCACCTCTAATTTTTAACGTGTCGGCTGATTAATGATTTTCGCCGTTGCCTGATTTCGGGCTGATCCCAAGCAAACATTTAACGTCCGCGGGTTTGCTTTTGCATTGTTTTGTAAGACGGACCCCATAAGTATAAATGCGCAACGGTGGGGATCGAACCAGTGCACCTATGCGTCTTCTGCGATCGCGAGGCGCACGCGAATGCACCACGTCATCGGACTTGACTTTTGTCGTTGGCTAGTCGATACATACAAAGCTTTACTTTAAGTAGTTGCTTTCCAGCGTTTGACGCAGTGGCGATGACGGCTAATGCTCGGTTGTTGTAAAACAACTGAGGCGTAGCATCGAATCCTGATCGCGTCGGTTTTTTTCTTATTCCTAGATTGCTAAATCTGAGGTTTATCATTACAGCGGTTACATTCATTTGCTGGATATACAACAACAAGGTATCTCTAGGAGAGGAATGCAATATCGTACTACTCCTACTGAATATAGGTATAAACATATAAAACAACAAGGTATCTCCAGCAGAGGAATGCAATATCGTACTACTTCTACTGAATATAGGTATAAACACGCTATTGTTGGCTACAGAAATCAAGTCAAAATCAGCTAACACTCCAAACAAGTGGCCTCGATTTTGCCTAGAATCCCCCCTTCTCCCCGACGAATCCCCCGAAGAAATGGCCTGGACGACCATACTGAGAACAAAACGTGAGGAAATTATGGACATATAAGGGGTTGTAAAGAGATCTACGTTCCGCGCTACGGAGAACACGAAATAATGAAACGATATTCGATACCGAATATTAAAGACATGTTCCTGCTTAAGTCTTAGTGGCTTAGATCGACTGGTAAACATTGACTTTCCGCTAGTCCACTGGTCATTCTCCTTGCAATCGCTTTCTGAATAAAATTGTGAGAATTAAGATTAAGAGCTGCTTCTAACAAGTCCTAGCAGCGTATCTCTCAGCGTCCATTCAGAAGCTCCCTGTTCCTTCGATAATTGTCATCTGTATAGATAATATCCGCTAAGCCTAAATAAAGGAGCAGTCCTTTGATATATATATATATATATATGTTATTATTCATGCTTGTAAACATTCTCCTGCAGAATTAGGGCTATATATATATGAACGTATTCATGATGTAAGCTATATTGCTATATGAGGCTAGCCCTAATTCTGCAGGAGAATGTTTACATGCATGTATAGTAGATATGATTATACGTAGCTTTTGCCCGATATATATATATATATATATATATATATATATATATATATATATATATATATATATATATATATATATATATATATATATATATATATATCAGCTTAAATATTTCGTCATATATATATATATATATATATGTTTCGAATGGAATTGCACCACAGTCCAAGCTGTATTGTTGAGGATAATAACCCGATTCGCTACAGGAGCGTGATTGTATGCATATACACTATATTTGATTAGCTACTCCGATGTTTCTCCGATCTCTTCCGAGGTGTCCGTGTATTAGCACAAGAAAGGCACGTAACATTGCTCGACCTTGTTTTGGCTCTTGGCAATAAATATGCTCTATGCCGAGAATTGGAAATAGGTGTACGAGTATATATATATATATATATATCTGCACAGAGACATTCCGGTATTCGTCGGCCAGAGACGGCTAGCAGGCAGTTTATTGTCACTGCTTTTGTAGACCGAAGCCCCCCTAATTTGATCTTTCGATACCGTCGATGTTTTCTTGTTCCTTCTTTGATACCGTTGGGTCGACCTTCGGCTGAACTGGGTGCCTTGCTGACAACCGTTCGCGCGGGTGGCGTGACGCCTCGTCTCCGACAGAAGTCGATGCCTTTATCGAATTCATTTATCTATCTATCTATCTACGTGGCTAATCATTTAATCCCTATAGTCGTGCGACGTGACTTTGTGAGAGTCGCATGAAGGATGAACCTGGCCGCCGCTTGGCCTGGCCAGTCGTTCTCGGTGACACGCATGCTGCTTTCGATGACGCCACTTCTCTCGCTCTCTCCCGTTCCCTTTTCTTCCTCCCCCTCTCGCTCTCTCTCTCTCTCTCTCTGCTAGTATATTGAGGTGTCTTTCGTAGACGCGTCGTGACTTTATTGCACTCGCCCCGCTGACATGTGCGTCTCCTGAGGGAGCTGTGTAGGCCAACTTGCGTTGCCCGCAAGGCGAGTCACGTCGTTCGCAGGCGCCACGTATCGAACACTCAACGCCATTTACCATACAGTGCAAGCGAATACAGCACTGTATCCACATATTGTTTGATTTTTTTGCATATTCTGACTTTAAATCTGCAAATATTAAGAAAGAAAAATGTGTGGGTCGCATCGGGTCCTAGTGCCGGCTATATTCACCCACCCCGCTCAGATGACAAAATTATATATATATATAGATACAAAGCACTTCTTGGATTTTGACGATATGCATTTTACGCCACGTTGTTTGATTGATATTTTTTATCCATTTTTAATTGCCGAAAATTAAAGCGTTCTGTAAATAAACTATATATATATATATATATATATATATATATATATATATATCTCTTACTCCTATATACAGATAATACACACATACCTTTAATTATATTTTATATTAACTTTACATAAGTAACGCTTTTGCGCGGTCACAGTTGTTCACTCCAAAGTGCTAAGATATTTTATTTCCACTTTAATTAGGCTAAAGTACATACAACTTTCTTTCCACATACTCAGCAATACAAAGATATATTTAAATATATATATATATATATATATATTTTTTTTTTTTTTTGATAGGTTTAGTGAACCTATATTTATCTATATTTCCTTTCAATTGCACTGTGTTGCGGAACGGTCCTCACTTTGTTGGAGCGAGAAAGTTAACCGCTACTTTTCCCTACCGATCATGCAGTATGCACAGAATATGTACGACTTTGTTGATACTGGTAGTTATTGCTGTCCTCACTCGTCACGTATGTGATCACGTCGTGACCAACGATGAAAAAAGATCGCTTATCAGGCCCCGACGGGATTTGAACCCGTGATCTTCGGTTTACAAGACCGACGCCTTAACCACTAGGCCACGGAGCCGCGTGGCAGCTGACTATCAAAATTCGGTATGACGGCGGCAGCGATGGTCCAGGTGCCGCTCTAGTCCAGTACGATTATTCAGTTTAATACGACATCTTATAAATTGAAGGAGGCTGTTTTTATCCCTAGCCTATCATTCGTTCCCTACGGGCTTGGAATCGTCGTGAGACATTTCTTCAATGTAGTGAGTGTCGGGTATGGACATATCTTCAATGAAGTGAGAGCCGGATACGGGATCTAGGGTCTCCATAGCAGTCCTTGTGGCAGCAGCCATAGCTGCGTGGCCGCTGGCGGGCCTAAACTGGGATGGCTGTCATCGCCACGGCAAGTTTGGCGCGGGCAATATCGCGTCCCACCTGTCTCACCTTTGGGACCTCTCTCCCGAGGAGGCGTGTGACAGTGGACAGCTTTGCTGTCGCGCCGTGCCTCTATAAAGAGGCCATATATGTACAGCATGATGCCGTCCATGCCGACGGCAGTGGTGAGAGCGAAGGTCGCCTGCGGCGGTCACCAAAAATAGCGGCCGTGAGTCGTTACGAGATCTCAAACGCAATCGAGGCATGCGTAAGTGCATTTTTCCTCCATAAATAAATGCCGTAATTTTTCCTCCATAAATAAATGCCGTAATAGTTCTAGTTCTCGTTGTTGTTGTCGTCATCGTCGTCGTCGTCAACGTTTTAGTAATTGCAGTAGTAGTAGAACCAAATCAAGCTCCTGGCCGTATCAATGCTTGGTTCGTGTCGATACGAATGGCATTAACTGGCGCATGACTGGTAACGTGGCTTTTGCGATAGCAACACCAGCAGCAGCAGCGGCGGGCTCGCTCGCTGTAAGGACATTTTCTGAACAGTGTTTTTGGTTGAGTTGGCTGTGGGAATTGCTGCAGGGCGTTCAACAACAAAAAATAAACAAGAAGAACAAGTTGAAAAGGAAGACAACGTGCTAGAAGATAGGGAAACAGCTTCGATAATCGAGATTGACAGACACCCTGCCACCGACTCCGTCCCAAACTAGGGCGCTGAACCACCGTGCGCGTTTGCTTTGCGCGTCTACCCTCCCGCTTATTGCGTGCCTTTGTGGTCGACATTTCTGTATGCTTTATGATTATCGAGTGATTGAGTTAATTATTCTTTACTTATTTGTCTGTCATACACGCGCGTCATGCTGACGGATTACGAGTTCGATTCCCAGCGGTTGTAATTGTTATTTTTTTTTGGTGATATTTCTACTACGCTACTTTTTCTTGGGACTTGACGGCGGTGATGGTCTTAATAATTATAATAATAATAATAAGAATGATAGTAGGAACAATTCCGATCATCCTAGAGCGACGAATTTGCTCGTTTATCCATAGATCTGTCTGTGGGGCCAGTCTGGTAGTCGGTGGCATGCAGGGCGCTTTAGCCCTACCCCCCAAACAATTTACGAGATTTAGATCGCTGCTAGTCTGATACACTTCAGTCACGTGGCCCCACGAGTCACTGCCAGGGGTGCTATTGTTATCAGTACAGTCCCATCGGCGGCAACCGAACGTGGCGGCCACAAATAACGCGATTCGTCTTTCCCACTTTCTCTTTTTCATGATGTCGTGTTGCAAATTGTTTTTTGTTGTTGGCCTCGTTTTTATCATGTTGACCGTCTCATTCGTGTAAAGAGTTCAAGAGTTCCTCCTCATCGTCTGCGGTCCTATCATCGCTGTCACGCCCCCTTGTCCAGGTGAAAATAATTTGACCAAGCCTAATTGGCGATAAACTGCCACTGGTGTTCGTAACGTTTCACATCGTTGTCGTCTGCAGCGCTGGCGGGATGGAAACAACAATACAATTTGAGCAGCGCAAACTTAGTTCACGTGTCATTCTATTTCGAACTCGAGACCATTATAAGATAAGAAGGCTGTTAGCCCTTAAACTCTTTAACTTTAATTTGAAATAGCAAATGGCGCCTGGGAGATCGAATATTTTGTCTAAATCGATATGTCTTGCCCTTCTCTAAGCACTTGACGGTGAGCGCTATATATATATATATATTTATATATATACATATATATACAGGGTGTTCCTATTTGTGTGGCCAAAACGCTAGGGTATGGTCAAACTCGGTGAGAAAATCATTTTTGCCAATGGGTGGAAGCCGGGAAAACGTTTTGTTTAGTAGTGAGGATGAAATTTATAAAAGCAGTTATTCAGCCTTTTTTCTTCTACATAGTTGTGCAAAATCTACGTTTGCGGGAGAACCAGTCAACGCACAAAGGAACCGATCATACCGGCGTGTTTGGCGGAAAATTCGGCACAATAAAGTATACATTACTAGCTTGCGTAGCAAAAAGCGAATAGCCAGATTAAGGAAAGTCATAAAAAGTCAAAATGTTACGTTAACGCTTTTTTGTGCAACATCGTAATTTTTTCCATTACGACCGAAAATGTACGTTCAAAAGACTACTCTCAGGCAATAGCAAATTTAATGCCCACTGCATTTGTACCAAAGTGATGGTGCTGCGTTACGTAGTTGCCAAGTAACTAAGCTTTTTCGATAGCCATATCGAAAGCGAAGGCATGCATATTTCCATAGGGCGTATGAGAAAGTTAGGTACATATTTTGAGGTTTGGTAGAACTCAACAAGAGAATAAATTTTCCTAGTGGAAGGAGGGGGCGGAAACGTCTTGGCAAATTTTTACGGTTCTGAACGTGAAAACTTGCACGTAAAACATAACAACTATGACTGTCGAAAAAGCTTAGTGACTTGACAACTACGTAACGCAGCACCATCACCTTGATACGAAAATGATGGGCATTAAATCTGCTATTGCCTGAGAGCAGTCTTTTGGACGTGCATTTTTGGTCGTAATGAAAAAAATTACGATGTTGCACAAAAAAGCGTTAACGTAACATTTTGACTTTTTATGACTTTCCTTAATCTGGCTATTCGCTTTTTGCTACGCAAGCTAGTAATGTATACTTTATTGTGCAGAATTCACCGCCAAACACACCGGTATGATCGGTTCCTTTGTGCGTTGACTGGTTCTCCCGCAAACGTAGATTTTGCACAACTATGTAGAAGAAAAAAGGCTGAATAACTGCTTTTATAAATTTCATCCTCACTCCTAAACAAAACGTTTTCCCGGCTTCCACCCATTGGCAAAAATAATTTTCTCACCGAGTTTGACCATACCCTAGCGTTTTGGCCACACAAATAGGAACACCCTGTATATATATATATATATATATATATATATATATATATATATATATATGCATAACGTGGAGCACGTACGGCACGCATATCTGCTTCGGCGCGTATCCATAAAATAGTTGCCACGAGCATCTGTCTTGAGTTTTTTTTTGTTGAATTATTTAGTGCTCCCGAAGGTTTTCCTTCCTTCGCTATATATTTAAAACCTTTAATCGGCTTCAAGCACCTACCCGTAACAGTTCTTACCTTGCCTGCGCGCACACACACACACATATATATATATATATATGGTAACTTCTGTTCACGATAGAAAGGGCAACGTGTAAAGGGAGCATAACGGTTCCCAGCTCGTGCGTGCGGGGGAATTTTCTTCTTCGGAGGAGGATCAGAGTTTGCGACTCAGTCGTCCCGGATAGTCCCAGTTGGACATATCGTTTCCCTAACGGCAAAGGCGTTATCTCGTATGTCAGGCGAGAGCCTTTCATGAGGCGGCTGTACTTGGTATTCCCGCTTGTGGCAATGAGTCCGTGACCTAGCTTTTGCTGGTAGGACCTGCCCGGACTAGAAGCCTAGCCAACGTTTGCAACGTCCCGCTTCAAAGATCAGCAAACATGATATGTAGAAACGGACGCTTAACGGCGATCAAACGCTTTGGACGTGTGGCCAAGAGCCGAACACCCACGTAGAAAGCCTAAGGGACCACTAAACATTGCCACTACCAGTGCAAGCTGCTATCGTTTTGCCACCATCTAGCTGCTATCTTTTTGCTGAACGTTACACATACGTTAAGCAGTTACTGGTGTTCTAAACGAGACATGTGTTCCGCACGTGTTTTGGGATGGCAAAATTTTTTTGGTCAAATCGGTGTGTAAGCGGAATCTGCTAGTCGCCTGGTCGAACAGAGATATAACAGACGTATAACAGAGATGTCTCACTCAATTCAAAACAAATAAAAGTGTATACAAGACTGTACCAAAGTCCTAACGGTCCCAGCGGGGTTTTTAAAACTTTTCTCCGTGTGTACCTATTGTTCACACGCACATGTATATATATATATATATATATATATATATATATTTATATATATATATATATATATATATATATATATATATATATATAGTTATGTTAAAAGAATGAAATGGCACCGAATTTTTAAGATTGTGAGAGTTATGGGTTCTTATACGGTTGTCGTGAATGTTTTTTATGTTGAAATGCGGCAAATTTCTCGGTATATTTTCGCAGCTTTTGAGTGCAAGGATAGATCATCGCTTTAAAACTTCGAATTTTGTTACTGTGAAAATGTGAGGAGGTCGGACGCCCGATGGTTATCAATTTATTTTTCTACGACATAACTTCGGAAACCTCCAACCGGAGATGGCACGACTTTGCCTTCAAATTTTAAATATATATGGGCCGAGTTTTTGTCGCGGAAATCTCGCGTGATTCGAGATCATCGATTCGAGGTGACTGCGGTTCAGTAACGTATCCGTTTGGTTAGTAACCTATCATTCGCTTATCTAACAACTCGATTACGACAGGCGCTCATAGACAGACGCTCGGTGTCGGCTCATAATTATTCTGACAGGAATAGAAACATCATTGCCGGATTACGAGGTATCAATCGTGGCGCAATTGATGCTGTTATTGCGAAAGCATCGATACCAGCCCACACAGCCGCCGAACAGCCGCTGCTGCAGGTGGGAATGAACTGATTAGAACAACGTTAGAGCAACAAAATAAAATACGCGGAAATAGCATGTACTACATTTGTTTTGTTAGACGGTTTACAGAAACCGTATTGGAGCCTTTCAAACAAATGATTTGTTGTGCACTGATGACCGCAACAACTAGTACATAATTCGTCAGCTTCACAACAGATGATATTGCTTAGCGGTAGTTTCGAGCGTTTGCTGAAAGGAAACAGCAACGGGCTACTTCTGGCAGCAGTCAGAACTGCAATCAGAAGATAAGAGCGAACGAGGGTAAGATAGCTGTTGTGGAACATACGTATTATTAATGGCAAATCGGACAATTTTGAGCTGTTGGTCGTCATCTTCAAAAAGAGTTCACCTCTTCGTGACTAAGCCCTTTTCTGTTTTATAATCGAAGTTCTTTGTAAACGGTCGGTCACTTCACACTTGGCCGAGTCCAGGTGGAGATCGGTCAGTCAGACTTCATGGCTCAGAGGCAATTACCCTGCCTGTACTATGAACGAGGTCATCAATATTTTGGCCGGCTGTCCGACTCTACCTGAACCGAACAGGTAAGGCGGCGCTGGGAGAACCAATCAGTTTCTTCGGAAGCAGGGGCCCAGTCTAAAGGATCTCGCTGCGTTGCACCTCAAAGAGTAGTATAGCCCGCACAGTTGGAGAACGCTAACAAGCCTCTGCGATTCAGTGTTATATATATATATATATATATATATATATATATATATATCACATTATTTATTTACACACCAGATTGGGTAAAATATACAATAGCATGATCAATATCACTACAGCCTTGTAAAGATATTAATATTAAAAATCGCTCAGTGCCAGCTTTGTTAGCGAGGAGATGCAGACGGGACTGAGAACTGCTAACGAAAACCCCCGCCGACAAGAATGTACACACATGCTTGCGAGCAACGCCCGCAAAATGACAATGATCGGACTCAAGAACACCCGCAACCCCCTTTTGGAAGGGCGTTGGGCCAACAGACCGATCGCGGCAAATCACGAACTACGCCAGCACACCCGGCCGCCGCAGAAGCCGACACTATACGATATGGTAGCAGACCTATTGAACTTAGTAGGTCGCCAACGGGCACACTGAGAATAATTCAGAGAAACTGCGAAGGTCCTGACCAATAGTTAGGTCTTATGCCCACTTCAGCGTTGAACGGAATCGACGTTCTAGTGCTCACGGAGACATGGTGTCTGACGCCCCCCCCACAGTACAAGGATATTATGCAGCGCACTGTCTCGCTTCTCGATCTAGTTCCTTGGGCCGTCCCAGTGGAGATGTGTCAGTTTTCGACAATAACTGGCTAGGAGACATAAAACTACCTCTGTCAGAAGACAACTGCGTGGTTATGGAATGTCGAAGATTGAAAATGATTACCATGTATGTGAAGCTAGCAGCAGTTGAGAACACGTTCGCACTTATATCGTCAATATCTTACTGTGAAATTTAATACAATATTTGCCTATATTTAGGGCACCTCAGTCTTCTTATTGATGCCATCTCTCCTTTCTCTCTACATCTATACCTACATATATTTTTATATGCTTTGTTGAAATGAAAAGTGGACACGCGTGACAGTGGCGCGATAATTCATCATAGGCTTTAACAGGCAGTTCGAGAAGTGTATCTCAAGTGTACCCATTTCATCTGTTCGTATGAGAGCAGCTAGGGTAAATTAACCGGATGGAAGAGATGGATGCGCCCATATCGGAACACCGCGCAGCAGCCGACATTTCTTGCTCAATGGAGGCTGTTTATGGTCAGCACTGTTTACGACGATTAGCTGTGAACAACTGATGCAAGAGTTTTCGTGAAGGGCAGAAATAATTATCGAACCTGTCCGTACCAAGTCGAGCATTCGACAACGACTATTTGTTCACTGATGACCGTTCACTGATGATTGTGAGAAAACATATGTTGACTGATAAAATTAATCTTTCACTATTTGTTTACAATTATATTTTCAATGTTTTACTTATATATATATATATATATATATATATATAAGTAAAACATATATATATATATATATATATATATATATATATATATATATATATATATATATATATATATATATCATTTATTTAAGTGTAGCAAAATATACATTTGTGATGTAAGAACGTGTGCACAGCCCGCTGGGGCATAACTCAAGGCACTAGGTCCAGGCTTGGGCTGGTCCACCTAGCCAGGGTACCTCTCACCGAAGCGGCATTCCCCCTCTGAACATCTAATGACAGACGTTGCAGTAAATACTCGCCCGCTCTCTTGTCTCCTGTAGCGAGCGCCAATCTTTTCCGGACATCCTTGAGCAGTTTCGTCGTGAGCGACCCAGGCCCCCCCAATGTCTCGAATGCAAGCGGTGAGAACAAGTGTGGATAACCGATGCTTGAATATTTTCTGCACTTGGCTGCTTCCGCTAGGGCTACCGCGTGTCCAGGGCAGGCTGCGCCCGTACCGACCATTGAGGGGGGCTAAAGAGTCGGTTACGGTCGCGTCCCACACCAGCATTTGGCTTCGCTCGAAGGGAGCCAGGGTCATTCCATCAGGTCTCTTTCCATCGTCTCTGACTAAGCCAGACGGCTCCAAAATGCATGGGTAGCCTGCCGATCGAAGCCCTCTGCTAAATGTCTCGTTCAACGCCGAGTGGCGTGCAATTCTGCCTGAACTCTGGAGACAGGAGAGTCCATGGTGACCTAGGGAGTCGACCTCGTCACCGCATCTGCACCGGTGTGGGGAGACTAACTCTGCTCCCAGCCTCAACCCGACTAGTATTCGTGTAGACTCGTCGTCCAAGAGGGTCCCCAGATGAGGGCTCGGGAGGGCGTGCAACCATGCACCTGACCCCGGTGAAGAAACCGCCTGTAACCTCGCTTTGTTAGTGAACGTGGTTGCTCGGTCCCATAAGCCATTCCATCGACCGTCGCTTGCCAGTTCTGACCACGCGCGCTGAAGAGAAGGGGTCTCCGGTAGAGACCCACAAAATGCAATGGCGGCATCTTGAGTCCGTTCGAGTATAGCCCGGAAATTCGCAACCGCCTGGGGGTCCAGGATAGACTCAACGCCGCTAGTCGCCGAATGCAAGGATGCGATGTGTGCTGCGACTGAAAGTGAAACTGTTGCCGGCAGGCCCAGACCACCTCTGGCTATCGGTAAGAAGGTCTGGACTAAGGGGTCGTTTCGCAACCGCAGGTTAATTGTAGATTCCAACGCAAGGCACAGCTTTACGTTAATTTCCTCTAACTGGGACGAGAAGGCTGAGCAGTTGATTCCCCTGAACAGGTAGTTTAGCCTCGACGCGGAGAAGCATGAGCGTAGAAGGTAAAACCCTCGGTGGGTATATATATCTATATATATAGAAAATAAGTTAGAAACGTTGCAAAGAGAAGTGAAAGATTTGCTTTGGTTGCCGTTTTAATTGCACCAGGGAGTTTCTTGAGGGGGGTGGGGGGATGTCAAAATGTATACAATAAGAATTACAAAGTAAGCTAATTTTAAGTATTATAATTAAAAATGTCACGAATAAATAATGGGTTAAACAGATTCAGCTGGTGAATACGGCACTAAGGATCAAAGAAGTGGGACCGCAGAGTGGAGTTCGCAGCTAGGCAGATTGGGTACAATATTCAGCAATGGGCAAGAGCGAGGGTATTGAAGAAAATGGTGAAATTGAGGTTAAACAAGTCATATACATGGAAATTGGCGATGAGTTCCAGGTCGAGTTTGGCAGGTATGCATGGAAAGCAAAAACGGAAAAGGGGCGGGGTAGATTGGGTACACAATAACTCAAGAGCGAGTGGGCTATTGGCAGATGTCAGGGCAGGGATGCTGGATACAATGATACAAAGAGCTAAATATGCCAGGCTTTAGCTTTATATATATATATATATATATATATATATATATATATATATATCAGCATTAGAATAGCGTTATGTCTTGCAGATGCACATATTATACTTCGATTATTTTTATGTTTTATTGTGAATTATGTTGTATGTATTGTGTCGGGATCAAATATTCTACTATTTTTTTGTGAAGCTTGTCTTATAAACAGGAAGACCCCGCTAATGCGGCAGACCTGCAGTCATCGCGTACTCTGTGCCGCCGTAGCTCACACTTCGCTTAGTCATGTACGCGGGAAGAAATTTAATTAATATTTTAATTTTAGAAACTTAAGATAAAGACATATTTCTAATTAATACGTAATTTATTTTTTAGTTACAAAATCAATATTTTAAGGCATAAACTATAATATTAAAAATTGATATCTGCATCATTTTAATTACCCTTTACTTTGCCCTATTGAGCGCATTGTTTGCATTCAGCAATATCAGAAGGCAAATGTTACGAGCTCTGGGGTTTCTGTGTCCCCCTTTCGGCCTTAACTTCGATGTCTTCTTACGGAACCAGTTCTGGACCTACACTGTGGGGCCTGGTGACGACAGCGTGATGAGCAAGCCACGCAGGGTTGAGTTCGTCGCCTATGCCGACGACCTAGCGATCGCAGTCACTGCAAGGAACGCAGAGCTGTTGGAGGACCGAGCAAACGACGCCTTGGAGGGGTCAATTGCTGGATGATGTCCCACCACCTAATGAAAGGGCAGGGCGCTCTTGCTTAGTGGAAGAAGAAAGCACTGCCGGGAATTGGATATCCGTGTGGATGGCTACACGATACAGAGAAACAAGCAGGCCAAATACCTGGGTGTTCTGTTTGATAGTAACTTGAGCTCTGCAGCCCACGTTGATTATGTAACGGCCAAAACGCATCAAGTAGCAAGCAAGCTGACCAGGCTAATGCCACAAACAAAGGGGATCTCAGAGAAAAAGCATCATCTTCTAGCATTAGTCGCTGACGTAATTCTGCTCTGCGGGTCATTACTGTGGGGACCAGGTGCACTAAAAGTTAACAAGAGTAAGAAAAAGCTAAGTAAGATGCAGAGAGTGCTGGTCATAAGGGCCACTAGAGCGTACAGGACGGTGTCCACGGGCGCCGTCCTGGTGGTAATTGCCTGCATGATACTTTTGGTCAAACCGGATGGAGGAGAACATCCTCTTCTTATAGAAGGATCAGGCACTTAGAATAGACCCTCGACTCCGTGGACACTTGAATAATCGCCGCAGCTACAACGCGTCTCATTTCTTTGATATCGAAGCGGAATTTAATTGACTACAGATATATGACGGTTTATTGTAGAATTAGATCTCGAATGTGCTGGCGAATCTCGGCCTCGTTATGTGCTGGCTTAATTTATGATACTGATTTTGCTTTTCTTAGGCATATTCTGTAATACCTTGATGTAACGACTATCAGATGACATGATGATAGAAGGCCATTCAGCCATAGAATGACGATACTACATGTTGATAGGGTATGTACATATATTTAATGATTTTGATGATATGTGTGCATGAGATAAATGCTAACATATTGTGTACGAAATGGAGTGCGAAATGTCGCTGTTGTCTCTGTTGCGCGTCGTTAAAACGATGGGAACTGGCTCACGAAATGCAACGAGTAGTTACGATTTGCAGCTCGTCGACATCTTGCTCCGACCTGAAGACATAACGTCATAGATTACACTAAAAAGGAAATTGGTTACGCGTGACGCTTTACGTGATCAAAGTCATTCGTAATGAATAACTAATAGGCACCCGTGTGAATAGTTTAGTGAGTTGTAGAAAATTGAATCACCTTTCCATCCAGCTGCACTCAGGTTTCTGTGTGCGTGCCTACAAGTCAATGCGATTTAGTCCGAGAGCAGGACTTGGTGACAGCCATTTATTTTTAGTGTCGTCGAGCTGCGCGGAACTGAACGCCGCATGGAAAAAGGTTACGCACCCACCGTAAGCGTCGTGCTTTCATTTCCGATCGTAAAACGATTCATCGCAATGCGATTTATTGTTATTGTTATGATGATATTATTGCAAGTATTTCTATTGCTGGTGTTGCTTGTTATTAACGCACATTTCTTATGTAAACGCGTGCTACAACTTGTTGACGCTCGAATTTACCCTGTTCGTTTGTACGTGTCAATCTATTATAGCGTCGACGTTAGAGAAGGCGCGATGCGAGTTGTCGTTGCAATTGCTGCCTTCGAACACTTTAAGAGAGTACAAGGCAACTCTGTTGAATAGACAGTTATATTCTTCTTTCTCAAATTGCACGTTGTTCTGTCTGTTGGTGTATGGATTAATCAATCCATTTCGTCCGCCGTGCACACAAATTCGCAAATCCGAGCATGTTGCCGGCCCACAGTTCGTAGTATTAAATTCGTCTAGAAATTGCCCCTGCATAAAGTAGTTTACCGCCAACGTTTTTTGTTGGTTACTTAAAGAAGCGTAATTATTATGCTCGACAAGTCCGTTTTATTCACATTTGTTGACTAAGGTGAAGCGGGAAAATGGAACCGTATTCATGTTTGCGATGCAGTCCTGTTTTCCTTGCGCATAGAGAAAATGTCAATACTGCTCGCTCCAGATCGCGAGTTTTTTTCCAGAAATGCTTTTATGAGCATGGAAAGGAGACAGACAAGGAAGCAATGACGTAAAGGCTTTACATGTTTTGTTTGAAATAAAACGTGCCCCCCATTACGTGCACTCGTTGTTGTAGCGGCCCCTGACAATGCGTACATACGTAATCTGCGTACAAACGAGAATGAACACGTAAAGACATTTACGGACAACTAGGATTCGCGTGCAATAAACGCAGTTTCCTGTATCCCAAAAGGTAGGTTTTTTTTTTTTTTTTTTTTTAATTTCCCGTAAGGCAATTGCCCGTGTACGGATTTTTCATTTTTTTTTTATTCACAGTATCTTATGTGTATTACAACATTATAGTCGTGTGGTTCGTAAGGCTGAAAGCCCGTGTACGCAGGTCATGTCATGGCTAAGTTTACTCCACTCCGGCATTTACCTTGTCTAAATTGGAAACCATGCAAACCAATTTAAGAGTGGCCGGTCTGGGTCTCGAACCCGGTCCTCCCGAATGCAAGGCAAAGGCTCCGCCACTAAGCCAACTTGCACAAGTTGTATGGAAGGCAATCGGATGGATAGGTTCACAGGTTCTATGCGATTTCTACATAAATTCTTCAAAGTGTAAGTGTTTCCTTAACTATGCATACGTGTCGTCAAGTGTTTCAGTACAACAGCACTGCAACACATAAACTTGAACCTTTAGGTGTCACTACGATGTTATTGGAGCAGCAAAATTCATCGTGGCCGTTCATCGACAACCTACTTACCTAAGTAAATAATGTCTAGTTACGTATGTGGTTGCAGGGAATGCGGGATGTATTTTATGCTATTTGCTCCAAAAAAAATGGTGAAGCCTGAAACTTTAGCAGGGTTTCGAGACGTGCAACGTAAGCCGCAGCAGCAAATTCTAAAACGAGTGGAATTCCTGATATCGATGTCGTGCTTCCAGTTAACGGCAAAAGGGCCTTCCGTGAGGGGTCGCTGGCCGTTACCTAGCCCGTGTAGCGCCCGTTCTCTATGCTGTGTCTGTGAAGCAACATTTTGAGAAAATGTTTTTGTCATACTATTACAGGCTTTCGTTTTCATAGAGTGGCCAGTTAAGCGAGAGTCTCCGGTGACCACGGCGTATTCCTGGCTGAACATCTCATTCAAGCCAATGAGCCCGCGACGGGGCTTATACTTCCATTAAATTTTTGCATACGCACGCACGCCGTCCTGTTACGAGTGTCCAGCTAAACTATTGTGTACTGATAAAAAGCAGCTTCACTACATTTCTCTAAATCAATTCGTTTTAAAAACATGGCGAACAGCTTAACGTAGAGGTGAGTGTTGGCTGAGTGTGCTCTTAATATTATTAGTCAATATTATTATATAAATATAAGGAGTTTTTTCTTTCTTTCATGTAAAACAAATACTATCGATATAACTAGTATTGCCATAACTACTGCTTGTGATTGTTACCACTTAGGTTAATTAAATAGTCGAGTCTGGTGGCGTGGTGCATTCGCCTCGCGGCCATAAGAGACACATTGGTGCGCGGCGGGTTCGATCTCCACCGTTGCACATTTGCATCTATGGGGTCTCCGTCTTACGAAGCAATGTGAAAGCAAACCCGTGGACGTTAAATGTTGGCTGAGGGTCAGCCCGAAAAAAAAAGCTTAGTAAGGTTAATTAAACGGTCAGAGGCAAAGAGAAAGAGCCATATTCGCCCAAATTCCTGTCGATCTTCATCTCTGTTGTATATATATATGTATAAATGGATATGGTTACTTAGGGTTAGAAAATGCAGGTTGACAGGTTTCCCTAGGGAAAGTGTAGTCACGTAGCGCTTCTATACAGATGTATATTAATGTGTGTGTGTGTGTGTTTGTTCGTGTATAAATGTGTGTACACCGTCGGTCGCTGACCATCGCCGAAACTGTGCCCAAAGGAGGTGTGAATATAGATTGCCTGCCTGTGGGCAGAAAGTCACCTATAGGTGTCTGGTGTCTGCTGTGTGAGCGTGTGTGTGTGTGTTAATACAGAAAGGTACAGGAACTGGCGACGCGCCCTTTGTGTGGGTCAGCTATGAACGGAGAGACATAGAGGGCATTGTTGTATATCTTGTAGCCTCGAGAATTCCCGGCTGGAGCTAGAGCCCTTCCTGGAGTTAGTCCTACGGAGAGGCAAATGTTGAACACCTTTGCTGACGACGACAGCGACGGCGGCAACAACAACAAACACGACGACGACGGCAACAACAACGACGACGACAACAACAACGACGGACAACAACAACAACAACAACAACAACAACAACAACAACAACAACAACAACAACAGCATCTTCTGCCCCCACTATTTCTGCCACTGCGGCTACACAGCGGCTATTGTTGTTACCGCAACTAACCTGCAACGGCAACCGGCAGCCGACAGAGCCCGATGTCGTCGTAATGAATGGAAGGAAAGACAAGACAAGCGTCCGTCATTGATAGGACAGACAACCCGCAGGCTAGCCGGCGGGTATGAGCAGGCCCGCTGGTGTGGGTGCCACCTCGACAATGGACATGCTGACTTGCTTTTACGTAGGTGTGGACGCATTTGTATATGTGTATGTACATAACGGCATGCCTAAATATATATATATATATATACGCCGGTCTGTCTATTTATATATATATATATATATATATATATATGGACGGACTAGTAGGTGGGTGGAGTAGACCTAAAGGGCCGATGAAAGCGGACGACTGCAAGCGGGGTGCATGGAAAACACGTTGGTTCTTGTTGGCGCTGCTACTGATGCCGCCAGCCATTGTGGTCTAACTGACAACATCTGAAGACGCCCCCACCCTCCCTCATGCTAGTTGTAGTTTGTCAGCCCGCGCGTTTGTTTAGGTTACAAAGCCTAGGCAAATTGTGATATGGGCGTGTTAAACATTTAACCTGTTGCGTTTATGACTACACGTCTATATATATATATATATATATATATATATATATATATATATATATATATATATATATATATATATAAATATATATATAGTATAGGTTCCTTTGGGAGCACAACAAAAGCTGGGCCGACTCGCCGCTGAAAATGTCCGAAAGGCATAAGAAGAAAAAATATATATATATTACGACACATACATACATATTTATGCAACTGGTTAAATGATTAACATGTCCATCTCACCTCTTGCCTAACGGTCGTAATCAAAACAAATGTGCGGGCTAAGACTATACCAAGCTACATGTATACACCATACGACATATATATACTAAATAATTTATATATATATATATATATATATATATATATATATCATACTGTCAAGGGCACGGACAGGAGTTTAGTACTACGAATCCAGTCCTAGTACAGAGTTTTGCGCTTATTGATTGTAGCTGTAGCGCTGTACTCGGCCAGCAAAAGCGTCGTCTTTCAGGAAACTAGTTGTCTCACGATGAATTTTATTATTTTAAATAGCGTATTTTAAATGTGCATTTTCATAACCTATTTTTTTTGTGACGAGTAACAAACAATAAGGATGTCAACTCTGACGGAATAATTGACAAAATTGGTGAACGTAAACTGCGCTGTCGTGATATACTATACTTAGCTTCCATTAAATGGGACACATTCGAAAATCCCGGTTTCAATGGATGAGCAGAATGGTTCAGGCAGGTCGTAGGCAAGCCGACGAGGCTCGGCTCTATACTGGACGCTGTTTCGTGCAATGACGAAGCAGTCCGGGCCCAGTTGACTCAGATCATCAAATGATGCAATTTGTTATGCGGCCTTCACGCCCGATTGTGTACATGAATCGACCGCATAGTTTCGACTACAAAAAGAAGTTACGAGTTGACGCAGTTGAACTTGAATTTAACTAATGGGAGTCTGTTTTGCCAGAGCTGCACGTCCGTGGATTGTATGTATCTTAAGTAGCTCGAGTATATGTGTTTTCTGATAGAGTCATGTATACCCAAAAAGGCTCGGTAAATATCTATATACGTAATGTAAAAACAAAACCTTATTTGTCAAACTTACGCGAGTGAGACATGAGAAATCACATGAGCGCATCCTACGAATGACTCCAGCTATACCAGCAGAAGGAGCGTTGTTCCCGCACATCACCAACAATGTGGATATTTTCCGCAAAAGTCTGCACACATCTGCGGGAAACTCATAATTTATTTAGGAATTTAATATATACATGTGAATGTTTAAATCCACGGCACCGATGGCTCACTCATCATCTATCAATCGTGTCCGAGTGAGAGTCTTGCCCGACCCCTGACGCGAAGACGCGGGTCCATCTGCGGGAAATAGCCCACACTACGAGCACGACCCCTGACGGAACCCCGACGGCTATCGTGAACAGGAAATTAGATTATTCAATATGTGGGCCTCTAAGTCGCATTTTTCGTCGCTCATTGGAAGATTGTACAGTATCGGAGCTGTCTGTTTGACACTACTTTAATCCATCTCGCATAGAAGAAAGGGAATGAGGCCGATGCCGATCGAATAAGCAGCGTCAAGTGTCGCTTACGGTGTTAGCCAGCAAAAGATGCTTGTAGATAAGCAAACGACAGCTCGCCAGACAAGCAACATCTTTTCTTTGTTCATCGCCCGCGCTCCGTTAGCCATCTATACCCATAGAGGACCTGTACGCATGATCTACCGTAAGTGGTAGAGGACTAGAGAAATAGGACATCACAGCGACCTTCTCCGAAGCGCCGGACAGTTGACTGAATGGCACTTAAGACTTTTTCGGGCTGACCCTCAGCTAACATCCAGAGACTTTCCATTGACGTCCAGCGGGGCAACGCAATCTCAATTTTGGGGTCGTTTGCCGAATGGTGCAGACTAGGGCTGTTCTAGGCTGAAAGTTAACACGTTCACTTACACAGGATTGTACTTTAAATTGATAAATGAAATAAACAAAGTATGAAATAAAAAAGCTAACACTTAAAGTCTACGAAAAAATTGCTCTCGCAATCATAGGACGGACCTCATAATTACAAACGGTGGGGCTCGAACCCGTGCAGCATTTATGTGTCTCCTGCGCGCGATTAGCGCGATTCTGCAAACAGAACCGACAGTACAAAATGCTAATAAAAGTGAGCCGAGAATGACAAGCCTAATGAAGATATTTCACGAAATATCGGCTAAACGTTTTTGAGGGTCGTCTGCGCAATTTGCGATTGATTGGAGTTGTGCAAATGATTTTTTTAGAATTTTCGAAACTTTTTTTTTGCCTTCTTTTATAGTTATTAGCATTTGCGTCGTATAGCTCTTACGGGGAGAATAACATCTACAGTACGAGTAATCAATAACAGTCAACAACAATAATCAGCATAGACATGACCAACAATGAGAACGTATTGAATAGTTACATAGTTGTTGAGCATTGGGCTAATCGTGATGCGAAATGTGCGCGTTAACCTTGAAACCTTATATGGTCACCTCCACAGTTGTTGTGGAAGCTATATATATATATATATATATATATATATATATATATATATATATATATATATATATATATATAAAATTATGTCATGATCATTTATTCTACTCGATTAAGTATGTATATATATATAATAGTTACAACGTCGAATTTTACCAATTTGTCAGGCGCGTCGTTGTAGCGATCGTCGCTTGCTGCTAAATCGTCGCACGCGGCGGCCTGTGAGGGTGTTTTTTTAAATTGCAAAATGCCTTGACTGAACTCGATGTTTCGGTGTCCTTGAAGAGCGAACGGCATTTGCTGTTTGCCCTGAAGGAAAGGTGATTATGGTAGAGAGATAGGCTATAGGCGGAAAGAGGGAAAATAAGGAAGTAGGATTCAGTGGTCGAGAGAACTTGTGCACTGTTTCTAGGCGTGCACTCAACAGAAGTAACAAACGGCGGGAGCTGTAATCACCCCAGAAATAATAGCTACATGTGCAGTATCTATATATATATATATATATATATATCTATATAAATATATATATATATATATATAGAGATAGAGAGAGAGAGAGATAGAGAGAGAGAGAGAGACGCAATTGTTATTAGAGCATCATTATCGTTTTAGCACTGCTGCTGAACAATTGTCGTCCGTGGTTTATCGGGATGATATGTAACACGGTACGCTTTGACCGTTGTCTGTTTGGTCGAATCGTTATGTCAGTCATACCAGCGGAACGTTCGACCACTTGATGGATGGGATGACGTTTTTGCTCAGTTGCCACTAATAGCATCGTCATATTGCGCAGTAGTCTTCCACACACGCATATATACACACACAGACATATATATATATATATATATATATATATATATATATACATATATATATATATATATACATATATATATATATATATATATATATCCGGGAAGAGTGAATCAAGGCGACCCGGTAACTTTGTGAAGATGGCATCCCGCACTTCCTACCATGATTTGCCATCGTTATTTCCCTCTCTGCTTCTTTGTTGGACTCTCGATCACCTTCCCACATCCTTCTCCTTTTGTTCCCACATTTAGGTCCCAAGTTGGCCAATCAGCCAGTACCAAGGCTGCGTTCGCGCCAACAGTATGGTAGGCTTACAGGATCCTAAGCGCCGCCTCTTTTCTGCATGCTTCTTAAGGGGCCTTCCATGCCGTCCCCAGGGCGTTTTCAGGGTGTTCCGCAACCAGACGGACGCTTCGAGAAGTGCGACTGGTTCGGTAGCCGTTATTAATATTCCTCTCCGGTGCCAATCTCGGCCTGTTTTTGTTTAGCAGGATCTTGCTTATCGCGTTCGGGTTCATGAGCTGACGCCGCCACGAGACCCATGAGAGCCTGTGGAGTACGAGGCTCCCCCCCCCACGGTCTCGAAGTAGTGCCACACAGTTCCGAACTTTGGGGGTGAGTGGGGAGGATTGGAGGTTTTTAGTGGGTGAAAGTTCCACACGAGGTGCTGTTGGTTGCCAGTAACGATAGTGTATTAGCGTTTCCAATCCTCCCATTAAAAAAAAAGATCCTGCTTATCGCGTTAGCCGCATTAGCCGTCTTGGCTGTGCAGTTTCTGATGTGACTAGTGCTTCTGAGTCCCAGCACATATATTCCTATATATACATTCACTGGTATTTTCTAAGCACCAATAGAGGCAGTTGTGTATTAAGCTAGACGTTTTAAGTTATTTCGGCGATTACGATACAACACAGCCTCATTTGGTTATAAAACGGCTCTAGTGAGACTACATAGTGGTGGCTTAACATATTATTGCTTAGTTTAACTATCCAAGCAAAGCAAGATCCTATTGACAGTATCCGCAATTAATATAGTAACCGTCGTCATTATTTATCTGTTCCTTTTAAAATCAGTTTCGGGACACGGTATTATATATATATATATATATATATTTATAGCCGTGTCCCGAAACTTACTAGGTACTTATTTTAAAAGAAACAGATAAAGAATATATATATATATATATATATATAATCTAACGTCGAGATATAACATCTAGTGTTAAATAGAAACTACTTGTAAAGACGGTCAAAACGGTTTGTCTCATAACGAGTCTTGCGTCCGATTGCGAGACGAAAACTAATAAGAATTAAAGATTAAGATGGAAAAACTAAAAGAACTTATTGACTTTACGTGTCGATTGTACAGCACTTTCGGTGCTTAATGCTTGGAACTTACTAGAAAAATCTGTTGCCAGTAGTCCTTCGGGACTGTGTGTGCACGTAAGGGTATGCTGTTTCTAGCGTTGCTAAGATTTTCTTTCTTGTGACAAAATGAGAGCTTACTACTAGCGTGAATTTCGGCAATGTATATGATTGCTTATGCATTCGTTGCTGTTATCACAGGAGTACTTTGTACTGCTAAACTAGATGCGGTTGCTGTGGACAGTTGTAAAGATTCAGCACCGCTAGAATATTATTGTGCTATAAAATAGAAAAAAATACAAGTTCAGTTTCGTCAAGTATTAACAGTTGAGTACATGCGAGTCTATACTTTTACTAGATGGGCCTAAAGTGGGCTTCAAAGATCATCTGGTGGGAACGTATGAGCCCAATTAGTATATGACATAGAGTGGTTTCGGTCTCATCCGCTCTTCTTCACACAGATTGCATACAGGCTGTTGTATGTCAAGGCAGTTCTCGGGCATGCACAACTTGTGATGAGAACCGCGGGCTGTAACCCTTGTTATATGAGCGGTTATTTTGACTACTGTCCACCCATCTTGACGATATAAATGCGCGACCGTCAGTGTACCTCTCCTTCACAAAGTTGTTAAATAAAATATAAAAAAGAGGTACGTTTCACCCTATACCTCAGGTAGGTTTCGATAGCTTCGTTATTAAAGCATAGGCGGTTTATGACCGGAGTCTGAGACTGTTAAGGGTCTTCACAAGCATGGTGCTTATACCTATGTGTCAGTCACGCCAAAGCTTTTTTGAGGTACTTAGGCTAGGTGGATATGCTCTTTGCTTATGTATATATATATATATATATATATATATATATATATATATATTATAAAGTGTTAAAGTTATTAGTTTTTGAAATGCGAAATATGAATTATACGGGTATGATATATACGTATATAATTCATATTTACTCGTATATATATATATACGCGTATGTGATGCAAATTTTCTACTCAGATCAGCCGTGTCACAATGTGGGCGGTGTAAAGTGATATATGGTGTGCTGTTTTTCATGATGATGGCATTGCGCTAAAGCTATTGCGATGTTGTGTCTTGTTGGCGTCGGCTAGGGCAGACGAAACGTTTTGGCGCTGCTTGACAATGTGTCGTCTGACGGTATGATGTGGTATTTATGATTGATATTATTATTATTATTATTATTATTATTATTAATATTATTGTACGCTATGTCGTGGGTGTGTCGCGGCACTACTGCGCTAGTAAGCCAGGCCCCCGCACGGGTCAGACCTCCAGTCCACGATCGGCTGAAAGATGAAGACCCGTCATTGTTTGCGACTTAACAACAACAACGGGCCGCCAAACAGCGAACTACACGAAGTCAGTCCCAGCGGATGATATCCATCGTCGTCATGGTCCCACCGCGCCCGATCCATAATGGAAATGGTTGAATCGCTGATGGACCAGGTTAAATTGTGTACAGTCGTACGCTAACTCCTATCTAAGCAGGGGCTACGTGCGGGGTGGGAGGGGACCGGGGGGTGCACACTTGCTTGAGCCGGAACCATGGGCGGCGATAGCGGTAAAACTTGCAGCAGAAGCGCAGCGACCCCGCCTGAGAGAAACGAGCGACTCAGCTTGACCAAGTTATCGGCGATTCAGTGGTCATATATGTATGAATTTATATATATATATATAGAGAGAGAGAGAGCGATTCAGCTTGACCATGTTATCGGCGATCCAGTGGTCATATATGTATGAATATATATATATATATATATATATATATATATATTCAGAGAGAGTGGGAGAGGGTGAAGAGAGAGTAAATAATTTCTTGCAAAAATATACACGAGGAGATAAAAAGGTCAGTTTTATTGCATAAAGGGATGTGTGGAACTATGCTCGAATCACCTAGCAAGAGTAAGACTCGTGCGGGGACTTTAGCAGCATTCATGTAAGTGGGTGTAATCAACGTGTGGGTGTGTCCACTTGGCTATTCTCCAAACGACCAATACTTTTATGTGACCAGACGTAGCTGTCCACTGCTCCTTATGTAATGTTCCGATGACGTTTTAGGTTATATGAGCGATCATCAAAGAAGTGCGTAAGCAGGTGAAAATTAGCAGCTTATCGTATTGTGGTACGATGTCGCTGTTCAAATAGTAGTAGGTCGAGGAGTCGAGGTATAATAGCCGCAGTGTTAACCTCTTGGAAGCGCCGCCTCAGCCTGAGGCGTCCGAGAAACGTGTTTTACACTCCAATTTCTAGTTTCATATACTGCTTGTTGAGGCGGCCCAACCGGCGAGCTTTGAGTGAGGATACTTACATTTGAATTCTATCTGGATGGATATTGAAATCTAGATGCATTTAGACGATATCGTGCCACAGGCAACTTAGCCCATTACGAGCGTCTAAAATGTGGTTGTCAGCGCGTAAAAAGAAATGCTATTTTTTTTCGAGTCTATGTGATTTTAAAATATAAGGGTAGTTGTACGCTAAGTTGTACGTAGGTCTTCCCATGCTTATGCAATGAAGAAGCAACATGATGCTTATGCAATGAAGAAGCAAACAACAAGATGTTTTTGGAGGATTTTTTTTTCGTTTGGGAAGAACAAACGCTATACTTGTGGTACGTTTTTAAGTTCCTCTATAACTTCACTGGTTGTGAAAGTTGCCCTGTATGTATGTGCGTATGAAGTAGGTTGTGTATACAAGCATCCATCCGATGCGGGAGTACATCGACCCGCTGGCCAGCTTAAATGCTGGCGCGGACGTCTGGTCGTTCCGTTGTGATCCCGCACAGTCGCAAAGCCTTCTTGTGTGTGGTCAGTCTGTGTGTGTGTGTGTGTCTCTGACCTGTCTGTGGTCAAGCACAGTAACTCGATATTGGCCGCAGTGGACACAGGACTTGTTGTGGGAAAAGCCATTGTTCGCAGCACTTCCTATCCCATTCACCGGAATGGGCAGGAGACTTGCGTGCTGTTGTTGTTGTTGTTGCAAGTCCTCAAGTTCCCCGCTATGATAAGTTCCCTGTTTGTCACTCGTTCCGTCTGTCCATTGAGTGCAACAAAGCCGCACGGCGTGTTGAGGTGGTAACCGGCTCAGCTCGAAGGCGAATTGTTCTGCAAATGGGCACTTAGATTCCTGCTAATACAACGTACATATTGGGCAGTCGAGAGCGGGAGATTGCTAGAGAGAGAGAGAAAGAGACGATATTTTTATATCGACGATGATCGAAGAAAACAGGTCGGATGCGAACTGCATCTAGATATGTGTCTAGCTGAAATGTGGAACGGGTGTTATTACGTTTGTTTGAGCACAAACATCTGTGCTTTTGGATTACGTCCACAAGGAAGTTGGTTTCCTACTAAGGTGTGTTTTACGTCACGCAAGTCACCAAGTGTGGTGACGGCGATGGTGGAAAAACAGATAATCCAAGTAAAATTTTACCGATAACTTGTAATTGAGGACGAAGCTTGTTATATTGTAGAAATGTCCGCAGTACTATCAATTACTACTGCTACATAGAATGCAACTGCCGGTCGTGGTCGTGAGAGCACCACGAAAATTGTAGATAGGAACTTAACAAAATGTTAACAATTTCTATGATATGATTCCATCAAACCTTTTGTATTCTTCTCGAGACGGTGGGTCCAGGAATCTAGTGCGTGATTTACCTGTCTGACAGATGCGGCGAGAAAAGTCTCACCGGTTTCGTCAGCAGCGTGTGTAGGCTAGCGCGTTTTCGTGGTGGACAAGCCATTGCCTAAGAGACGCTTGAGGCTTGCTCTGGTGGGCGCAGTGAATACTTCTAGTAGTTATTCCGTAGCTTATAAATTGCTTGCAACTGTGCAACCAACCTTCCTCCAATTTGACAATAGCCACACCATTTCACTCTTGGAGAAGAGCCCGGAAATCATCGCATTATCGGTCCCGACCTTTACCACTTCCCTTTTGCGGGCAGAGGCGTTTCAACGCCTGACCACAGCGAGCACTGGAAGTTGAGTAGAGGATCACAAAAAGTGCCCAAGTCTCACCACCCACTGTGACGAAACTCTAGAATAAAGTAGATGGGTCCACGTCGAATTTTGACAATTGTTTTTCGTCCAAAAGTTTGTTTGTCCTGTGATTAATTACGAGGTGCCTATTGCACAGATTTTCTCGTGAGTGCAGTGTGAGGTCGTGAAGGACACGGCATCCAAGACCAATCTCTCTTTTAGAGATGTACATGTTATGTTTGGGTTATCGTCAACCGCACATGGGCCATATTTCACGTATCCGTTGCTGTTTTTAGACATCCTTTTACACAAGTTATCAAACAAATGGAAATATCTGCTTTTGAAATGTTGCGTACTTTCCATACACAATTCTTATATACTCTAACATATATAATATATATATATATATATATATATATATATATATACTCTAAACTTATTTATATCGGAGTCGTAAGACTCGTTTACAGCATTTGGTTTGTGCACATTAGCATTAAAGCTTTCCTACTTCACTTTCGTCAGCGGTATCGCTCATTTACACTTTTGGAGATGTTACAGATCACACGATTCGCCGCATTGTTTGTATATACACTCATTCGTTATTTCGTAAAACCCATTTCACATGCATAACTTCATATAAAATCTATGTCTTAGAAACCCAGTAACGAAGTGCTTGCTTTTGCAACATGGACTCTTCCAGTGGTCGGTGGTCATCGCTCTAATCTCATAAACGCGCTAATTAACAACCGCAAGCTAATACTCCCACTTAGCAAGATGACCGTGAAAGCAAGAACCTCCGTTCTCGGTAAGGCATAAGTCGTTCATATGTCCTCAGCAAAGAGTGATGTCGAGGCCAACATATATATATATATAATGTTTTTTTTTTATAAGGGAAGGACAGTCGGCATCGAAGCACGTCGACTGAGGTTATCTATCGGCGTAACCTTGAGCTGGTTCACGCCGTATACTAAGGATTCCTGCTTCTCGGCGGCGGCGGCGCTTAAAGGCCTATGTTTGGTAGATATTTATTTGGCTTGCAGTTTGTTGGCGGCCTTGATCGTGTCGGCTTGACGGCCAGCGGGGTGCAGTTGATAGCCCGAAAAGGCTCACCACTACCGCGACCGTATTTAACGTTTAGAGCGGTTGCCCGGAGAACGACAGGGCGCAGAGGAATGAAGGTGGAGAAAGGGAGATGGTAGAGAGAGAAAAGGAAGCAGAACCTCTTGCTGTTCTGTTGATGACCTTGGCAGATGTACTGCAGTTTCCGCAGGACAGGTGTTGTTCATAGTAGGGCCTTGTAGTAGTAGTAGTGGTCGTAGTAGTTTGGTACGTTGGAGGGAGATGGCGGGAGTACCCACCAATCGTAACTGCACGGTTTCTTGGTAGGGCGGTGGGTTTTCCAGCTTGCTTTCTCGTCGACTTCGACACGGCGAGAAGCGGCGGCTATTGGCATAGCTGGAATCCGGAACGACACAAACTACTTTTCCACAGTAACATTTTACTCGAGTTTTACTCTTCTCAATCGGGGGTGAGAGAGAGAGAAAGAGAGAGTCGGGAAGCTCTAGAGAAAGACGGCTAGTCGTGCTGTGTTCTTGTTATGGTCGTTCTTGTTGTTGTTGTCGTCGGCAACTAGTTAACCAGTTAGTTAGTGACAGGAGATCTTTGGGTTTCTTAGTTTTCCAGGTGGTCGGCCACCAATCCGAGCATTATTACTCCTCGGCGTGGGGGCGCGGGGATTTGCGCTCCATTAACAACGATAGATGGTGCGGTAGTTGTCGTGACAACTGCAGAAGAAGAAGCAACAGCAGCAACAATAACAAAAGCCTCGCTTTCGACTTTAACGTTACCAGAAACAACAGCAGCGCTAGCAGCAACGGCGACCAAGAGAAGCTCCGCACGAAACTCCGTCCTCTTATAGGAGGCATGGGTTTTCTGCACCCATTTAATTTATCTCAAGTCGTTTGCTTTGCCACATCAATTTATATATATATATATATATATATATATATATATATATATATATATGTATATTATATATATATTATATATATATATATACAGGTAGTTCAATAAGTTCTTAGAATGAGCTTTTTAGAATTCGAATTTTGGCGCGCTTCCACCGCTATTTGGAACTCCAACTTTTCGACTGCTAGCACTCAAAATATTATGGTGATTGGCCGTTGCGATTTCGTTTGATAGCTTTTCCCGTACAACGTATCGGCGTGATTTTTAAAAATGAAGAAAAAAGAGTTTCGAGTGGTTATCAAGCATTTTTATTTCAAAGGTTGGAACGCGACCCAAGTAAAAATTGGGTTGGACGAGACGTACGGTGACTCTGCGCCATGTTTTGGCACTGTTTCCAACTGGATTAATGTGTTAAAAAGAGGTTGCAGGAGCACCGAGAATGAACTACGTCCAGGAGGCCAAAAAACGGCAACTGATGAGGAAAACATAGAGAAAGTGCGAAACATCGTTGGCACAGATAAGCGAATGAACATTATGGAGATAGCGGAGGCATTAGGAATTAGTTTAAGTAGTGTGCATTTTATCCTATACGAAAACTTGAAGATGAAAGAGCTCAGAGAAAAATGGCTGCCGCAGTTGCTCAATCAAGGCCAAAAAAACGCGCCTGTTTTCGCTTCACAGCGAAATTTGGCCAAGATGTCGAACAATTCGTCGGATTTTTGGCGCAGATTCATGACCGTCGATGAAAGCTGGGTCCATCGCTACACTCCCGAGACCCAAGAAGCATCTTGCCAATGGTGTGCACCTGATGAAGGACCTCCGAAGAGGGTGCGGACAACGGCATTGACCGGAAAGGTGATGGCTACAGTTTTTTTAAGACCAACGTAGAATAATGCTGGTCGACTACCTTGAGAGCGGTAAAACGATCACAGGAGAATATTATGCAAGACTGTTGGACTGCCTTTAGCAAGAACTCATCGTGAAACGGCCCGCTTTGCAGAAGAAGGTTGTCCTGTTTCACCAGGACAATGCTCCTGCACACAAGTCCCGGCAAGCATCGGCAAAACTGGCCCAACTGAGGTTCGAACTTATTGAACAACCTTCCTATTCTCCAGACCTGGCCCCCTCTGATTATTTCCTCTTCGAACATTTGAAGAATAGTTTCGGTGAAAAGCGTTTTTCCAGCAATGAAGAGGTTAAGGCTTCTGTCAATGCCTATTTTCAGTCTAAAGACGCGGAATTCTACTTAAGAAATATAAAAGCTCTGAAATCTTGGTGGGAAAAGTGTATTGAGCATCTCGGGGAGTATATCAAATAAGATAAATTTAAAAACATTATTTGGAAAATTCTTGGTTTTCATTCTAAGAACTTATTGAACTACCTGTATATATATATATATATATATATATATATATATATATATATTTATATATATATATATATATATATATATATATATATATTTATATATATATATATATATATATATATATATATTTATAGTCCAACGATTCTCAATAGCTATTATAACACGAACAAAGTATTCTGAATGTTTAGACCCAAAATACTCATCTACGGCGCATTGCACATGTTTGTTGCTCTGGCATCACTTTCCGGAGAGATACTTTTTAAGTTTTCAAACAGATACTAGTTGCACGGGGCCAGGCCAGGAGTATATAGGGGATGCTCGATATGGTGGAACTTTAGTTCGCGTAAAATAGCCATGGCATGAACATGAGTGATGGGCGCTTTGTCGTGGTAAACACGCACAGTCTTTTTCGACCGCACCGCAGCCACCAAAAGTGTTGACTCATTACCCTGGTAGGAGGCCGTTCGTCGCGTGTGGTATATTCCTTGACGGCATCTTCCTGTTCTGGCGTGACGTGGCAGATCTAGGTTTCTTCAGCGGTTACAAATCGGCTCAAAAGTCCTGGAAATTTTGTCTCAAAACTTCCAATTGGCTCTTAGAAGTTGATACGTGTGTCAGTTTTTGCTCATTTGTTGGCTTGTGCGCTAGTCATTTTGCTTTAATTTTCGTGCATAAATGCGGATGCAATATTTGATGTACTGGATTATAGGTAATGCTCATCGTCAGCTACAATCGGCGGTTAGTCACGAGTACACCAGGTTTCTCTAGACAGAACCCGGATATGTTTTATAGGGTAGCAATCTGTTTCAGACTACCGGCCTTGGCCAGCTTTCAGGAGGTCTCGTGATCCTACTCATGATCTCTTTATTGATGTGTATGTGGAGATTGGTTGATGTCTATGTGTCTATGTGTTTGTGGTTTCAGGTATTCAGGCACGCCATCGGCTTTGCCTCAGCATCGGTCTTTCACCCGACTGCCACGCAATGTGGTTCCCGACAGCTATAACATCACGCTCAAGCCCGATCTCGAAAAATTCGTCTTTGAGGGCTCGGTCAGCATCAGCGTCAAGGTACGCATCACACGTTATAGCATGCATGTAAGCAGAGATATGCTCGTATATTTATGCGTATGCGACACAAAGCACAATTCTTAAATTAAACCGACTTGATGCACTGAATTGAGTCTTAAGATTCACTAACTGAATTCAGCAGCATTTTGGCATTAAAATATATGTAAAAAAATATTTTTAAAATATATGTAGGCATATATATATATATATATATATATATATATATATATATATATATATATATATATATATATATATATATGTGTGTATATTGGCGCGTGTATATAATTAAAAATCGATCTTAGCGTAAAACAAAATATTTGTACACGAATCACAAATATTCTTTTTTCATGAATCACAAATTTAAATGTTTCGAATTAGAACTGAAACTACATAGAACACGATGTTTATGACAGGGTACGACATTTATGTGCATTTGCACACACTGCGGTGTTTTTTGGTTTAGAGAAATAGTTTTCCATACGGTTCGTTTTTTAAGGTTCCTCGCTTTCATTGTTATAAGCCGCTTTGTTTAAGCAGTGGGCTACCGCAACAGTCACACCTGATTTTATTGCTATTTGTCAAAACTCTACAATGCAGGGATCAAAAGGTATTGCAAAATAATTTAACGTAGTAACAAATATGTAACAGTGATCAGATCTGAGTTGGATTCGTCTTGTAGGGTGCCTTTTTTAAATTACAAGAGGCGTCTTGAGTAATGTATGGTAGGCGTATTTGATATATTTTAGAAATACCAATAACGCCAAGAATGCCAATGGACGCTAGCTAGTGAAAAATTGGTCATCATTCAATGCCGACAAACGTTTAGTGAACTTCAAATAACCATTTGTTACTGCCTATGTCAATTGACACAAAAATGCACGTTTTGATTTTCGCCAACATGTCTCATTATTGATGTAAATTCTAGTCATATGACACACTATCTACTTCTACTATTACTAGTAGTAGTGTGCTGGTTAGCTAATTTGCCTTAGTTACTGACTCATGAGTTCTGTAGGGTTAAAGTAAAATAGGACCGCACCTCCGTGCACTTTGCTCATTTGAACCGATCCAGCATCGTGTGTTGATTTAGGGCGTCGGTTACACTGGGCTTCGATTTTGTTGCCCTGCAGACTTCGGTGTGTAATATAAAAACGCACACAGTTATAGCCCAATCATAAACGGGATGTTTACGATCGTAGTAGAGCAGTATGTGGCAATTGCATTGAAATGCTGATTCAGAATTCTGAATCCAATGGCGAAGTTAATGAGACTGCTGCGGCAGCACCAAAGCCCGGCTGACTTGGCGAATTTCGACCGAAATTTCGATAGGTCTCTATGTACGTAGCTCAGCTGTCGTTGGATTGGTATACGATGTCCGGCTTCGTTTAGTGAGGCTATCTGCGTTCTGTGATATGTGTTGCGCACATGAAAATAAGTTATGACATATTTATTGTTCGGTCTATCTGCCCTGTATCACGATTGTTATTTGATCGACGCTCCTCCTATAAGTTCGTCTATGCGCAATATAGCGTGCTTCTATATACGAGCTAGTAGACTGTAAGTGATGCCTTCTCGTTTCGGACACGGCACATACAATTAGTTAGCTTACGACCCGAGAGCTCTAAAGGGACGCAGAGCTCGGAAGCACTATATCTACGCGCTTTTATAAGGGAAATTGTAGCTAATGGAGCCAAACGGTTGGATAGCCCCTCAGCGTTTCAGAACGGTGTCTAAAAATACGACTTTTGGACAGGTAGTCCGGCTCTTTACAATTAAGTGAATTCGATCAAAAAATGTTTGCCTTGTTTAGGGTTTAATCTGAGGTGATCCAACGAGATTCTTTTTGGATTTTATTTACAATTCGATTCTATATATATATATATATATATATAAGTATATTGATTAACTATTATCGTATTACACATGAAATCCAAAAAAAATCTCGTTGGATTGCCTTAGATAGTTATAT
The DNA here is from genome assembly GCA_003439945.1 of Dermanyssus gallinae. NCBI lineage: Eukaryota > Metazoa > Arthropoda > Arachnida > Mesostigmata > Dermanyssidae > Dermanyssus > Dermanyssus gallinae. The sequence goes on along the minus strand of QVRM01001298.1, from coordinate 82,483 downwards.
ATATATATATATATATATATATATATATATATATATATATATATATATATATATATATATATATATATATATACATCGCGTCGAAATGACTCAAGATTGGGCCGTAACAATAGGCTGGCCTTTGATTGTATATATTTGGATTTCTCAAAGGCTTTTGATAGGGTAAACCATGAGAAACTTGTACAAAAGTTTAGGTACTTGAATGTTGATGCTCGCTCTATATCATAGATTGCTAGATACCTTACCTGTAGAGAGGTCCAAAATAGTGTGTGGATAACAAATGCTTATATCAGTGCCGAAATGTGCAGTATTGTGTTTAAGGAAAACCCATAACTACATGCTTCATGGCGAGGCTATCCCTAATTTAAATAGCATTGGGGATCTCAGGGTTGTGGTGGTACCGGAACAAGAGCTTAGCAATCATACCACACAGGTCATCCAAGTAATCTTATATCGAATGCTATATTTCGTAGTTTTATAATTAATTATTACAATTTCACATGAGGCTTTATAATAGCTTGGTTGTGCCTTAGTTCACCTATTGTTGTGAGCTTTGGCGGCCCTGTTTAGACAACACAATGGAACGGAGGAAATTCCTTTGACGTGTCTCATTAGGGTGTAACATTACCTGAAATTCTATTGTGATAAGCCTTATTCGGGAATTGCAGTCCACAGCGGATTATCGCATGTACAATTGTATTTTAAACTTATCTTATTAAACATCAACGACGGACACTATATTCGCGCTCCTAGATGTCCAACTACGGTATACCAAACCGTCATACTCAACTTTCAACCGTTTCGTATCTTTCCAATGGAGCCCACTACATATAAAGAGCGGATAGAAAAGTTCTGATGCATATATATATATATATATATATATATATGTATATATAAAGCGTTTATGTTTCCTTTCAAATAAAATCTGTGCCACCTTCTTTTGCGTTTGCCGAATCATTTTTAAACAAGTTTTTTTTTGGAAATTAGTTTAGTTGCTCCTGCGAAATTTCCCTTATCCCTTATGTAGTCTCCAAACGTTATCTCTTTAATTTTTTATCCACAGAAACAGTAAAAATGCCCTCTTCCCTAATCGCCGGATTGGCTTCTGCGATTAGGGAGGTTGCGGAAATATCGAAATCGATTTTTTCTTCAAATAATCCAAAATCAGTAACGATGTGTGCGCGCCGGTGCGTTGTCGTGACGGAAAATCCGAGGAAGAAATACCTAACAGGTATCGAACATGAAGCCACGGACTACCATTGTATCAGTTGCCAATTGGAAATACATGTTTTCATTACTCGTGTAGATTGTATCCTAGAAGATATAGACGTGCCACCGTCATTTTTGAACTCCGTCGAGATTGACGCTGCAATAGACATCGCACTCTCTTCACGCTCGCCGTTGAAGTTGCACTACGTTTTGCGGCAAGTCCGCGGCGTCTAGCGATGCGACCTCTCTCGCTCCACCTTGTTAGGGACAAGACAACGCAACATTTGTATGCAATATAAGTTGCTTCGTGACCCACCCGATCGGTATTAACTTCTCCACTTCTGGCAATCTCCATCGGGCGCTTGGTCCGCTTGGTACTATCCAAGTAGGGCTAGCTATAAGCACGGCATTCCTGTTGCTTTCCTGCGCGACATAGCTCAAACCCAACGAATGCCAACGCTTTCAAACGGGTCTTTGAACGAAACCGCAACTGAATCCCACTGAATATTTCCACGCGCTTCCTATTAGCGACGATCAACTCTTCTTCTCTTCGAAGTGACACTTTGCAGGCGGCTGCTGCACCCTGTCTTCTGCGAAGCGTGTTTACAGGATAGCCCTTATAGGCGGGTCCGCTCGTCTGTCAGGCCCTATTCCTAATTATATCGACTTTGCATATTCTCGCCTTGGGCGGCATCTACAGGTAGGGGCTTCACAGAACTTGACGGACGAAAAAGTCTGTACGGCGTCTGAGGTCGTGATAGGTTTCGTCGTCGTCTTGGCCAACGTCTCGACGGATCGGCGGAAACCTTCATTCCAGCCCTTCCAACTTCTAAAACTCATCCTCGTCGAAGCGTTGTGCTAGTCTGGATGTCAACGCTTAGTCACTGCATCTCTCCTGAGGTTTCTTTATGGAAAGGACAAACACACGCAAATATATATATATATATATATATATATATATATATATATATATATATATATATTTATATTTATATATAGGCGTGGTCTAGAGAGAGTTCTCGACATTCCGGTAGATGACAACCGTGATCAGCGAGAAACCACGACCAAGACCACGCCTATATATATATATATATATATATATTTAGGCGTGGTCTAGAGGGGTTTTCTCTGATGTCGCCGGTTTGATCTCTTGGTTGTTGATCAAATTTCTTTTGACTAATGCTCATTGAGACTAGATGATAAACTAGTCAAGCCCGAAGCCCGGTGGCGTGGTGGGTGCATTCGTCTGCGCCTCGCGACAGGAGGAGACACATGGTGAGAGTCAGCTCAGAAGTATTTTTAGATGATAAACTACACCGCTAAGGGTCAGCGACCATGCTACCACAAAAACTGTTAAAGGGAACGCTAGAAATGTCTCAACGTGCCTGCTCATGCTACAGCTCTAGGCGCCATTGATACACACGGTTGACATATATATATATATATATATATATATATATATATATATATCAGTAGCAAACGTGGCAATGATGGCTTGCGCGGTTAACGCTCGGTTCTAGAAAAACTAATGTATTGCCTTGCGTAGAATGTAATCTTGCTCTTCGGGTGAAATTGCTTCTGCTTCCCTGATTGTTAAATCGGGGTGAAGATTGTACTGTTGTTACCAATTTAGTATGAGCACGCTAGGCTGGCTAAGAAGGTAAAAACGGAATGTTGGCATATAGTAGTCTCCTAGCAGCCAGCACTCCGAACCCGCAGGTTTTCGTTATGCCTAAAAGCTCAATACAAACCTTGAATTGCCTACACGGTTGTACCGAAGATAATCACGTACAGGAACGAGAACGTCGTGCTGAGAGATTTCAGCCCGTGTACCTCGCGTCGATATCAAACCCATGCGGCGTAACAGAATGCTCGATATATATATATATATATATATATATATATATATTTATATATATGTATATATATATATATATATATATATATATATATAAATATATATATTTATATATGTATGTATATATATATATAAATATATATATATATATATATATATATATATATATATATATATATATATATATATGTATATATATATATATAACGTCTTTATTTCATTAAGGAGCAAGTGAAGCGAAAATTGTCTCTCGAGAACGTATGCACTGGAAATATTACCTAATCTCGTATAGAGTGGGCTTGGACCACATCAGCAGAGTTCCCCGGATGGACGCCACGTTTCCCGCGTTGGACGTCGAAATCGAGGCGTTGTCTCAATTAAAAAAAAAAACCCGCAGATCTCTTGTCTCCGGTTGCGAGGTTCCACTGCTCACCAAACCTAAGGAGGAGTTTGTGAGTGACGTCGCCTAGGCCACCCAGGGTCTCGAACGCTAGCGGCTGAAACTTATGTGGGTAACTTATTGAGGCGTATTTTGCGAGCTTCCTCGTCTCGGCTAGATTACCAGCATGGCCTGCCGAAACCGCCTCGCCACTGGCCATTGAAGGTGCCAATAACTCTCTTCGTTTATATATATATATATATATATATATATATGCCCTGAGCGGGTTGTGCACATGTTCTTACATCACAAATGTATATTTTGCTACATATAAATAAATCATGATTATATATATATATATATATATATATATATATATATATATATAAAGGAAGAGAGGCGAAAGTTAACCTAATGAGCCGCTCGGTGACGTAGACTTGGATGGTAACCGATTTATCGGGGCCGCGGCGTGGGAATTCCTCTAGTTCGTTCTGTCAGTGGCAGCACGTTATCGATCTGGTTCGATTCGATATTCCGTTTGGCTTGAGCCGCCATACGTGCTGCTGTTGTTGTTGTTTTGTTGTCATTGTTGCTATTGTTGTTGTTGCTGTCGTTGTCGTCGCCAGCGTCATTGATCGGTGCCAGTTTCTGTGTTTCTGTTTGCTCTTGGTGCTCCTCTCTTTTTCGTGTGTTTCGTGTGTGTTTTTGTTGCTAGCTATGTCATTTGTTGACAGCGGCTGGCTGCAATGTTCTGTACTTTTTGGTGGTGTTTTTCCGACCCGCCGGTTGGTCGGTAGCGACAGACATTCGCCGAACTCCTGCATGTAGTGGCGGTAGCCTACCGTGGCAACCGGTGTGTGGCTCGAGATGACGTCTTCTGGTGTCAGCTCGGGTAGAGGGACAGGCCCTTCCGTGCACAGCATATAGGGTCACCGGGCTGTCAGTTCACAATCATGCATTTTTCCTACGTAGACCGCTGGTATTGGTGTTGTTGCTTAGCAATATTTGCGAATTTACGTGTTATACCTTATATACGTCTGCTTGCAAGTATCAATATATATATATATATATATATATATATATATATATATATATATGGTTGGTGTTCAGTCGTGAGAAAAGAAGGAAAATAGATGATACGCAGTGAACAGTTTGGTTCGCTTAATTCTCGTGTGCGATTAGATGAAAAGTGAACCTGACGATCAGATCAATGATTTCGTTAAAACAAGAGAAATGGTCCTATCATGCCCGGTTCTCGTTCCCCTATATATATATATATATATATATATATATATACATATATAAGTTTTAATTTTCCGCAGGGATACAGTAACCGGACAAAATCATATCCCGTATATATATATATATATATATATACTTATATATGTCGATGTGTGCAGCCATTCGTGCATATTATCTTCTTTTATGTCGATAATGCTCGCCAGGCGAAATCGAAAAGCGAGGCGAGAGGTGATCGTTTACTAACAGAGCAGGCCTGGCGAAGCAAGAACAGAAAACAGTAGCTTTAGTATTGCCGCGCAAAGCTTTGTCTAGGCAATGGCTACCGAATAAAAACACGTTCAAAATGTTTTGAATATACAAATTCTGAAACAGTGCTAAAGCTGTTGGGTCTCATCGGCACATCGCCGTCAGGTTTACAGAGGAGTTCGTGAACGAACGCACCCGCCAAAGATGATGTCAACGCAGTGATTACGCAGTGACAATAAATAGAGATACAATTAAGTTATGCATGTCAGGGCCTTCAAGAAGCTAGCTTGTTTCGGCTGCGGGAAAGATTTTTCTCAGATCCGATATATGCATATTATTTTTATCTTTTCTTATTATATCTTGAAATAACTTCTGGTATATATATATATATATATATATATATAAAACAAAATATATCCAAGTGATCCTCATTCACCTACTTAATACAATTACTAGTACGTACTTATTTGGGATTTTTTCAATGCGATTGATATAAATATCTCTTAAGTCGTTTTTGTTTTATACGACATCAAAGCACAAATATATGGCATTATAAACAGGCGTTCCACCAGAAGCGTGAATTCGATGATTGGAATGAAATATAAAAGTAGTTGGAAAGGAAAAAGGTGACTCGTGAAATTGATGAAATATATGTGGAATAGCAAGCCGCAGGTCACAATGCTTAACAGATCTAGTGAACTCATGTTGGATCCATACGCTAGAATTTTCCTTCTAAATTTAAATAATGTTGTAATCTATTCGGTATTACTATTATGATTTGCGCAGACACTGAATGGAGTAAAAGGTTTCACAAATGACACGACGTTGCAGGTTCTCAATGTGTCGCGTACGATTAAGCTCGACAGCCAGGACCTGACCGTACGGAATCCGGAGTTCGTGGCGAGTGCGACAAACGAGGTGTTCCGACCTAGCGCGGTAAAGATTATCGCCGATGAGGAGCGACTCGTCTTTGTCTTCGATAAGGATCTGCCTTTGGGTAAGTGTCCTCGGGCAGACCAGATACATCTGATCGAGTGCTGCTGCTCTTGTTGCTAGGATAATGACGTGTAACGTTCGCAGGATCGTTTCGACATGCAAGCGAACTGTTTTGTATGGATTTTCCAGACAGTCAGTGGCAATATATTGTTATCTGAGTGAAGAAGGAGAAGCGTTTGTCAACAAATAATGCCAAGCTTCAACAGATATGGATGACTGAAACTTGGATAGGCGTGCCATTTTCATAAGGAGGCCAGCGACGCGCTGTCTGTCTGTCGTATTCAATATACTGCGGGACCGTCTAGAAAACTCTGAGGTCTGGACCACATTTTTAATTTATTTACATGAATAATATATGCGTGTTTTTATATAACGGTTTATCTTTGTATATATATATATATATATATATTTAGAAGCTATAAGTAGAGCTTTCAGGTCGGCAGGATTCCCGCGTTCGATATGTCGGCAGCAGACGTACTGTCGATTCGTTCTTCTAAATTGGTCGCATTTGACAAGTTTGAGTGTTTTGTATAGTAATCCCTACCACAGTGTACAGCTAAGTTTTAAGTGCTGTGCATTATAGGCCCTGAAGTGCTTTATAGGCCCCGAAGCGTGCCCAAGAGTTGTAACCTCCTTTAGCGCATAGGGCTATTCGTGTCCGTTCTGATGACAAACTTGCCGATGTAAACATTTGGCAACGATCGTTGGTGCACGCTAGATGCTAAGACGATTACCAGCGAAACGGCTACGGTTCAAAACTCGTATAGGGTAGTCTTTTTATTTTATTAAATTTTTCATTTTTACATTAAACTTAATTTTTTATCTATTAGTGGGAGCACATCAATGAGTACCACTTTGTTTGTCAGTTACTGAGAAAACTCTTAGCGAAAAGCTGTTAAGATCCCCCCGACAGTTCGGAAGGGACTTCGCCTCCACATACCTTGATTGCTTGAGAATTCATTGGTAACTATATACAAGCAGATCTTCGCCTTGTCATCCAAGACCAAGATATCCGGAGAAACAGAAAGCCGATCATAGTGTGGCTTGCTGATATAGAATTCACCAGAAGAGAGACAGGTCAGTAAGGCCGATTGGTTGCTTCTCCACCTTACGCAGGCTGGCCGCAAAGATTACTTGTAATCGAATCAAGAATAGAATTCGCAAGACGACGAGCCCCCACATGTTTGGCTTTGCCGCACCAGCCGAGGCCACTGTACATGCCGTCCGAGCTTTTATCGATTCACGCACGCTTCTTAGGATCCTCGTGAGGCTCGATTTCAGGAGCCCTTCAACTTTGTGAGACGGGATGACCTTTTAAAGGCGGTTGCGACACATTGCCCCCAGCTAACGCACCACGTTAACTTAGCGTACCATAGAGCTTCCTACCTGGTCCTCTCATATGATGTCATAGCTTTGGCCACGGGCCTACAACAGGGTAATCCTTTGGCTCTCCCCTTATTTTGTCGATGTATCAAAGAGGTAGTTGACTCCCTCAACAGCTCACTAAACGTTTGGTACCGTTTGGAATGATGCCACGGCGTGCTGGGGGCGATGCGGATATTATTGCTGACGACGTTTGGCGCATGCATGATTTTCGTTAGATATCGGGTTTAGAGTTGAATTCCGAGAAGTGTGAGATCTATGTTATGGGAGATAAGCTTCCCGATCTTTGCACTCTCCAGGTCTTCTTGTTGCCGGGATGTAAGGTTACCCTCGATAATTACCTGAAGCTTCTAGAGTCCTCCTTCGGCCGCAAGGGCTCAGATGGGCACTCGAAAAATTACAGGAAGTGGCTGACAACCTAGGTACTCACCGCGCCCTCTTTTCACTTTAATCTTCCCTCTCAGAAGCGCTCTTAGCGAAGCTGATTTAACAGGGCGGTTGGACGATCTGCGTCCACTGAACGAGTTGACTCTAAAGACCCTTGAGTCTCTTCTTAATATATCGGTGGCGCCTTCCGCTCGGCATTGCTTAGTACAAGGAATTCAAAAGACGCCTGTACGAAGAGTTAAAAGCAGTCTGCAATGGCGCTCTGAATAACTCCTTGTGCCAACATGACTGGAGCGCATTCTTATACGATGAAGTGTATTGCGGCTTGCTTGTGGGCGTTATCGGCGACTCCGCAAATGCACGTGTAGTGTCCACCACCCCCATGGCTGCCCGGCGACCGTTACGAATTCTCCATTCTCTCGCTCAAACAACACACGTCTTCTGCCTGGCTCGCACCAACGACTACTGACTCATTTATTCTCACGTCTTCTTATATACTCACAGATTGCCCGCGCATTTAGTGACTTCCCGCGCCTTCGATAATAGGGTGGCGGCATCCTCTAATTGGCGCCATGTATTTAGCTTGCTTTGGCATTGCCGCCAACCGACGCTGTCTATGCCCGCGCTGCTTAACGGACACTGCTATCCTACAGCACGCCTTCGAGAAATTGCTGCTAAAGGATCTGGAGTCTTATTGCATGCGCTTCTAACTGCCCTACGGACGGCGTCGGTTATGCGGATTTCCTTGTCTCGTAAACCCTAGGGCCTCTCCGTTGACGGTGGTAAGCGCTCGAATGGGATGACTCTCTTACCCCCTTCAGTAGGGGCAGGGTGCTTATCTGATACGCCACAGCCACCGACTCATTAGCACCTTGAATAGTTGGCGGCGGGGCGATCCCAGTAGGCTACGCTGGTGATGAGTTTCAATTGCTAGCGTTCAAAACCTTGGGCGGCCCAGGCAACTTCCACAGGTTCGGTCAGCCATGAGACATGAGATCGGCGCTTTCTTTAAGACAACGCCTCGACCTTGACGTCGAACGCGGGAACGCGTCCGTCTGAGGCATGCTGCTGAAGTTGTCCCAACCCACTTTACGTAAGAGTAGTATTTCTAGTACACACGTTTTTGGGAGACATGTGTCGCTCCATTTGCATTCTTAATGAAATTTAATTTATATGAATATGTATATATATGAATATATGTATATATATATATATATATATATATACAGGGTGTTCCTATTTGTGTGTCCAAAACGCTAGGGTATGGTCAAACTCGGTGAGAAAATCATTTTTGCCAATGGGTGGAAGCCGGGAAAACGTTTTGTTTAGGAGTGAGGATAAAATTTATAAAAGCAGTTATTCTGTCTTTTTTCTCCTACATAGTTGTGCAAAATCTACGTTTGCGGGAGGACCAGTCAACGCACAAAAGTATACATTACTAGCTTGCGTAGCAAAAAGCGAATAGCCAGATTAAGGAAAATCATAAAAAGTCAAAATGTTACGTTAACGCTTTTTTGTGCAACATCGTAATTTTGTTTATTACGACCGAAAATGTACGTTCAAAAGACTACTCTCAGGCAATAGCAAATTTAATGCCCACTACATTCTTACCAAAGTGATGGTGCTGCGTTACGTAGTTGCCAAGTAACTAAACTTTTTCGACAGTCATATCGAAAGCGAAGGCATGCATACTGCATAGGGTGTATGAGAAAGTTAGGTACGTATTTTGAGGTTTAGTAGAACTCAGCAAGAAAATAATTTTTTCTAATGGAAAGAGGGGGCGGAAACGTCTTGGCAAAATGCTACGGTTCTGAACGTGAAAACTTCAACGTGAAACATAACAACTATGACTGTCGAAAAAGCTTAGTCACTTGGCAAATACGTAACGCAGCACCATCACTTTGGTACGATTGTAGTGGGCATTAAATCTGCTATTGCTTGAGAGTAGTCTTTTGGACGTGCATTTTTTGTCGTAATGGAAAAAATTACGATGTTGCACAAAAAAACGTTAACGTAACATTTTGACTTTTTATGACTTTCCTTAATCTGGCTATTCGCTTTTTGCTACGCAAGCTAGTAATGTATACTTTATTGTGCAGAATTGTCCGCCAAACACGCCGGTATGATCGGTTCCTTTGTGCGTTGACTGGTTCTCCCGCAAACGTAGATTTTGCACAACTATGTAGAAGAAAAAAGGCAGAATAACTGCTTTTATAAATTTCATCCTCACTCCTAAACAAAACGTTTTCCCGGCTTCCACCCTTTGGCAAAAATGATTTTCTCACCGAGTTTGACCATACCCTAGCGTTTTGGACACACAAATAGGAACACCCTGTATATATATATATATATATATATATCATAAAAAATTACAACAGCTAGGTTATCTGAGGAACGCTTTTCGCTACTTGTCTCCAAACTGGACATTAAAGTATCTGATTATCTAGTATTTGTATGCAGCAATTTGTCTAGATATTCCTCTCGATTCTACTTCTAGTTTACTAATAACAATTTGCAGCCGTTTTACTTTAGTTATGTTTACCTGCCAAAAGAAGTAGGTCGTATTCGCACGTTCGTTTCAAGCACGAAGAGGTAGGTCGTATTCGTTTGCTGTTGGGCTAATGAAAAAATATTCGCAAATGCAAACATCAATTGCAGGAATGGCCGCCGGCTAGCCCACGATACAGATGTTGTCCTCTTGTGGCACAAAAGCAAATTCCTAGCCAAAGTTTGCGTTCTAGATTTGGTGACATCCAGTCAAGAAGACTCCTTGCCGACGTACTGTCTCCAGAAAGGCGAAGCCATTGCAAACGAAGTTTAGTTGCGTGATCTGCAAACTGTCGTGAAACCATGGAATACTATGAGGTGTCTAAGGGACTGCCATACATCATCCAGCAAGACTCATAGGGTCCCGCTCAGACTAGCCGTTTAGTACCGGATATTTTTGGACTACTCTGTGTGGGGCGTAATTAGGCAAAAGTCTAACAACGCTCGGCATGCCGTCACAAACGTCGAATCACTTGCTGCCGCGATTAAGAAAGCGTTCAATAAGTTAGATGTGAGCATTTTGACACGGGCGCTTGTAAACGATTTAGAGTCTGAATTGAAAAAGTTATCAGCGTGAGCGGGGCTTATATCGAATAGAAATATTCGTCAGGAGCAAAATAGATTTTGTTCAGCTAAATATCTGTTTTCATTTAGGGGCGAGCCCAGAAAGAGGCGATAACGGTACGCGCCGATTTAGACGGTAGACCCTACACGTATACTTCATCGCCTGCTCGGGATAATATATACGAATGTATATATATATATATATATATATATTTATACCATAATAATCAAAGTCCTGAATAGGCTACACAAATGAGTTTTTTGTATTTTTCGCACCTCATGCAAAAAAATATCGTTATACTCTTGACAAGCTAGAAGTGGCTGTCGTAAACTGTGCGATTATTGCCAGCAGACATACAGATAAGGGACGCTCACTCACTCACAAGACCCCATCGTAGTTGACTCGACGAGGCTTGACACGGTTATCGGGGATCATAGCTGATCTTCTTGTGGCGTTGACATTTTGCCGTCTTCGTATCCATTGCCATTCTATCAGGTTGTGCATGCATAATGGAGACCGTGGTGCGTGGAAGATATTTTGACAATTTTATTTCGATACATATATACGTATTTTTATTTTGTCAAATTTTCATTATTCCTTGCGTTCTACTACGACCTCTATGCGGACACTGCGCTTGATTAGGACAGCGTATAGCTTGACGTTATTATTATTATTATACTTGCTAATCAGCTAACTGCTAACTCCTTGGTGACACCTTCCCGTTCTGGAGTGAAATGGTGGATCCAGGTTTCGTCGGCGGTTACGAATCGGCTCATCGGCAAATCCTGTGGATTGCGTGTCTAACGTTATCTATATATATATATATATATATATATATGTTGAATTATTCGTTGATCGTTCTGGCCGAGCTACTCCGAAAATCAGAGCAATTGTTGGCCATTGTTGCTGGTCTTTAATTCATTGCTGTTGATCAATATATGTATATATATATATATTTTTTTTTTATAAAGATTTTTCCGTAAGGCAATTGCCCGTGTACGATTTATTCATGTCATGGCTAATTTTAATCCACTCCGGCATTTACCTTGTCTAAATTGGAAACCATGCAAACCAATTTAAGAGTGGCCGGTCTGGGTCTTGAACCCAGTCCTCCCGAATGCAAGGCACAGGTTTTGCCACTAAGCCATCTTGCTCGGTAGATATATATATATATATATATATATATATATATATATATATATATATACAGTTGTACCAACTACGCTGTAGCCGGTGCTCGATTTGAAATGCTATTCGAAATAGACGTGGGCCAGTCTGATTCACTTGAGAGTGGCACCCGGCGACGGCACCTTACCGATGATATGCACAGTGCATGAGATTTTTGTTTACTCTGGGTATTAATGTCGTTGCTTTTCGAGAGTAAAACTTATAAAAAAAGAGTAAAACGTCCTTATAGCATTTAACACTATGGAGTGATGTGAGGGATTACAGGATGCAGTGATACGATGGTTATGGTGGCGCCATGGAAAGCGGCGGGCATGATAAAGCTCTGGCATACTGCAAACCTATCCCGTCTTCCTCACTAACATTTTGGATGCAGTTGATGTTTCTCTACAAATATATGTATGCATATATATATATATATATATATATATATATATATATATATATATATATGGCTTGTCGGCTTGTCGCAACTGTGGCAAAGGAGGCCACCTTGCGGCAGATTGTTTGAACCCGCCTAAATGTGTCAACTGCGGGGGACCCCACGATGCAAAGTCACCCAGCTGCCCAAGACAATTTTACCTGAGAGAAAGAAATCGTATTTTGATGGAAGCCTGAAGGGTTCTGGCTTCGTTCGTGCTACTTATCCGGATGCATCAATTAACGATGCCTTGGCAGTTCCTTCACCCTCTTTAAAGGGCTCTAATGTCGCTGGACTAGCTTCTGCCTCCACGGGCGGGGTGACATATGCCTCGGTGGTTCGTGGCATCGCGGTTGGTGAAAACGCCACGCCGCAGCTCCTTCTACCCCGGCCTAGGGCGGCACCGAAGCAGCGTCCCCGAGCCAAGCCACGAACGAAGGTTACCCGCACTCGTCTCCGGGGACCTCGCAATCCAGTGGTTCACGGGTCGTCCGAATTAGTCCGGGACTTAATATCTGTAAAATCCGAGTTGTCAAAAATGATTAAGTCAATCACGAATGCGCTACAACTATTATTGGCGCTTTTGACGGTTGCTAGCGATCTCAGGCAATCATAATGACGGACGATCACAGCATCGGCAGAACGGTGACAGAACCCACACTGGTCACTTCGTCGGATCCTTCAAAAGGAGTCGGCCAAAGCTTTACGTCTATACAGAACCTTGCGACTACACCAAACACCCTGGGGCCCAACAAGGTAACATGTCACCTATGCGGCCAGACCTTTGCTAGGCAAGGCCTCCGTAGACATGTCACAGTCAAGCATGGGGGCGGAGACGCCATACCCCTTCATAGCGGGGCCTCGAACGAAATCAATCCCGATCTCACGGAGTGCATTCAAGCCTACATCAAAAATGGAAAGTTGGTTCGCATCCTGCCCAAGGTGGTCAGGAAGTCGGTGGCTGACGCCCTGTCAGAGGTGTGCTTAAAGGTAGCTTCGGACAACGACGACGCCGCCTGGCTTGGACTTTTCTCCTTCGCTCCAGTCGTGCTAAGGTTACCGGTAGGCTGCAGGGATACACGCTCTCTGGCAGTGGTCATTAGGAAGAACTTGGTGGAGTTCCGACGCGGTGCTCGACTTACAGATCTGGCTCTCCTGCATACCGCGGGCGAGTCGGGTGGTAATGCTGAGCGAAATCATTCGATCACGCGGGCCGTGTTGGCCAAACTGTCGGACGGAGACGTGTCGGGGGCCGCCCGCCTTCTTCTGTCAGACGACGTCATGGTCGATGAACCAGCCGCCGCAGCGTCGCTACGGGAAAAACACCCCCCGCGCAACCGGACCTATGTTGGCCGTCTCCTCCTCCTTCACAACTTTTACCTTCTTCAACCTCGGTCAAGGATGTTCGCTATACGGTGGGATAATTTTCAAAGAGCTCGAGCGCCGGTCTAGATTTCATCAGACCTCGACTTCTACAGGACCTTCTCTCACCGACTCTCGGCTGCTCATCCGAAGGACTTGGCAAGGCCCTAGCAAAAGTAATCGATCTACTGCGATGGGGAGCTCCGCATCCGAGGTGGTGTCCTCTTATCTTCGGAGCGAGGCTGTTTGCACTAAAGAAAAAAGACGGCTTGTTTAGACCTATCGCTTGTTCATCGGTACTACGCAGGATCGCGGCGAAATTGGCAGTAAGGGACTCTAGAGATGTCATCAGCCTAGCGATTGGACCGCACCAGCTGGGTTTCTCCACCAAGGGAGGTGCTGAAATAATGATTCACGTTACCAGAGCTTTTATTGATTCTCGGCTCGATCCCTCCGTGCTAGTCAAACTTGACTTTAAGAACGCGTTTAACACCGTCAAGAGGGATCACTTGTTGAAGGAGGTTAGGGATGAGACCCCTGCCATTTATCACTAAGTAAAATTGGCCTACGGCGATCCATCTCACTTGGTCTTGCCCTCGGCACTGCTCACTTTGGCTGAAGGGGCTCAACAGGGAGATTCCCTCGTGCCCCCTCTGTTTTGTCTTGCCGTTAAGGACTTGGTTAACTCAATTGAAAGTCCTCTCAATCTTTGGTACTTGGACGACGGGGTAATTGGAGGTAATATCAGTACTGTCTGTGAAGACCTAAAGAAGATACTTAGTTTCTCCACATGCAGCGGTTTGGAGCTGAACCCAATCAAGTGTGAGGTTCACATAATCGGCTCAGGTACAGCTGAAATCTCCGCTATACAGAACCTACTTCCAGGTTGCCGCGTAACAGGCGACGACCTGGATCTTCTTGGCGTACCCATGTTCTCTCGCCACCTTGGACCGACAATCGAACGTGGGATGGAAAAACTGGAGGTTGGTTTTAATCGTCTTCCCCAGCTGGGCGCCCACCGGGGGTTGTACCTCCTGCGTTCATGTTTCTCCGCGTCGAGGCTGAACTACCTGTTCAGGGGAATCAACAGTTCAGTCTTCTCGGCCCAGTTGGAAGAAATTAACTCGAAGGTGGGCTTTGCGTTGGAATCTATACTCAACCTGCGGCTGCGAGACGATTCCCTAGTTCAGGCCTTCTTACCGGTAGCCAGAGGCGGACTGGGCCTGCCTGAAGCTGCTTCTCTTTCAGTCGCAGCACACATCGCCTCGTTACATTCGGCGACTAGTGATGTCGAGTCTATCCTGGACTCCCGGGTGATTGCAAACTTCCAGGCCACGCTTGAACAGACTCACGATGACGCCATCGCATTCTGCGGGTCTCTACCGGAGACTCCTTCTCTTCAGCGCGCGTGGTCAGAACTGGCAAACGACGGCCGATGGAGCGGCCTGTGGGACCGAACAACTACGGCCGCTAGCAAAGCGAGGTTACAGGCAGTTTCCTCGCCCGGTGCAGGTGCATGGCTACACGCTCTCCCGAGCCCTCAGCTGGGTACCCTGCTCGACGATGAGTCTACACGAATACTAGTTGGGTTGAGGTTAGGAGTTGAGCTAGTCTCCTCACACCAGTGCAAATGCGGTGACGAGGTCGACTCCCTAGGTCACCATGGACTTTCATGTCCGCAGAGTTCAGGCAGAATCGCACGCCACTCAGCCTTGAATGAAACATTTAGCAGAGGGCTACGGTCGGCGGGCTACCCATGCATTTTGGAGCCTCCCGGCTTAGTCAGAGACGATGGGAAGAGACCTGATGGGATGACCCTAACTCCCTTCGAGCGGGGGCAAATGCTGGTGTGGGATGCGACCGTAACCGACTCTTTAGCCCCTTCAATGGTCGGTGCGGGCGCAGCCCGCCCTGGACACGCGGTAGCCCTAGCGGAGGCAGCCAAGTGCCGAAAGTATTCAAGCGTCGCTTACCCACACGTGTTCTCACCCCTGGCGTTTGAGACGCTGGGGGGCCTGGGCTGCTAACGAAGAAACTGCTTAACGATGTCGGAAGAAGATTGATGCTTGCTACAGGAGACAAGAGGGCGGGGGAATATTTACAGCAACGTCTGTCATTGGATGTTCAGAGAGGGAATGCCGCTTCGGTGAGAGGCACCCTGGCTAGGTGGACCAGCCCAAGCCTGGACGTAACGCCTTAAGTTATGCCCCGAGCGGGCTGTGCACATGTTCTTACATCACAAATGTATACCTTGATACACATAAATATATATATATATATATATATATATATTTATATGACCCTTATCCGTATCCCTTGTAATAAAACATATCTACCTATCCCCTTTGAAAGGGGAAAGGCGCTTATTTGGGATGCGGCGATCACCGACACGCTCGCCCCCCCCCCCCCCCCCCCGAACCTGGAGGCCAGCGCATCTGCCGCTGGCTCCGCGGCACGCAAAACTGAACGTCTAAAGCCCAACAAATATGCCCAGCTTCCCAACAAGCTGATCTTCGTGCCACTAGTATTTGAGACACTCGGGGGGTTTGGTCCTGAGGCATGGTCGCTTCTACAGAAGGTTAGCAAACGAATCGAGCAGGCGACAGGGGACCAAAGAGCTTTTGACTTTCTACGTCAGCGGTTATCTCTGGCGGTTCAGCGCGGCAATGCAGCAGCAATTATGGACACAATGAGGGGCTGCCTTGAGGATAAGCTCGACTGGTAGCACTCCTCACAAGCCCTAGTGTAGTTACTTATTCACATTTCCCTGTAGTCATAAAAAAAAATATATATATACATATGATTTGGTTTTTAACACGGAACTTCATGCAGATTCGCGTCTCCTCCATTTTCGGCTTTTCAAAAATGACCGAACCTCGTTTTCACATTTCTGAACCAAACTCAAACAAATAAACGCACTACCGATTGGCGCGAAATTTGAGCTCTGTGTAGCTAATTAGTGGCTCTTCTAAGCGAAACAAACTGGGAGACCTTGATGGTTTCGGTCTGGTGGTGAAGTGCAAAGTACTATCACTTGTTAATGCGTCTTTGTATATTCATACATAAACATGTATTTTTTGTTGTTATGTGTTCTTACAGGCGAGGGCACGTTCCGGTGCGATTTTGAGGGTAAGCTTGGTGATGGACTCCGCGGATTCTACCGAGCGAAAGACAAGAGCGAGGATGGCGGGAAGCGATACTCGGCTGTTACTCAATTCGAGGTACGAGACTGCATCAGCAGCAATAACAATGACACCAGACAACTGCCATAGCCGCCCTCATCACCATCACAACAATGGAAGCAACAGGATGTTAACAGCGTTAACTAACACTATCTAGCAGCAACACAATTTTCCAAGCCAAGTGCTCTATTTCCTGTTGGTCTAAAGGCCATTCAAAACCACGCACGCACAAGACTCTTGTGATCGCTCACGCTAACCAGCAGTAAAGATATTTCATTCGTCAGTTTTAAGTACTATATATATATATATTTTTTACATACATGTCCTTCAGAAAGTTTAAATTAAAAGGACCGGTCATGTTGACATATCCAGGGTTTCCCCAATAGTCTCTGTGGCAGCAGCATGGCCGCCAAGTCTCAGCAATATGTTTTTTATCATATATTTTCAATGAGCATCTTTCAAAGAAAATCGATCAACAACAGAGATCAAGCTGGCGACACCCTGTTAGGTGACAACCATGACTAGCGCACTAGCCCCCCCTACACTACTTCATGTACGTATGAGCAATAAATACACGCGTTGGTAAGATTTTGGTATAGGGGACGAGTACATCCAAAGCGCACCCTCAGTACGGGCGTTTTGACAGTACTATTAGTGCACGTGACTTTTGTCGAAGTGGTAGTGGTAAAAGTGTGCGTGCGAGGTATCGGTGGTAAGGTGGCCGTTAACTGCCAGTTGTAGATGCTCGTAATTATACGGTATTCGGTACGGCCCCGAGGCGCATCGATTGAATGTATAAGTAAAATAAGCGCGGTATTTATGCGTTTAGTATTAACACTTCCCCCCCCCCTCTGCTCCCCGCCGAAGTGAGAAATGCGCGTCCACTTTCCTTCGCTCGAAGATGATGGTGACCCTTTTCTCTCTCTGTATAAATATTTGATCTCTATCTCACGCTACGTGGCAACATATTGGCATTTTATATATTATATATTGTGGATATGCGTGGCCTGCCTCTCTGGACGCTCGCGCATTTACCCGTCACATCTCTTCTCTGTTCGTTTCGGACTCGATCTCGAAGCTCGGACCCTGAGGAGCAGAGCCATGTCCTCCGGTTATGTGTCCTCCGGTTCGTGCGCGCCTTAACCGCCGCACTATAGTGGCGGGGAAAAGGAGGAGATGCGGAGGGTGGTAATTCATTGTCCATTCCTCATTGTGGTCACCGCGTTTCCTCCTGGCCTGGTTCCTCTTCTGGTCCGCCATTTTCGTCTTGCCTGCCCGGTTGGGGTCTCATTGATGCGTCCTGCGCCTCGGGCGAGGCGCTGGAAGCCAGCTGCTTGCGTAGCAGCGGTCGACATTAGTGCCAGCGTTGCAGATGCAGCTGAATCGTATTCTGCATCGTCGCCGCCTCCGCCACCGCCATGATTGTTGTTGTCACGTCATTGTCGAAGTCGTGTCAATTGAACGGAATGCGCTCATACCAGCAGCAGCACTACCATCCTTGCTATCATGCCCCTATGTGTTCACACAATGGCCGCCCCTATTTTGACTTTGTGTTGACTTGGTCACAAGTTCAACATAATAAAGATACCTGCTAATGCTGGAACTGCTGCAGCAGCTGCTATGCAGACGCAACCAGGATAATCTAATTCGAAACCATCGTGCAGGTAAAAACTGGCAATAATAATAATAATAATAATAACGATAGCAACACACGTAAATATCTCAATCCGACATTTGATAATACATTGTAGAAGGTAAGATAGTGCTGCCCTATTTTTCTGGCGCAGATTAGCAAGCGATAGCGACATATTGTGTAACCCGTTACGCACGAAATAGCACACGTTTTTCGCAAATTGCCAAAGCCCTGCGACATATATATATATATATATATATATATATATACATACACTTGTACGTTCGATGGATTAGATAGGCATTAGTTTTATCAACCTTTATTTTCCCTTCCTTCTATATAGCGACCTTATCTTGAAAACGATAACAGATAAGTTTCGTTCAATATCTGGAATTCTTGAGACATTTCTGGTGGCCCTTTTGCAGGCAACTTTCTAAGTAAGTTTTTTGAACAAATTATATTCCCGGTAGAAAAATTCTTCATACATTTATAGGGTGTCCGGATTTTTTCAATTGCGATACAGGGAATTGTCGAGCTCGTTAAAGCAACTATTTTTTCAAAGGAACGTGGTCTTTTAGAAGACTTGTTTCAGAGTGAAGGTGAAATTACAAAAATCCGTGACATGGTGTTGTTGTTCGACATAAAAGCACAAATTCTGCGATTGCGAGAAACCAGACAACTAGAAGATGCAACATGGTGCACAATGAAGTTGTAAACTAAAACATGAAATACACAATGAAAATGTGCATTTAATGGCGATCATCTTGATACTATATATATGATACGGCGATCCGATTTGTGGTTGCGGGCTAAATAATATTTTCTGGAAAGCACATCGAGATTGAGTGCACGTATAAATGACTTACTCCATCAGATAAATCACTTACTCTAGCTCTAGAAGCCCATAAAACTATTTATTATATCACAGTAACTCCTCGAAGGTGCCTCCGCGAACTATTACACGCATTTGGTAGCTCGTGCAGAAATTTCATTCCACGTATTGAAATATGTCAGGCATTGCTTGACTGGCCTCAGTGGCGGAGGTTATCCTGGTGACCAGGTCTTTGTTAACAGGTGGGGGATGTTAGCAGCTTACGAACGGTCTGCATCTGGCGGCCGCTCACGTGCCTTCCATCTTAACACGGGACTTTATAGGACTCCGACATGGGGGGGGGGGGGTCGCATCAGACGAATTCTCTGTCGGACACGACGGCAGGTCTGATTTCTCTACAAAACAACTTGTTCTCCCGCAATGGGACATTTTGTGAAGTCATGCCGATTATCCATATCACGATAACAGATGCTAGTAATTCCACTCTCATTTCATTCATAATATTTTTTTTAAAGTTCGACCGCTTTTTAAAGTGTGACTATGTAATTCAACAACACCCTTTATATCTACACGATTCGTCTTCATTATGTCACCGTATGCCAGATGTATGTTCAGAGGCAGTGATGTCGACTGAAAACGTGTATCATGCATTTACTCAATTTCGCTTAAATACTGCATAAGGTTATTTAGTAGTAGCGTTATTGTTTTGCCTGTAACTAGTTGTGGGGTTTGAATCTACAACAACCTGTTCTAAGACCAGCAGTCACCGACTACCATTTCAGATAAACTGAATGCCAGATTGAACTGCTGTGAGTCGTAGTTCAAGCACATTGTGAAACCGATATCTTAATACCTGCAGCGCGGTGCAGGAAAATTCCAGACTCTAAAGACTTACAAAAGACAAAAAAAAAAAGGGAGACATTGCACAGCATGAATGATTAAACGCAGCTTCCGCGCTGACAAAGGTCGGGGGTGCGGTAGTCAAACATCGGGAACAACGGGATTGATTCCATTGCAGAGAACAAACATTACGAAAATGCTGCTCTGACCGTCGAGCGAGTCTGCTTTTGTTGTTGCTGTCTGTATCCTTTTCGTTTTGTCTCTATGCCGCTGAACCGCTGCTGCTGCTGCTGTTGCTGCATCTACTACCTTCTGCGATTGCTACTCATTGCTCAATTGTGTATGTTGCCGGTCTCTTATTGGTCGTATCGTTGACGCGCAGCCGATCGACGCCCATCGTGCGTTCCCTTGCTGGGATGAGCCGGCCATAAAGGCGACGTTCAACATAACGCTCATCGTCAAGAAGAACTTGCGCGCCCTTTCGAACATGAAACCAATCGACGAAACCGAGTACGACAAAGACAGCGACTGGAAGGTCGTGCGCTTCGAGACGACCCCCAAGATGAGCACCTACCTCGTCGCTGGTAAGTATGTGCCGACGCACTCACACCACCTGCTGTTGCTGCTTCGAAATGCGGTGCGGCGAGAAATCGCCCCGGTACAGTAGTAGTTTTTTTTCAACGCTTTGACAACTACATTTTAGACGCTCGTTACGGGCTAAGTTGCCTTTGGCACGATATCGTCTAAATGCATCTATCGTCATCGCGTTCTCGTACTAGATTTTATATAGGCTTTTTTCCAGCAGAGAGGTATGTAGCAGCAGGGCAATGACAACCACGTCCAACAAATACAAGGCCAGCTAAGGCCGGGGGGCTCGAACTTGCGATTGTTTTGCCAACCATAGTTGCTATGGCAACGCCCCCTTTCGAACGGTGCATTAGACGCCTAAGCCACCGCCGCTAGTAAATTCTACGGCATCATTACATACGTTACATTACCTGGCCTGAGACGTTACATTACCTGAACACGGGCGTACGGAGTTTCCTGTTTCACACTGCAGTCGCTGCTGCTAACTGCTGGTGACCAGCTGGTTCATCAAGCATACTCAAAACCTGCCTTATGAGAGAAAAAACGCATGAAACACGATCAACAACCGCATCGTGTGTCTTGATTAAGTCAGAATACTGTGTAGAGGAACTGTACAGATACTGTGTAGAAAGAGAGGTGTTTTAGTATTAACGAATAAGCGATGATATTCGTTCTAACTAAATACATAGCATATGTTTAACATCTAGATAATTACAATGATAAAATGACTATAGAATGTAAAGTCGACCAGTTTAGACATTTTGTTGCACACCGAATTTCAGCGTAATCTGTGCTACTTTTTTGGGCTTAACTTGCAACATGCTGGTAACTGGGCTTTGCTAAAGGCTGGGAGTATCCCTCTACCACAGAGATCAATAACATAGTCCCTAAGTTTGAGAGGCTTTCTCGTCGTTCCCCTAAACGCACACTTGTTCTAAGGTTCTAGGAATAAGCACTTCAATTATACCCACAGTGTCGTTTCGTATCTCTTAATTTGAACACTGCGCATATATTTGCTTGTGAAAATATCTGGCGATCTGGGCAGTGCGGTGCTTAGTGCGATACGTAGTGACATGGGTACGTTGTTGTACTTTCGCGCGTAGCGAAAAGTGCGTTAAGCATCGAATCCACTGTTAAGTAGCGCCAACGTTGTTGGTGTGTGGGTAGAAATTTTTTTCGGAGATAGCACAGCAAACTGGCATCCAAAAGCCGGGCTGCATACTGTTGCTTTGTACAACTTCCAGTTAGATTTTAGAGTAGAAGAGTGCTCCGAAGGCTTTTAATCGACAATGGGAACAAAGCCTTATCCCCAAAAAAAATGTATTTTTATGGTACAAATATTTTCGAACTGGACGTATCAATCTGGCCGACAAATTCGAAGAAGGGCGTCCAAAAACAGCAACAGACGACAAAAGTGTTGCTCATGTGAAGGATTGGCTAAAACTCAAACATAACATATGCATTGCTAGAGGACACCCTTCATAAGATTCTTCGTGAACATCTCGAACTCAACACAAAAATTCTGCTCAATGGGGACGAAAAACAAGAGCGGATCTGTCTGGATCGAGAATATTCCCCATCAGCACATGTCGCCCTCCTACCACACATTTTGCGTGGGACGAGCGTATCGTAGGTGAAAATATCGGGCGGTATTTCGCATTAACTTTTATGTGATTTGTGTAGCGATAATTGCGTGATATATCTTAAACGTATATGATATGTTTACCGACTATACGAAGGAGTGGAATGGGCTAGTGGTCCGGCACTGCGAGTCGCCGGTTCGATCACGGTTTGACGCATATCCTTCCGAAGCCATATTTTATAAGAGTTGTAGGTTTAGTTTGAAGTGATAATAAAACTCATGATCTCTCTTTCTCTATATATGGCACGTAAATATATATATATATATATATACATATACACCATACCCATTGACTAACCAAACTGGTGGATTTTGTAATGGCTTTTTTTTGTAATGGCATGTCACTTGCGTTCGTGACTGGCCTGTGGTTAATTCGTGACCGATCGTCACCACGGTGATCAGCGGTGGTCGGTCAGTCGGACTTCGTCGAGGACTTCACGAAGTCCAACATCCGCGTTCGAATCTACACGCCACTCGGCAAGCGAGAGCAGGGCAGATACGCTCTTGCAACCGCTGTCGGGGCGCTTAACTTCTACGAGGAATACTTTGACGTGCGTATCCCTAGGCAGCTGTAATCACAACGCACCTAGTCTATTCAGGCTACTGTGGTTACGTGCCATACATGACGTATAACAATTAGTAGTATCGTGCTAGCTGGCGATAATAACAATAACAACAGACCAAAAACAACTCGAACAACAAAATCAACAGAAATAAGAGTTTTCGAAATTGCTGCAGCTTAAATGGCTACCTCGAAAGCTGTAGGCGTATTTCGTATGACAGACGTCCAACCGCTAAATGCAGAGAGTTACCTCATCAGACAAGAAAACCGACCGAATTGAACACTCGGTACTGTTTAAAGTATGCTGACATTTGTGCAATGTTGAAGAAATTAATGTTTTATTTTGCTCACTTAAATGTTCTTATTTTAATATTCATTTACATAAACTAAAACATCATTATTACATGCAACATTATAATGAAGTCAAACCAACTATGTGTTAATATATATATATATATATATATATATATATATATATATATATATATATATATATATATATATTATATATATATATATATGCTATATATATATATATATATATATATATATATATATATATATATGCATATATATATATATATTTATATACATCATAGTTATACTGTTGAACATGATTGTTAAACATGTATTTTTGCTACGTAGAAAGTGCCTAGCAAAGACCATGAACGCACTTTGCGTAATGCGTGACAGACATCGCCCTTCGCACGTTCGCTAAACGGTGGCCTCTTAGCTAGGTTAGCTTTTCTTCACTTGTTGGCATTCCCTATGCGTGTTCTTCTCTCTCTCTCTTGCTTGCTTACCCTATGTCTCTTTCCTTGATCTCATTGGCGTTCGTCGATCTTTCGCTCTAGTTACGCCGAAGTGCCGCGTTCTGTGTACTCAGCTGTGCTACCATGCGAGTTTACAATGAACACGGAAGACAGCACGATCCGAATGGGTTCTTGCTTGAATTAAAATGTATCCTAAGACGTATAGGCACAGATTTCGTTGTTTCAAGTTTATTCATCATAAATTGGTAGTGTAAGATTTCGAGCATCACATAACACAGCATCATCAGTTCATTTTTCGACGAGTACTGCTAACCTTAATTCCGGCCAAAAAACGGCCTACAGCGTTCTCGCCTGTTGTTAGCACCTGTTAGTAGTTAATTTAAAAGTTATAGGCTTCGAGATATTATTACGACTGTTATTATTATTTATATTCGTTATATATATATATATATATATATATATATATATATATATATGCAAAAGTTTTACTAATACAAAATAGTGACACCGAAAAACAAGTTTGATATGTCGGAGCAATATTTGCATAAACATTTTTTTGTATGGAAGTACTGTTTTTGTAATTTTTCTCTTTCGTTAGTTAAACATCCAATATTGCTATTCTTTGGGTCGCTGGTGTCTGTGCTTGTGTTGTTTATGTTATTATTATAATTGGAAATTATATTCTCGCCGGTGTGTGTTATTATTGCTACTATTGACAGTTACGGTTGTTGCTATTATTGAAGGTGTAGGCGATAGTCAGTTCACAAAAGTTGACGACAGATAGGTCTCTTACAATGCAAAGTTAACAAACAATCTGCACAATTTCGGATACGGCATCAATTTCAGGTGCCGTATCCACTGACGAAAGCCGATTTCGTGTCGGTGGCTGACTTTGCGGCAGGAGCAATGGAGAACTGGGGCCTCATTACGTGTCGGTAAGATACAATATTGCCGCCCGAGTACAGCGAACATTCTCTATAATCTATAAAGATAAGAATTTGTCTTTGACGAGTCGCAAAAACCAGACTGCTGC
Source organism: Dermanyssus gallinae (assembly GCA_003439945.1). Classification (NCBI taxonomy): domain Eukaryota; kingdom Metazoa; phylum Arthropoda; class Arachnida; order Mesostigmata; family Dermanyssidae; genus Dermanyssus; species Dermanyssus gallinae. Next base: position 57,618 of record QVRM01001298.1, on the reverse strand, counting down.
CTGGGCAATCTATTCTCGGGTCGCATCGCATGTCGAGCGTTAAAATGAACATTACGTTCATTTTAACGCTCGACAACAGGCTCAATCATGTTGTAGTAGTTAGAAGTAGCTGAATAAATATATAATGCAAGCATGAGGTGAGAGCAATACTCTAGGCAACGTCCGCTGAGTGGATCTTATGCAGCTAAGAATAAAAGGCGATCTTATCTGCATTTGAGGTGTCTGGCGTGCGATCTTGATTACATGCGTTTTTGCATTTTTGGTTTTCGACGAGCCATTTTTGTTCACCAGGGATTCTGCGAGAGACACAAACGAGTTTATAGACGCAAACAGCGTAATAAACAGCGCGTTGATTTCTAAGGCCAGACGCTTATAGAAAGATTGGTCAGGCACTCCCTGTAAGGGAAATGTTCTAGACGTCGTATAGTATGTACCTGCAAGTTTCAACGTACGCACTTCATTCAAAGTAGTACAAAACAAGCGACGCTGTTAAACTGCTATTACGATCATTAATATCGATTTCATTATCGGCACAGATACACTCGTCTACAAAGAGAACGAGGCGCTTAAGGCTAGGCCAAACCGCAGTTGATTTTGCTAACTCTAAGCTAGGCCATTCAAAACGTCAAGTCAGCTCGGCATACAGGGGTTTCGTGGTGTTGCTGGGTTCCAAGTGGCAGTGGTGCACCTCTTTAGGATTGCCTGGAGATCATCGTAAGCTGTTTTGCCTAAGCTGATTTAAAATATTCTGCATGACATAACTTCTCACAAGTAAGCCAACAAGTGAGAAGTAGTTGCAGTTGCTACGTTCGAAACTCTCGTTCGGAAGCCCTCTCCCGGACATAGTTAGAAGTTTTTTGTTTAGTTTCTTCCGTAAGGCTAATGCCCGTGTACGGTTTTTTTTCATGTCATGGCTGATTTTTTTATCCACTCCGTCATTTACCTGGTTTCAATTGGAAACCATGCAAACCAATTTAAGAGTGGTCGGTCTGGCTCTCGAACCCAGGCCTCCCGAATGCAAGCCAAAGGCTTTGCCACTAAGCCATCTTGCTCGGTGAAGTAGCTGAATATATTTGATCAGTAATAATTCGATAGCACCATTTACTTAGAGTTAGAACCATTCATCTGATAGATCGGCGATGCAATGAGCTAGCAGGACTCAAGCAGAAGTTGCGTTATGGTATCGAATGCAATCATCCTGCATCATTGAAGACGTACTTCTCGTTGGAGCTTAGTGTTCGCTATATCACGCTTGGCATAACTGGTGTTTAGTACATAGTATATATATAGTATTCAAAGTATCGTTCCTTCGTTAGAAACGGTGGTTGCAAACTGCGTTGTGCATCTCATTGGAACAGAGTGGATCGAGATACAAAGGGTAAACGCTGACTGCAGAACTGCGGAGGAATTCCCCGCAACGGCTTCAGGCTTATTTCTCTAGAGCGGACATAAATATACCATTTCGTAGCAAAGCGATATGTTCTCGAGAAGTGTTGCGTCATGTAATGTAGAAAATGAAAGACGTAAGATCATATCTAGCTATGTTTATTACCTATTCATTCATACACGTTGCCGTTAGCCTTTGGTTCATCAGCCACTCATTATTTAGTCCCTCGATAATACTTGTCATCATCCATTCCATAACTAATATACGTATCCGTTCTGTTTTTTGGCTTTTGCGACACGTGTGCGGGGTGATTGGCGCTGCAGCGAAACGACTGTTCTCTACGACCCGACGAATTCGTCAACAAACGTCAAGCAAAACGTGGCCACGGTCGTCACGCATGAACTCGGTCACATGTGGTTCGGCAATCTCGTCACCATGGTGAGTGACATTTAAGGTTGGTGGTGGCGGCGGCCGGTAGGCAGCTGTACTGCTGCTGTAGTTACCGTTGTAGAACGAGTCTCAACCAACCCCAAGTCTAAGCTGTGCATCACTAAGCAATTTCGTTGATAAGTCTTCTACATTGCTAACAGGATTCCTGCATATATCTAAAAAAAAAAAAAATATATATATATATATATATATATATATATATATATTTATTTTTTCTATTCAATAGTAAGGTTTATTAAGAATACAGATGGACCGACAACTGTCTCCTGAGAACGTGTGCACGTGTATATATATATATATATATATATATATATATATATATATATATATATATATCGGTTCTTTATGTACAGCACAAAGCACCATCATTTTTAAATAACTTTGGCATAGACCAGATTGCTTAATTAGCTTTTTTGCTACTAAATATAATTACAGCAACGTGTATAAATAGTATTTAGGGTGCCTTCATTTTATCACATTGGCAGACATTATTGCGCGAGGCACCTGGATCGCTTCGTAGGCATGGTCGACATAAATTAGAGGCACTTAAGACGCTTTTGCTAACCAGAGAAAAATCAGACCATTAAGTGCCACAACGAAACATCAAGTAGATTAGCCACCTCTTTCATTTCCTTCCTATTTTACTGTCCTGGTTGCTGTTGTTTGGCGGACAGCGATAAACTTAGTGATGTGCAGGTTTTCTTTGAGGAACATATATTTCCTTAAAAGGGACAAGTAATGTCGTGTTGATGCAGATGAACACCAAGGACTTGCTGCCAGAGCGGAACGCATGATTATATACAACTTCGCTCTAGGACAACACAAAAGCAACATTAATCAGAACCTAGAGTTCCTCGTAAATTTAATACGGATTACCTTAATATATCTGCAAGATCATTAGACCATTTGCAGCACTAGTTTTACGAAATAACACGCTGGTGTTAGAAAAGAGAGCCACAGTTTACAAAGCATAAGTCTTTTAGAAAAGATACCAACATTATACGAACCGGCTGTTTAAACTGCAATGATTGATGACAAAGTTCATTATCATCAAACCTAATTTGACAAACTTCAGACATAAGACGGGATTAGGACAACATACCTAAAAAGTACCGTTGGGTTGACATAAAATAGTTTCTCAACAGCAATGTTTCGTATGCAGAGAAAAAATACGCGAATATCTGTTGACGAAAGACTATGTCTCTAACGAGACTGTGATCAATGTACGCGAGCCCCACTAAGAAAATAGAAACATTCGATTTATGACCAAGATTTATGATACAGACGGGCTTGCTTTTACAAGTGATAGACTCGCACTATGCCTTCAGCAGCTGGCACGGATACCATTAATATTCGAAAATGTTATAAGGGTCGCTGTTACGAAGTTGACGATTGTAATTTAAAATGTTGTGAATTACGTTATGTATTACGCTGTGAAATACTGGAGTGTATTAGAGTGAATATTAGCTCGGTCATAACTGTTCAAAACATATTTTGAATAATGCTGGCATTATTTGTAGTCTAGCACTTTACTTCTATTTATATATAAATCGATCCAATTAACCAAATTATTTTTTGTTGGCCTTATATTATTTGCATTGTCATCTGTGCTAGTTTAACATCGCTTAACCTTTCCTATTGTTGTTGGTGCTGTCTTGGCGATTATTGTTGTTGTTACCGTTGGAACCGATGCTCCCTCCACTGCGACGAACTCTTGTGTGCATATCTGACGGCCTGGCTCCGAGCAGGAATGGTGGACGTATCTATGGCTAAACGAAGGTTTCGCGAAGTTTATGGAGAGCCTGGCCACTGACCACGTGTATCCCGACTATGACATGTGGACACAGTTTGTTGCTCAGACACTCAACGTGGGCTTAGGTGTAAGTATCGTGGTTTGATAAAGCAACCCTACTTGTATATAGAGCATGTTCTGTTTATACAAGTAAGATTTGTGTGCTTGTATTAGTTCTTTTATCGCCGTATCGATCGTTTTTGATCGCCGTAAAAAACAATTCATTTAAACTTCCGCAGGGCATCACGTAAGGTTAATTGCAAAACGCAAAAGGAGCAGTTTTTTGAAGTCATAACTGATTATTATAAGATTATATATTACTATACGATTGAATTATATTACTCCACGAATATTTTAATTAGATAAACATTTTTAATAAATGTTTTTTTTGTAGAGTAGCTTAAGAAAACGTTTGCACATACACTTCTCGCTGCCGACATATTTGCCTACATTGGCCTTGTTGGCTTTACTTTTTTATACATGCTTTTATTAACTTGTAGAGTCAAATCCGAGGTCAGCTGGTCATAAGTACGTTCTAAAGTATATATAAATAAATCTCCCAATGTGCTTATGACTCTGTTTTTTATCTTCAATTTAGATTGCTGTTAAAATACGCGTAATATTAGTGGTACACAGGCGGCCTTCCTTTCCTAACTCTAGTAATGCGTTCTCTGTTGGTTTCGTATGTGTGTAAATGACTACGACACCCGCGTAATATGGTAATCGTCACGGAATTGGTGGGCGCGTCAACGTGCGCAGCTCGATTCGCTGGACAGTTCTCATCCGGTCGAAGTCGTTATCGAGCATCCGGCCATGGTCGAGGAGATCTTTGACAATATCGCCTACGAGAAGGGCGCCTCTATTATCCGTATGCTCAACAACTACATCGGCGCTGAGGTATCATCCTCAACATTACTATTTCACTCTATCTGCTTAGTATGGCGTGAAGAGAGTGGTTTACCATTGGTTTTTATTACAGATTGCCACTTGTATAGTGATGAGCCTGACTGACAATTTACTGACTATTTAACGGGAATAGGTGGACTCTTTTCCTCCCTAGGGCCTACAATTGGTAGAAAAACTAAACAGACTAACAACTAACTAAGAACGTATATGAAGATTTTCTGCTGTCAGTGTTGCTGTGAACAACTATGCTTTGGTACGTAGAGATCACGTTATTATGGCTGTGATTATAGGTGCATTACTTCTGTGATCATGAATATCTTGTGCGGGCAGTTTTTTATTGCTATTCCCCTCCATGTATAGCGCGAGGTCCAGGTATCTTTATGTGATTATTTTTCCCGTGCGCTTTCTTCTGTGGTGTTCTGTCGATTGCTTTCTTTACCTTACCTAGTGAGATCGCTCTCATTATCCAAACTCTTGCTTCCTTCGTCGCTTGATCCCATGGGCCTTTACATTGTAGCAGCGCTTTCGGGGTCCCGGCAAATGTCATCCCGAAATGCTCGATCAGCCTGCCCGTCTCTACTGAACATTGTCTCCACTCCTTCTACCTCAGCGATATATAAAAGCGTTTGTTAGCTGCCGTTATTGCTGCACATTCTTTCTTTTCCAGCGTCATTGCTTCCCTTTCCTTTACGATCTCTTAACTAGCCACGTAGTCAGCAAGAAAATGGTCTCGTAACTGAAACGGTCTTTACGTATGCTCTCGTCAACCTACTAGCATGTTGGACCGCCCTGCACCGCTCGTTAGATCGAGGTCCTCCGCTTTTTCTGTGGTGGCAGCATCGCAGACCTTAATAAGCCGCCAGAGTTCGTTCGTGCCTAGATTGCCCCTGGCACTGGGAGTGCTCTGCTAAGTCCCTGTAAGAGAACATTGCCGTTAAGTTCCCTACTTTTCACCCAGAAACCGATCGGTATCCCGCACCGTTCTGCAAAGTATTGTTGTCGTAATTGCAATCGTCCCCTGTAAATTGTAGCCCCCATCTATCCATATCCGTTGCAAAGTCCATAACTGACGACACGGAGTGGCATAAAATATTGTATGTGGCCTGCGGGTGTGCCGAGTGGCACAAACTTTAGCAATCCAAGCGCTTGTCTATGCAGTTTTGAGACGACGAAATATGTGAAAACAGTTATGTTATCAATAAAACGCACTTATTAATGAAAAATAATATATATATATATATATATATATATATATATATATATATATATATATATATATATATATATAAATATATATATATATATATATAGAGAGAGAGAGGTAATGAAAGTTGTGAATAAATATTTTAAGTGGTCGCTTTTTTAGTAGTATTTTAGATGCAAACGTAGTAATCAACATTTTATAGGCTTATTGATTGCATATTTACCATTAACCGGCTCGTGAAATGTGTACTATCTATGATTAGTATTGTTAACTTTTATGTGAGAAGTTTAAAATGGTCATACTTTTATTTTCTTGTGTGCCGATTTCTGTAGAAATTCCGAGCGGGCATGCAGCTTTATCTACGCCGCCACAAGTATTCAAACACGTACTCCTCTGACCTCTGGAAGGCCCTTGAAGAAGCATCCGGGATACCCGTTGAGTCTGTGATGAACAGCTGGGTTCAACAAGTCGGATTCCCCGTCATCGAAGTAAGTATATCTTTGTTCTGCACTTTAAATCAGTATCATCATAACAATGCGTATTATTTGTATTACTAGTAGTGCTAGCATCGTGCATAGTAGGCTTTGTGTATATGATGCATGTACAGTGTATAGTCAGACGTGTGGCCCCGTCGTTGTTTAAATTATAACTAAAATGGCTTTCAAATCCATTGACACTACGAACATGGTTTAAGTCGACTTGTACGGTGACAGTAAGAACGACAGCAATTTGCAAAAACGAACTACTAAGAACTTTTCATATATATGTTGTATAACTTTGCGTAACCGGGCAGATCTAAACAGGCACATATTTTATGCAGGTGACACGACGCGTCGAAGGGCCGAATGTCGTCCTGACACTGCGTCAGGAAAAGTTCTATTCGCAAGTCGATAGCCCTCTGCGCAAACAAACCCAGCCGCTTTGGAAGGTAAATACGGCATATTTATACATATTTCTTCCATATGGGATTAGATGCTTTTTTTCTCACTTATTTGAAGCTAGGAGGAAGTAAGTGCGCATATTGGCTGGGGATCGGCGCGAGGGCGAGCTCCGCGAACACTAGCCTAAATTAGTTTATTATGTCTTCATTGCTATGTGACATTTGAATTGATATTACGTGATTAGTCGTGTGCGACACTGATACCTATGCAATCAAAACCAAAGTCGTATAATTCGGCACATTGAATATGGGGGAAGAGAAAAGTGAGCTAAGATTTAGTATTAGGATTGAAAATACCACAGAAAAAGATGGGTTAAACAGATGCAGCTGGTAAAAAGCGCACTAAGGACCGCAATGAAGTGGGATCGCAGAGTAGAGTTCGCAGCTAGTAATATTAAACACAATAGTCACCAACTGGCAAGAACGAGGGTATCGGAAAAAAGTTAAGTCAAAGGTATATAGCAGGCAAATGAAAATTGGCGATGGGTTCCAGATCGAGTTTGGCAGGTATATATGCAAAGGGAAAGCGGGAAAAAGGCCGGGGAAGATTAGGTATACGATAATTCAAGAGCGAGTGGGCTATTGGCAAATGCCAGGACGGGGATGGTCGATATTACAAAGAGGTTGTCCCAATTGAAGGCATATATTTAATAGGCATTGGAGGATACATTGATGATATGGATGCGTAGGAAATATATATATGCAGCCGCTCTAAGTACCCCTGATATAGAAGGGTAAAGTGTGTATTTAGATATACATGCCATGCGAATAATAGATCAATCAATCAATGATAGTGACGTTTAATATACTAAGATCATTAGCCTAACGTGGACCTCTAATCGAGCACTGAGTGGCAAATAAAAAAACGTGGTGGTATCGGCACGGAAGACAGAAAGGTGTCATTTTAGAAGTTTACGTTGGAAATTGAACTCATAGCCCAACGCTGGCATATTTTTTTCGAATTTTTTTTTCCGTAAGGCTAAATGCCCGTGTACGATTTTTTCATGTCATGGTTGATTTTTTAATCCACTCCGGCATTTACCTTTTCTAAATTGGAAGCCATGCAAACCAATTTAAGAGTGGCCGGTCTGGGCGCGAACCCAAGCCTCTCGAATACAAGGCAAAGGCTTTGCCACTAAGCCATCTTGTTCGGTTTTTGTCCTTTAAACTTTAAATTGCGACGATCGCATTTACAGCAGGAAGGAATTTACCCAGGGATTGATGGGTTTGGTTCTATGCTTAACTCTTAAAACTAAAGACCCTTTAAATGTAGGAAAAAATACCTAAAGTGTCTAGACTCGATGAAGGTGTTCAACTTTCCTTTACTAATAGTAAATGATGGGAGGCTCCTACAGCACATATTTGTTGTACTTTGCTTCGAGCAACGGTCCTATTTAACCGTGCTTTACATGTTTTTGTTTCTAAAGAGTTCCTATATGGATATTTCTAGTTTGTCTTAATATTGTTAGTTGAAGATACAGGGATGTACCCTAGTAAATGAATAGACAAGTTGCATCGTAAGGTCTGAGTAGTGCAATCACTACAAAGGCATTGTATAATGTATAATGACATTAAATATATAAATGATGATGTATAATATATACATTATCTTGAAATGTTGGTATCTGGTTAAAAGTGATATAAACATACAACCATGTTGCAATATATTGTAAATAGGTGAAAATGGCATATACAAATTATACATTGTTATCTCATAAAAGGGGCTCCGAACAAGCTATGTGCTTAATGGAGTTTGAAATTGATTTGTGCAATTTTCTTAATAGAAATACCAATAAACAAATAGTTGAAACAGTTGAATATCGCGTATAATGACCCTAAATTCTTATTTGTGGCCTATATCTCCTATTAGGTTCCTATACCGATTGCGTGGGGCAACAATAACGCTACAAAGCAGATTCTCCTCGAAGGACCGACCCAAGAGGTGGTGCTTGAAGGCGCCGCCACAGCTCCTTGGATTCAGGTACGAACTTTAATTATACATGACAAAGACGATGATATATATATATATATATACTCGTATATATACTATATCTGCCAGGTTATGGTTTATAAATGGAACATTGTATACACATTTCAGTACAGTTTTATTTAAACGTTGGCTGGCAATGTATTACCCTGGTCCACATCTCGGTGTCCTTTTTCCGCCGTTGGATGCTACACCTCGTGGGCACTAGTGCCACGAACGCTAGGGGAACGAAGTTGTAATGGAGTTTGCGGGAAATCCGTGTTTGCTGCCCGATTAGGCTCATGGCCTACGCTTCGTGAACAGGTCATCCCATGTAGTTCGAGGGCTCCTCCGCAGTTACGGATCAGTAGCTCTACTCTGGGAGCCCTTTCGTCAAGTAAGGTATCTGCTGTGGTAGAGAGCAAGGCGTGGAGCCAGAGCCCAGCTCTTGATAGGCAAACTGCATTTTCGCCTTTTCGGAGTCGTCCGCTGCATCCATAACATCTATTAAAAGGCCGTTCAAGCTTAAGCCCTGTAAGTCTCGACAAGAACCCAACGCTCGGCCGTAACCCACAGTTTTTTCCCTATGGTACACCTGCGAATCCCTCCCATAGTAATAGGAAATCGAGAAGTTGGATGACGCGGCGATTTAGAATAGCTCTAGAGGTGTTGATTAGAGTTTCGTCCGCGGAAGAGGAAAAACAGGTATGCACACATCGCATTTGCGTGGGTTCAGTGCAAAGCCGCTTAGTTGGTGAAGTTCAGGGCATACACCCATTTCTACCGCTTTTTTGGGGTTTCCTGCGAAAAGGCGGCCGTTTAGGTACCACATGTTTTGATCAGACCTGAGTGAGGCCACTAACTGATTGACTCTAAAACATAGTAGAACCTAAAACAAGCGGGTCGGCCCGCTAACTACCTGTAGCTGATGGTATAATGCCTTCATCAAATATAATATACCATACAGCCACACAGCATACTAGCTTTACTTGACAGATGAGCTTTGTGGCGAAATCGTGGGCCGTCCCCCTGTCGACGACCTGCGAGCACTGAAGAAGAAAAGTGCATGCGATGAGAAGTATGCATCGCGGGCCTCCTGGCTTGACAAGCGCAAACTCATGATGGCCAAAAGAACCCGCAATTAGCTCTCCGTTGTACCATAGGATACCTTAGCGGCGCTCCTCCTGAGGGCGGTGAATCCGGCATTAAGATGTATAGACCCAACTTCTAGGTGATGATTTTGCCGTTGGTATTTGGCAATGTTACTTCGCGAAGCTAAGACGTTTGTCATACATAGAAAATGTTTGACCACGCCGCGGCACGCAGTGTCCACATTGGACGGAGCATGATGAACCTAGAGCTGACCTGTGCGTCGATGGACATGTGAGGTGATCAAATCTCTTAACCTCTAGAAACACGCCGAGGTTTGCGCAAATTTTCCCGTGCAATTTGCTAGAATTTTGGGACTAGCCGTAATTAATACTACTGTTTCCTGGCTATGGAAAGTCAGCTTAGTCGTATTATCGTCTTCCATTGCGGCTGAAGTACACGAGGATATCATTGTTGATGTTATATGTGTATGACGTACAATTTATAGGTTATATATAAATATATACATGTTAGAGCAGTGCCCGCGGCAATACAGCCAGTCATATTATTTTATATATATATATATATATATATCAAGCTAAGAACTTCGCTCAACATTTGCAAAAAAAGATTTGTTCTTTGTGACGTTGTAAAAACAGTATAAGGCTGAGACGTTGCAACGCATTGGAGTTTTTGCTAACAAGAAGTTCTGCGTTGCTTCAGTGGTAAACATCTGCTGTCTTTCATGCTGGCCACATGCAGGTGAACCACGGGGCGGTGTCGTTTTTTCGCACTATGTATGCTCCTGAAATGCTCGAGAGTCTTCTGGCCTTCGTCAAGGACATGACGCTCTCCGCTGGAGACCGCTTCATTCTTCATGCTGATCTTCTCGCTTTGGTAGGTTTCGTTTTTTATAACTTGCCAATGTCCTCCAAATTTCCTAAGACAGTATTTTTCAAAATATAATACAATATGTCAACTCCACTTTTGAATTGGTTCGGGCAATATATATATATATATATATATATATATATATATATATATATATATATATATATATATGTATTCTGTTGCGGAAGCTGTCTGAAATATTTGGAGCGTACTCGGTAAGAACAGAATTTTAAAAACCTCATGCTACTATTGTCTAAGTTCCGTTCCGACAACTTAAGCCTTTAGGATAAGCCTCATTTTAGAAGGCCTATTACAGTCGAGCTGAAGAAACTAGAATTATTTGCGATGGGAATCAATAGTCTGATCCTTAGATGGCGGACGATTGTGGCTATTTGTTTATTTTTTAAATTGAGATTAAAGTTGACAAACTCGAGTTGCTTTCTGTCCTACCCGTCATATATATATATATATATATATATATATATATATGACGAAGATAAATATATATATATATATATATATATTTGACCCACGCTCACATGGTCGACACTTGTACTGAAAGGTCAGCATTTACCCTGTTTCTTTATGCGAGATTTCTGTTCTCGCTGAGCTGACCTCAGGGCGCCTGCGTTATTTTTTGACAGATGTACTGCCCCAGTCAAACTTCCCATCTATGTCCTTAATATAAATCACATAAATAACTATGCTTTTATCTAAAACATGGAATTACCATATTTACTTTATTGAGTAAGTAAAGAAACAGTAGTAGTAGTGGTAGTTCATTAATGACAAGTCTCCCACTTATGCTACATTTCGTATGTCTCTTCACAAAGTTAGAGTAGAGTCAAGCTCAAATATATATATATATTAGAGTAGAGTCAAGCTCAAATATATATATATATATATATATATATATATATATACCTATATTAACAAGTGATTTAATGCGTGTGCCCAATCATTTGACGACTTAGGTTCAGAGTGGCTATCGGAACACGACAGAGCTTTTGGAGTTTACGAGCGCCTATGAGAACGAGACCGACTACTCGACATGGAACTCCGTAGCCAGTTTTATGGCGAAAATGTCCCTGTTGCTCGGCGACAATAAAGAACTTGTGGGCAAACTGCACGCATTTGGCAGGCGTCTCTTCCGAAACATCTTTAACTCAGTTGGATGGGATGTACGATCTGGAGATAGTACGTACGCGCACTATATATATTATTTTATTTTCATATATATATATATATATATATATTCTTTTATTTTCACACAAAACTTGTCTTTGTTGAGATATGTATTTGCATATTAATAGAAGTAGCAGTACTCATGTTGGAAGTAATGACAATAACACCACAATATGCAGATAGCATTTTGTTTAAACCAATTTTACACCGAACGTTTGGATTCATATCTGTGTCATATGACAATTCATTTTCGGCGACAATATATATATAGTGTCCTGAAACATTCTGTATAACGCCGATTTTGCGAGAGACATGAAGAGACCGAAGATAAACCCCGTTCGGGCTTCGACGTCAATAACAGAAGAAAATGTTGAAAAAGTTGGTGATATAGTATTCCATATTTGCTGAATTACTATTAGGGAAATAACTGAGGACTTGGAGATACCTTATGGATCGGTTCTGATAGTCGTGACCGATATTTTATGCGTCAGAAGACTGGTAGCGAAATTCGCTGTTTGAACAAAATGTTGGTTTTTAATTTCTAACAAATAAAAGCTCGTCGGGAAATGTCCGATTATATATATATATATATATATATATATATATATATATATATATATATATATATATAAATATATAAAAGTCGTTTTATTTGCGCTTTCACTGTCTTAGTTCTGCGTTCTACGTTCTCGTTTAAATGAACCAAAAACAAATATATATATATATATATATATATATATATATATATATATATATATATATATATATATATATATATATATTGCATACTACTTAGCTGGTTCGACGATATCGTGTATCATTCAGTGCTTCACCTTTGCATTGCGGTGTGAAGATATGTAAAGAGGCTTTCTACGTTTTGTATTTTCTTCTCACCTGTCTGACTTTAGAGCACACAACGGCCCTTCTTCGAACCGTCGTCCTCTCGATGATGGTGACTTTCGACGACAAAGAGGTCCTCGCCGAGGCTCGTCGGAGGTCAGTGACCTACCATCCTGTCATTTGTGAACACCTTGAATTACAGGAGACACAGCTCGTAATACTCAAATAAGTCTAATACATTTGTTAAGTTTCATGACCTTTATACCTTTAGTTAAGAATACGCTACTTCTAGAAGTGGAGTTTGCTAATTTTGTTATGCTAATAGGAAATTATAAATCGAGACGACCTTTACAGTCGTATGCCTTATCAAGAGGGATTCGGAAAAGCTGCTACTAGTAAATAGGCTCTAGATTTATTGGTCAATGTAGCTAAAAAACAGGAATTAATTTATCGCTAACAAAATATGTACGTCTAGTGTGACGAGGAAAATTGTACAGTTGTTGTAATATTGATGTCAATTCGAGTCTGCCTAACAAATAGTGAGGCATATATATATATATATATATATATTCATATGCATTTTTTGGATTCCATACTAGATTATGGCAACTTAACCCTAGATCCGTAACTTGAACTTCTATTGAAATCTAGCAACTGGACATTCTATATAAGTCAAGTGGCATTTTTTATTGTTTATTACAGTACAGTCTCATTTGCATACATTTCGCTATATTCCGTTGTTTTATCTTGAAGAATATAGACCTTTATATAACGTTGTCTGACTATCATATCTGCGTAAGCATGTAGAAGCAATTGAACGTGTCCAGTAAGACATTTCATGTCGCTCATACTCGAATGTATGAGCGATTAGTTACATTCAAGGCGGATTTTCGAATGTATAATCGCACTTGGAACTCGAGTAATACATCGACATATTTTAGCGTACGTACTCAGAAGTATGCAGACAGTATCCTCATTGCATAATGTAAAAATGGACCATGCAAATCATGTCTTTTTGTGGCGTGTGGCTTGCAGTCGAAGAAATGAAAAAAATAGGAACCGCTTAATGGCTAACGCTATTGTGGATCTTCCGTGTTCTTGACAATTTGCTAGGTATTCATCGTCGTTGATTATAATGTTGAAATGCGTATTCGTGTCGTCTCCCCTTGACTTGAGAAAATCGAATTTGAATTGAATTATCTGCTTAGCTTATTTGCTGCTTGACTAATAACCAGAGTGGATAATGATGTTTTAAATGCGATACGGGCTCATCTTGACTCTGCATACATATATGTGTTATACAGTCGCTGAAGTGTTCAAATTGTATTTAATGACGATTGTATTGTAATTATGTACCACCTTAAAATGCAGAGTTATTGCGAAACAAACAATATGCATTTATTATATGTGTTATAGACTGACAAAAGCACGTGTACTTTTAGCGTAAAGCATATTCGAGTTAATTGCTGTGCGATTCGTAAATTCACCACTAAGATATTGATGAGTTAATGTTGATATCTATTGTCCATATGTCTACCGATTAATAACTTTATTGTTTATGCATTTTAAACATTTAAAATTTCATTTTAAATGTTTCTCCAGATTTGAGGACCACCTGACTGGTAATCGAACTCTCTCAGCGGATATTCGCGCACCCGTGTATCGCGCGGTAGCTAAAACAATTGATTCTCGAAGCTGGGACCAGCTTATGAAGCTACACAAGGTACATGCACATACGTTTACACATTTGACATATGTTTATATATCAGGCATTACTAGGGGAGAGCTAAAATTGTATGCATATTCAGAATATATCTGAGATTCGAACACTGCTTTAGTGGCCCGCGTAGATTGTACCAGCCGCATTGGCGCCATAATACATACATTTTTACGGGATATTTATTGGAGTAGGTTGCACCACAACCTAACGCAAACTCGTTGATCTTTCTGGTCACTCCGTATAGGATCGTCCCAGACTTTGTCTTATTTCATATATATATATTATATATATATATATATAGCACACCCCAAATATTAAGCTAAATTTAAAATGGTTTGCTACCATTTGTTGCCGCTGGGCACCTTGCAGGAGGCGACACTTCAAGAGGAAGCAGAGAGAATCTCTGTGGCTCTCGGAGATGTTCCCACGCCGGAGTACGTCAAAAAAGTTCTTGAATTCGCCGATTCGTCCGAGGTGAGAAGGGAAAGTCTGTACTTTCGTCAACACACTCAGCACTAGATACCTGACGTATCACGTAGGATATTGCGCTTGCATTTAATGACCAAATGATTCGTAAAACGTAGTTCATTAGAAAAAAGACTAGTCACTCAATTGTGTGATCAACCACTTGAGGAACCCGCAGATGTTGCAACTTTCATTAAGTTGTTCAAAGGTTGTTTTAATCTTACTTCTGCTGTCAACGCATGTACGGTTTACTCTTTCTGTTAGAGCTACACATATATATGTTTAAAATAAAGGCGGTCTATATATATATATGTATATATGTCAAGTATGATTCGTATGTAATTATACTAAATTCCGTACAGAGAAACTTAATATATATATATATATACATATTGACGCGACATTTGGTGATGCATTGTAATGGTAGGTGCGCGCCCAAGATTCGACGTCGGTGATTGCGTCGGTATCAAACTCCGCGCTCGGACGAGACCTCGCCTGGGAACACTACAAGGCCAATCACGACCGGTATGCAGATCGTGGACGTGGATAAAATATTGTTAGCTAATTTGCTAGAAAGTCGTGCCATGACTTACTGAAAGCGCTGTTTTTAGTTCTCTTCTTTAGTAGCCATGTATGTGCCCGTTAATATGTGTAGTAGATAAAATGCTCGTGTAATAGACAGTCAGACGATTGCTTACAATATGTGTACTCTGAAGTACAATATAGATATAACTATCACAATCGTACTTCCATATCCCTCCGCCATATCTGATGAATATATGATGATCTGATGAATGGATCGATGGGTGCCGCCGGTAAAGGAAGCTTCCTGCTCTTTTGTCCTCAGCAGAGTCTGTAGTGAGTTCTTGCGGCACTTTGTGCAGATGTTGCCTGGTGAATGAATGGGCTCGGGCGAATCAGTGCGCCAAAGGCCAGGAGTATGAAGTTATTGTCAGCCCGAGCTAGCTCGGAGCCCTTCGGTATCTTATGCTGCTCGATGCTAAGCTGAAAAGTTGCGTAACCAGACCAAAATGCGCGGTAATCAAAAATAGAAGGAGTCAGAGGGTCAGTCATGGTGCCATCCCACACCAGACCTTTTTGGAGGGGTAGTAATTAAGAAACACGGATACTACGGCAGCTAATCAGCTGACAGTTGTGGGCCTGTAAATGGGGCTTTAGCACAGTAAAAATAGTTACTCCAATTGCATGGTACTCCTGCTGAACGCAGTGCCAGGGCGAACGTGCCGTTGATAAAAAGTCACTTTTTAAAGCTGTCATTACACTGTTAGGATTTTTTAATTTCAATTCTAAACATAAGTTGTATGAATTCCTATATATATATACATGCATACATATAAACACATTTTATTTTCGCACAGGTACAGCGAGCGCTACAATTCAGGATTCTTGCTCTCGCGACTCACCAAAGGGGTCACGGAGAACTTTAAAACCTTTGAGAAAGCCAAGGAGGTTGAAGATTTCTTTGCCACGGTGAGTCTTCATTCAAAGTGTCTGAATCCACATTAAAAATTAAATTTATTTCCCAATTAACTATAGCTATTTTTTAATAGCTGTATACCAAATCGGTTTTTAAATATGAAGTTAAAATACATATTTTACCTTGGTAGAGCACGCACATTTACTACGATTTTGCTTTTAGTCATTTGGGAATCTTCTGAAGGAAATGAGAAATGGGATGGTTCTAATCGTTTCATAGTAAGCCTATTAAATATATCCGTAAGAGTTATTGGAGAAGTGATCTCTTTATACACCTCAAGACAATTGAAGGCGTTCTATATCGTCATATAAATCTCCTTAAAGATAGATGGAACCGGTAAGGTAAAGGGTCAAATATGGGGGCAGAGTAAGGACTTTCTAAAAATATCGTGCCCGATCTTAGTTTCTATAAACGCAACAATCGCGCTTATTCGTCGAAAAGTTTCACGCGAAAGGAATTTCCAAAGCTTTTTAAAGTAATGTTAATAATTTGGTAGCTCTTCTTTGCCAGCGACAACTCCTTACACGCAAAGTAACCAACCCAAGCTTACAGCGGCTGTCCACTGTCGGCGAACGAACACAACAATATCTGATCAATCGTATCTGAACAAATAATAGTTGTTTAATGAGTTGCTTATTTTTGTTGTATTTATTGCACTGTACAGCGAGCTCTGCCTGGTATTGAGCTGACAATCAAGCAGAGCGTCGAGAGCATCATCTCCAACGCCAAGTGGTTGCAACGAGACGAAAAGCTCATCGCCGAGTTCCTGCAGAAGAACAGCTTTACCGACGAATAGTAGACAATTTCGACTTGCAGCACCAGCTCGCTGTGTCGATGCCGAACTGCTGACAGGACTGACGCGTTACCACGAATTCGTTCCCTCGAGTCTTGCACGCCGTAAACGATCAACACGGCCAAGAAGGGTAGAGAAGATCTGTTCATAAAATGGCGTTATATTGTTGACTGCAACGGGAACAAACACCAGCCGGCCTTCGGGGCCGTCTGATGCTCAGAGATCAGTGCTGGTGATCAGAGATCGGAGATCGGGAGTAACGGATGGATGGCCTTGTCGATTGTGTCTGTGTATGGAATCAATATGGAGCAAAATACGTAAGACGATATCAGAGTAGAGCCAATACAAGATTAGATACGAATAAGAGAAATAGTTTATCTTGGCCTTCGAGGTAGA
This sequence comes from Dermanyssus gallinae, assembly GCA_003439945.1. Classification (NCBI taxonomy): domain Eukaryota; kingdom Metazoa; phylum Arthropoda; class Arachnida; order Mesostigmata; family Dermanyssidae; genus Dermanyssus; species Dermanyssus gallinae. The sequence continues at coordinate 40,096 of QVRM01001298.1, read as the reverse complement.
TCGAGGGTGGGCTGGCTACTCAGGCCGCCCTACCGACTGATAACGAGGTTACGTTTTTGGGATTCAACAGGAAATAAGCTCTGAATTAAACATACTCTGTAAACAAGCACTGCGTTAGTTAAGCGAAATGCTGCATATGACTTGGCTAGTTCATTACAAGCATTACCGCCATCAATAGCACCGTTGCTGCTCTAAACTATGATTATATATATGAGTCTCTCTCGTTTGTAATTTAGATAAAAACCCTTAACGGAGCAAAAAGAGGAGCACGGGAAGACAGTCAGAGGCAAAGCAGGCATTTGTTTCCCACATGACGTTATGCTGTGCCACGGCGGCCAATGTGTTAGTCTCCGGCGACGCGAAAATATGATCGTCCATAATATATTATAAACGATTATTTGTGTATTGGTCTATCCCGTTAACTATCCACGTCCTCTTTTTTATGCCTGCCTCGCCTTTCGGCTTCTCCGTATTAACTTCTGCTTCTCAACCGACCCGTCTCAGCCCGGGCTGATTCAAATCGGCTCACTCTACATACTACCAGAGAGGCAAGTCGTAGCGAAGCCAACACGCTGTTCCAGCACGGCTCCTCATATGAATTGCTGTTTACAGTAAAAGCGAAAAATGTGTGAGCTAAAATTTTGCCTACAAGTTCGCTTGCCAACTGTTACTCTCCACTCAATCCCATTTTCCTTCTCCCATTTGTCCCTCACTCCATATATATATATATATATATATATATAATATATATATATATATATATATAATATATATATATATATATATATAATGTTTGCATATCTACTTGTTCACTCACGGAATCGCTCCAAAAATGCACCACGAGATAGACCGTTAGCATATACGTTTTCATTACATAGTGCGTTTTGAGGAATCAGATTTGAACTTACTCGGTAAGGCGTCGGTAAGCAAGATGTATGAACGACTTTTGCCGAGTTTTCTGACAAAGCTGCGTTCCGCGTGAGGTTGTGTGAGAAACTGGTGAACTCGGTAGTCGAACTCGTCGCCCGACGGAAAAGCGACGATTCTGCCCGTATAGCGAGCAGGAAAATTGAGATTCCAAATATGTAGCGTATGTTCACGTAGATTATTATTACGATTCTTGAGTGAAAGCGAGAATTACTCTCATATCCCCATTTCTGTATAGCAACACACACCGAGATCATGCTGATACGTGCAAATGGAGGCAGACGCACTTGGGTACAGACAAGCGTCAAATTGCCCCATTGTGCGACGCCCACAGATCTACTCTAAATGTTATTGACTGATCGCTGATACCATAGTTAACGCTGCTAGATAAAGTACACTCGCATGAGATGGAAGAGCAAACTAATGTATTCGTACGTATGCTAACATAATTGATCCGGCAGGGGCTAATTAGATGTCGCCATCGGTAAATATCCCCATGTGAAAAATAAATGTGTTTATATACAATTAAATTGTTACATTATGCGTTGTCGTTTCATTTGTTGTGTGCACGCATACATACATACACACACGTATACACAATCCAAATTTTAGTTGACGCTAAGGTTTGTTAAGTAGAAATAACTAATAAAAGCAGTGGTAAACATGAGTTTTGCATGAACCAAAAAATTTTGTCAAAGACAGGGTTACCTAATTGCGCGTGGCTGACGCAGATATAGTGGGGCGTCGAGCCCGGTGGCGTAGTGGCTTAAGTCTGCATCTCGCAACCGGAGGAGACACATAGGTGCGCGAGTTCGAGCCCCACCGTTGCACATTTATATTTATGGGGGTCCGTCTATGAAGCAATGTGAAAAACAGTTCCGTGGACGTTAAATCTTGGCTGAGGGTCAGCCCAAAAACTTTACTTAGATACAGTGGGGCCAATTCTTCAGGAGAAGCCGATCACGCTTCAGTACACCGCAATTGAAGATTCTACCAACTTAACAAGAAAAGTACCTGTGATTGATTGTTGTCTGTAGTTCGGTTTAGACCGTCGTGCTTATTTAAGGTAAACAGGTTAGACGTACTACTTGTACCCTCTATACGTATGGGTTTTTAATCACGCATAGTTTTAGGCCCAAAGACTGGCCACCCTCGAACCGCAGCGGCGTTCTACGCGGAATGTCATTACATAAGCGCTGTCTAAAAAAATGGATGCAGAGCGTTTATCGCCGGTCGCAAGGTTGAAAAGCTTCCCCAGTTTATTAATTAGGTTATGTGTTACTGGCTTTAGGGCGCCTACTGTATCGAAGCAAAGCAAGGGTAAGACTCATGCAATCCGGCAATCGCGAATGCTTTCATGACGTGTGGATTTCGGCATGTCTGCCCCCCCCCCCCCAATAGCCCGCCTCCAATGAAAAACCATCGGCCATTGAGGAGGTTAGAGAGATTACTGTGGCGTCCAGGACGAGCATCGGACCTCTCGCCAAGCAAGTAAGGATCACACCGTCCTGGCTCCAGTAGGCGTCTGACGACCCAGCACAGCATTTTGTTTAAAGCGGCTTGTGTCGAGTTGCGGCCGGCGCTGAGCTGATGGAAGAGCCCATGGTGACCTGGTCTGCCGACCGGGTGACCGCAGGCGTATTGGCGATTGATAACTAAGTCCGAGTATATGCGTTGACCAACCCCAATCCGACTGGTCTCGATCCAGCAACGTCACCATAGGTGCACCAGGGAAGTAATGAGCGCATGAATCCGTGCTGTCCCCTAGGCCTGCGTCGTCTTCAAAGGGTTGAATTAAGAACCGACACGATACTTGTGCTTCACTCTAACAGCTTCTCCAAAATGTAGATAGGTAGAATTATTTTGGGTAGTTACTCTCAGAAATGGGAGCAACGAGGAAGTGTCTCCCCTAAACAGCAAGCCTTCATTCACAAGCATTAAAACTGAATTCACTCTATTAAAATGATTAGAATACATTTTCTGCTCGTTTTGCGCTACGCTCGGTGACCATGCCTTTCACGAGAAACCATTTTTTTTTATTTTGGCTCTCAGCATAGGTAGAATTTGAGGAAAATCGTCAGAAAGAGAACTTGCCTTGAAAAGGCGTACACAATTACAGAAACCGCTTTATTAAGTTGTATTGTCCACTTTTGTATTGGAAGGATTGGCTAACGGTACAAAAATAGAAAGTTTTAACCCGTTAAAGTGATTACCAATTCGAGGTAGCATTAATTGCCAAGTGGACTTCCAAAATGTGCGTAGATTTAACAGGCGATTTTCTTTATATCCTGCTTACTGCTGCTTCGGTTTTCGGCTGACCAAAGCTGCGTTATCGTTTCCGCAGCCCTATTTCAGACAAATCTCTGTGCCAGGCGGAGTCGACTCTCGGGACTTTTGTGATGCTGTGTCGGTCAAACATTATATCTGGTGTTTCGTGTGAAGGAGACAGGATTATACTCAGCAGGTAGTAATTTCCCGTTTTGCTGGGTGGTGTTACACAACGAATCAGCTGCTTACCAGCCCGTCGAACAACTGCTTTACGTGTTAGGAGTTATCTGGTAACCTCGATGAGTGTGTTGAACCTTAGAGATTAACCGATTTGTTAGATGAGCGGCGGCGTCATGCTGATGGGATGGCCTAGAGTGCACGAAAATCAGGACATACCTAGGCATATGCCACACCATACCTAGGCACGTTTACGGACATTAAATTCAGTTTAGGAGCGTCCTTATGCCCGCCTTATTGTAGGTTCTACCGCCATCGCTAAAGTCCAATGCTCTTTTCCAGTCTCAAAGCGAGCAATAATATGCCAATACACGGGCTGCTTATTCGACATATTGTGCGTTCCGAATTGCTAAATATTAGATACTCCAGATAAGGGTAAAGAGCAAAAAACCAGCTATGTGTGACAAAAATTGTATTTATGATGAATGCCTTTGGCTGTATAGCTCCCTAGGATTCTCTGGGGAGGTAGTGACTGAACTGCAAGATAAATCTGTACACTCTAAATAAAGACATATTTGTTTTAAATGACTAGATTTCAAGACACAATGACTTCTACGCGGCAAAATGGAAGAATCATTGTGTGATCGCGTCAAACGCAACATCTAGTGCATAATTTGTCATCACAGAACTCACTCTGGATACTCAGAAATCGTTTGGCCATGGGAAAAATCACAATACGTTTTCTGGCAAAGCTGGAAACCAGAATCGTTGTGGCCACCGGTGATAGGAGCGCATGACTGTTTTTGTTACAAAGGATATCGGCGTTAGAAATACGAGGTGTGTTCAAAAAGTATCGCGACTTTTGTGTTTTTTCAAAAAATTATTCATTTATTCATGAATATCTATTCTTAAAGTAATCCCCATGAGATATTATACACTTGTGCCAACGGTTTTTCCAATCTTCGAAGCACTTCAAAAAACCATTTTTTTATCTTGTTTAGCTCCTCCTTCGATGCCGTCTTTATCTCGTCAAGCGTAGCGTAACGTCGTCCTTTCATGGGCCTCTTCAGTTTAGGGAACAAGAAAAAGTCACAGGGGGCCAGATCTGGGGAATACGGTGGCTGCGGCATCATTAGTGTGTTGTTTTTGGCCAAAAACTCGCGCACAAGCAACGATGTGTGAGCAGGGGCGTTATCGTGGTGCAAAAGCCAATTTTTGTTCTTCCACAAATCCGGGCGTTTCTGGCGGATTGCTTCGCGCAAATTGCGCATAACTTGCAGGTAATATTCCTTATTGACCGTTCTACCCTGTGTCAAGAACTCATGATGCAACACGCCCCTGCAATCGAAGAAAACTGTCAGCAAAACTTTCACATTCGACCGAACTTGGCGCGCTTTTTTCGGTCTTGGTTCGTGCGGCAGCTTCCATTGAGATGATTGAGCTTTGGTTTCCACGTCATAACCATAAACCCACGATTCGTCACCAGTTATGACCCTCTGGAGCAAATTTGGGTCGTCGCGGACAGAGTCCAACATCTCATTAGCAATGTTCATGCGATGCTGTTTTTGGTCGCAATTGAGCAATTTTGGTACGAATTTCGCGGCGACCCGTCTCATGCCCAAATCATTGATAAAAATCGAATGGCACGAGCCAATCGATATGTTTAGGTCCTCAGCAACTTCTCTAACGGTGATTCGACGATTGGCCAATACCATTTTCTCCACTTCATTAATTTTTTCGTCTGTTGTTGAAGTGCTCGGGCGTCCGGCACGCTCTTCGTCGTTCACATCTTCTCGGCCTTCTGAGAACATTTTGTACCACCGATAAACGTTGCTTCGGTCCAAGGTAGCTTCTCCGTATGCCACAGTCAACATTCGGAATGCATCCGCGCACTTAATTTCGTTTTTCACACAAAATTTGATACAGGTTCTTTGATCCATTTTTTTGAATAGGTAAAAATCGAAGACGATCCAAAACACGTGCAAGCAAAGCAGCTGTCAACAATTAAGTGAACATTCAAAATGGCCGAGCTTGTCGGCATAAGTGAGAGACATGAGTACCAACATAACGCCACAAAAAATCGAAATTCGAATATACGTAACCCGCGAAAATTCAAGTCGCGATACTTTTTGAACACACCTCGTACATGTGTAACTGAATAACAAATATAAATAAACATTCCATATAAATATGCCTAAAGTCAAATTAGAATTTGTATGGATCCGATAATTCTCCTAGGGGGCGGTGTGTTGTTACCCTCTCGCTTTATTGCTTTTATTTTCTTTATTTATATGCACAATATGGATATCTGACAAAATGCACAATTTCCCTGCACTTTTTACGTGACTATATTTACGAATAAGTATGTCCACAGCTTTGATTCTTGAAATATGCTAACAATAATTGCATTATGTACCGGCACCGTATATTAGGCCGGGTAGCATTTCGCACTGTACTCGCGTATAATTACAAATAACCGACTTTTTAGATGCAGGCATATTAAACACATGATTGTTAGATATTAGTGTGGAATTACACGATTCTTATGAAGTATTAAAGTATACAAGCGAATATATATATCTTTTTTTTTTAACAAAGCTTTTATTTTATCAATATGTACATGCACTACAATTACTAATATATTCATTAGATAACATCTACAATATTGCTTATACTAGTATTGCTTGAGCGTCGGTGACCATTTAACATCATCTTAGCGTTGCCTCTCTGTAGTTCCAATGACACCTCTGTCGAAGAAACGCGGTCGACCTTGTCTCCGCTGTGATCCCAAAGAACTTCTTCCCGAGGAAGAAGTTCTCTTTTGTCAGTTTAAGTGTATTCTTGCCCCAAACGCAAGATGTCTCGAGACCGAACGCCACTACAACGTGGTCCTCAAGAAGATACACATATAAGCGCCGTTGGTGAATGATGTGGCCGACACCCGCGCTGGCTAGCGCACGATTGCCGAGGGCGAACGTGTTGGAGACAATGACATTCCATGACGCCGGCGGCTGATTATGGTCCCGGTCCCGGCTGGTAAGGCCATACGGTCAACGCCTGTCGTTCTTCTGCAGTCCGCCAGGCTTCAATGTGACGCGGTTTTGTCTGAAAGTGCGCCCGAGGATGTCATTGATGGTATTGTGGCGGCCATTCCTAAGCCCGGCCAGCTTAGTGCACTAACCCGGTGCAGCACGCGCTCATTCACCGTTCCATCACACGGAAATGTATCTCTCTCAAACTTGGCAATGTCAAATCTGAGGCCACCGGCGGCACGCATTTGGTCGTTGGTCAACGTACTACCAACCAGCTGGTCGGACGGGAACACGTCGAACCACACTACGGCGACGTAGGATAAAAGCGCTTTCAGTTTAATGCCGTCTACATCTAACTTGCAGGCCGTGGGACGAGTCAAGTGGGTAGCCTGAGTGGCGATTTGGTCCCACCCCTTCTGCCTAATGAGCTGTTCCTCAGAAGGACGACCAGACTGACGCGCGTCCCAGAGCCGAACGGCGTTTTGTTGGTGGCTGATTAGTCCGCCGGCAGTAATGGCTATTGCAGAGGCGCAGCTATGTGACGAAGCAAGGAAGGCGGGCAACAACGGTCTGTAGCCCAACGAATGCCCATTCCACCCAGCCGGACCGGCAGGCTTGTCTGCTTTAATGCCTCATCATCGAGCGTCAAGTCAAAAATGTTTTCCAAGGTTCTCCTCACCTGGTCGTCGAGGTCTAAAGTTTCTGACGGCACAAGGAAGGAGGGTGAGGTCAGCAACACGTCCACTGCAAGAGCAGGAGGATGTTAATCCAACATTTCACTTTTTGACTCCTCCGTTACGGGCGCAATCGTGTCATTGGAAGACGGCGATTAAATGTCACGAATATCTTCAAGCTTACGGCGATACCGCAAAAAGCATTCTAGGCGAGGCATTAAACGTCGACCTCCATGATAACTTCTGGAAAAGAGCAACCCTTCCAATTGCAGAAGGAGGACTTGGTATTCGATCAGCGGCGGAGTTGGCTCCCGTGTGCTGCGTCTCTTTTGGAATTTGGTAAACTCGCAAATACGCTGGTGGAACCAGGCGTCCGCCAAGTAATCACAAGAGCCAAATACGCCGCAGAGCTAATGGCTAGACAAACGATTGGACCAGGCCTCTGGCAAGAACGTCCCACACAGCATACATTGGACTCCTACAGATGCAGTGCTGCAACTAGAGAGCTGTTAGACAGTCTCCAATCCCCAGTGGAAAAAGCTGTCTTTCTGGCCGCACGGGACACATTTAGTGGTGGCTTTCTAAAGTGTCTCCCTTCCCCGAGCTGGGTACTATGCTGGACAACGCCTCATTCCGCATGGTAACAGCTCTTTGAATAGGTGCCCCGATTTGCAACTCCTACAGTTGCAACGCATGTGGTACCACATTAACTGAGGATGGACTTCACCCTCTCAGCTGCATCAAAAGCCATGGTAGAGTTTTTAGATACGCTGAAGTCAATGTAATTATAAGAAAAGCCTTACGCAGAGCTGGCATACCAAGCACGCTCGAGCCCAGATTAGGACTTGATGAGGACAAAAGACCTGAGGGTGTAACAATACCGCTATGGGCTAACGGCAAATGCTTAGTATGGGATGCTACAGTGTCCTGCAAGTGGCTCCTTCCTATATACGCCACAGTTCACTAGAGGCGGGATGGGTTGCCGAGCGCGCAGAAAATGGGAAAAAAAGCAAGTACCAAGAACTGGAGAAGAATTACATCGTGGTTCCAATAGCTATGGAAACAAGTGGCCCGGTTAGCAAGGCAACCAAGAGATTCACCAGTGAGCTGGGCAGACGGATTACAGATCTCACAGGCAATCGGCGCGAAGGCGAGTTTTTACGGCAACTGCTGTCGCTTGGCAAGGAGTACACATTCACACCTCACAATTGTTACGTTTAAATAATAATAAAAATAATAGTAATAATAAAAATAATAATAATAATAATAATAATAATAATAATAATAATAATAATAATAATAATAATAATAATAATAATAATAATAATAATAATAATAAAAATAATAGTAATAATAATAATAATAATAATAATAATAATAATAATAATAATAATAATAATAATAATAATAATAATAATAATAATGCGAGATTGAACAAAAACCGACTTTGTTCTGGGCGACAACGACTAGTGTGCTTTCGATTACTATTGTGGAGTTGTTAATAGTGCTATGCCGAGGCAGAGATGTGCACAGAAATATCACGCAGGCGAATGCGCAGCACTGGTACGTAAACCTGTGCACTACTTTTCTAGCCGGAAGCCGGATAAAGGATCATGAGGACGATTTTATACGTTCAGTGTAGGTTACACTCAATTGGAGTAAATTGAACAAAATTGATGATAATTGGTGTTATGACAATGCAAAAAATGATGATGTTGAGACAAGGGGCGGGAATAACTAAATATTCCGTTTCGATGTAATTACGGTTTTAAAGGTAACCATATAATTTCATTGTCGTGGAAGTAGTAATAGTCGTAGACTCAGTGGCAAACTGAAACAAACATATTTCCGATGGAAATTGTTACTGTAATCGTGCTGACACTACTACCACTGCTACATAAGACTAGTAGTAGTAGTAGTAGTAGTCGAGCCCGGTGGCGTGGCGGCTTAAGTCTGCGCCTCGCAACCGGAGGAGACACATAGGTGCGCAGGTTCGAGCCCCACCGTTGCACCGATTTGTATTTATGGGGGTCCGTCTATGAAGCAATGTGAAAAACAGTTCCGTGGACGTTAAATCTTAGCTGAGAGTCAGCCCGAACACTTTAGTAGTAGTAGTGAAGAGCCCGGTGGCGTGGTGGATTAAATCTGCGCCTCGCACACATAGGTGCGCGGATTCGAGCCCCATCGTTGCCCTACATTTGTATTTATGGGGGTCGATCCGTCTATGAAGTAATGTGAAAAGCAGTTCCGTGGACGTTAAATATTGGCTGAGGGTCAGCCCGAAAACTTTACTTTCGTAGTAATGTAGAACCCACTGCATGCATATTTATTCATCTTGTAGGGAGGGCCAGTCCTTTTTGTTTGCTATTAGTATGGGGGGTTTTGGATTTTGCGTGTTGAGCGTGTATCCATGCGAGGTGGTAAAGCGAGCTCTGTGCGCAGTCTCTCTCTCTCTCTCTACCTGTCTCGCAGGCTACGCCTCGGCATCGTTCGGCCCCGGCGAAGACACGATGTGCCGACGACCGTCAAGACAGTTGCGGCCGCCACCGCTGACGCTGAAGACGTTTTGTTGTCGACTCGGCGCGAACTTTAGCGGCTCAGCTGGCATACATCTATCCATATACCAATCCATATATCTATATATCTATCTATCGATCGATCTATTTATCTAGCTGACTCTCAAGTGGGCGCTCGTTGTTTTCGACAGACGTACGAAGGGAAACGAAGTCGAACCGTATCGTTGAAGTCGCACCGTATCGTTGAAGTCGCACCGTATCGTTGAAGTCGCACCGTATCGTTGAAGTCGCACCGTATCGTCGAAGTCACACCGTATCGTCAAAGACCTTCAGTTGTAGCCACCATGGGAATGACGAAGATCCTCGACGTAGCGGTGCAGCATCGGGGCATATATTTGCTCTCGTCCACTACGTCCACCGCTAAGAATCATCGGGTTTGCTCAGAGTCCTGCCCGCTTCTTCCCCCTCGCCTTGCTCCATTCGATCCCTTCACCCTCGTCCATCTTTCTTCTCGTTCTCAGGTGCTGCTGCCATTGGAGCTACCTTCGAAAGGAAACTGGTCTTCGTCTTTATGATACTATGGTGGTAACTGACTGCAATAGAACCAGCAGCAACAGCAACAACGCTGTGCGAGGCGACGGTGTTTCCGACACTGCTGACGGACACAAAGTCAGGTTTAAACATTAAATATATATATATTTAATTTTTTTGGTGGAATAGGTATTAAATGCAGTTACGCACTATCGCACGAGTCTCTACTTCTAGCAGTGTGGGACTCGACCCCAACGGTTGAATGTTACTCCGTTGAGACTTATACCCACTAAACGCACCTCCCCCTTTAAGCTCCACTCGCCGATTGCCCAGACTTTCATAAAACAAAACTATGGACTAGTGACGAGCGCCCTTTCAGATAAATTGGCTGGGGTCGCCCAAAGGTTCCAGCACTTGTCTACCACCCGCAAGCCCGTTTTCTTCGAGCTGCATTTCTCTATGGATGCTCTCGGGTTAAAGCAGCAGTTGTGCCTGTCTTTCTTTGCGCTTTTCTTGTTTCCCCTGGAGGACTTCTTTTGCCGTAGCTGCTCGTGGTGTGGGTCTCCCTCTCTGGTCCATTTCTCTCGGACGAGTCTGCTTGCCCTTAACCGCACGGCCTCCCAGGCCGAGCACTGTAGCAGTGTGTGACTTGGAGTGTCCTCATGTGCCTCTTGGCAGAATACGCATATCGGCGACGGAGCCTTTACAATTCAGGACAAATACGAGTTGAAGTTCCCGTGTCCAGTGAGGATCTGGGTGAGGTGGTAGATGAGATCTCCCCCTGGCCTCTCTATCCATGCCTTGATATCTGGCAGCAATACGCGCAGGAATCCTCCAGGGCCCCCGGGGGGATGGCGTCTCACTCATGGCGCCTGCCATGTCTTAATTGTGACGTTCCTCTCCCTGTCATTTTCCGTTTGCGTAGGAGCACCTTAGTCCCATAATGTGCAGAATGACAGAAGAACTTCCGGCTTGAGAACTTAATGGATATTTTTCTATGGGACCGCACATGTATTTAGCTTTAATTGGCTATCGTTAAAATTAAAATATTCGTAACTAACAAATTTAGTTAGTAGTAACAACAACTAGTAACAATTAGGGGTAATTTGCAGAATAGCCCGTGTCCGCTCGCTCTTGTGAGCGTGTCAACATCCTACATTTTACATTACCTTGTAAATGGGTGCGTTACAGCATTGTTTATAGCACTTCATTTTAAGTGTGAAAAAATAAGTGCATGTTACAATATTTTTATTAATTCAATGATGTTTTCTCTGTCATTAACCCAATGAAGTTTCAAGCTCAATCATTGCTTCCCTAGTACTTCGCCCTTCCCTGAATCCAAATTCTCCCGGAATCATTTAGTAATTTATTTAATGAGATCAACCAGTTGAGAATTTAATATTTTTCGAGACTTTTGTCAAATACAGTCGTGATAGAGGTATGTCTTATGTTATTAACACAAATCTCATACATTTATGGTGTAACCAAATATGACTTAAATATTGTGGTAAAAGTTTGAAGGCGCAATTGGTAAAGCCGTTGCAACAATGCTGCGAGGACATCTGCATTTTTACCACTTTCGTAAAAAATGTATCAATTCCCTTTTGTTGTGTCTTTGAGATAAGTTACAAAGGATTTACTACCGGATCCTGTGGAGTCCGCAACCCTAGTTCTAATCCCTGCTAGATGTCCATTTCAATAATTTATTTTATTTGTAAGCGGTCTTTCAAGAATAAGAAAGCTGCTTAGCATTGGAACCATTGAGCTCGGTTAGCATTATCTTGAAAGCTCGTTTCATATATTTCATCGAAGCAAAATGTTGCTTTTAGGTATTTCTCACGCAAACTTCTGGTTATGTATTTAATTTGAATTCTACATTTATTAAAATTTAATTTTCCGCGTGTTGGGGTCCTCGGGATAACCCACCTAAAGGCTTATTTCTATACTCTATACTTTGCACAATGGCTGGAGACATCGATGGTTTTCTTGGTTACACTTTCTTTTTGGACAGCTATTTCCTTGAAGCATGACTTCTAATTGTACTTTGAACTAATTAGTCGCAGCAATATTTATACCAGATCTACAGACTATGGGTTTCGGCAAACCAAGGGGTGTTCGGCAATTCGGAACCTTAGTTTTTGTAATTGGCCATCGCCACATGAGGCGTGTGGGCGGGAGCATCGTCGTGGCGGAACAGCACAAACTTCTTCTGCACCCCGGGGGTCGCAGGGCTGCAATACGTTTCCTCAGCTAGTCTACGAGTGTTGCATAGCACCCTCCAGTGGCTATTTTTCTATTATTAGAATTCGACTAACAGGATACCTTATGCATTCCAGAGAGCGGACGCCAAAGCCTTTTCAGTCGAGATGCGCACTTCTTGGTGACGCATCTTCCCGTTCTGGAGTGCTGTAGTGGACCCAGGTTTTGTTAGCGATTACGAATTGGCCTAAAAAGTGCAAATTTCGCCAGAGTTCCAAATTGCTCTCAGTCACTCGCTCGGATTTTAAAGTTAGATGCCAATTGTCACCCTCATTGTTTTTGACAACATCACCATCTACCCAGGGACGGAGCGGGGTTAACGAGTTGCGCGAAATAAAAATGAAACGGGCAGCCAAACTCGAAGCTCGTTCGTCCCAGCTGATATCGTGCGTAGCAGAACCGTCACCAAACACAGATGCTGTTGCACATAGAAAAAACTACGTCGTCCGTTTTCACATGCATACCTAGAGCACATTGCACATCGGATTTTACAAATGCAGAGCACTTTAAGTAGTAAGGCGTGGGCTTAACAGTTTTTATCGCGCCTTGGCTTATGTCGAACGCACGGGGACCTACATTCTATAAAATGTAATATAATATTAACAAATATATATATGTATTATATTTGCTGCTGCTTCTAAATTTTCGACACTGTACAGCCTTGAGTAGAGGCCATTTAGCAGAGTGTGTGGTTTTAGTGTGCCTGCGTTCTCAATAATAGAATTCCTAAATGCTGTCCGCGCAGCTAAAGACGTTTCTTGAAGAATAATCGTGCACTGTGAATGTAATTGCACAACGTCCACTCGGTATGTGGCGGTCTCTGCACGATATCGTCTAACACGCACGCACAGAAGCCTAGGCACGTGCACACACCTAGCAGCAGCCGTGCGACGCAGATCACCGGTCAACAAACGATCCGCCTCGAAGAATAGTTGTTGTAGAACGCAATCCGTCTACCCGCGGCGTGTTGCAGAGGTGGTGAGGCGCAGAGTAAATCGTAGTAGTAGTAGTAGTAGTAGCCTTGGACGCTCGAGCTGTGAGGCGACCTCAACAAGAGAATACAGATAGCAGAATCGTTGCGGTGAAACAACGGCTGCAGTGTTGAACCTGCATTCAAGATATCAATAATGACAGAGTCGTCTAAGCGATGCTGAGTTGTTGCCTGTTGGCCAACTGGTGACGGTAAACATTGTGCACCCACCACGACTACCACCACCAACACCACCACCACCATATCATTAGTGCACTGCTATGTTAATGTGAGTGAACAATGTGCTTCCTTCAGTAGAGTGAGCTGAGAACGCCGAATCAGTGAGTCTGGACGGGCATCACCCCAGCCTCCTTAACCCACAGCCTCCTTAACCCCCAGCCCGCCCCCCGCGTACAAAAATGCGACTTTACCCAGTCATGCCGGCGACGGCGGCCCTGCTGCTGTTCCTGCTGTCCATGGACGGCGTCTTCGAAGTGCAGGGTACCGTCAACAACGAGGTACGCCCACTAACTGAGCTCGCAAAGGCCGTGCCGAGCTTTGTTGGTGAGGGCCTTGCCCAACTGACGCAGCTGGCGATCAGGTATGGCGGTTCGCTCATCGGAATGACGGGCAGGCAAGACTTAGTTAATGGCGTGTTCTACTACAGCGCATTCATCGTCGGCAAGGCGATCCTCTTTACAACGATGGCGGCCGTGTCTCCATCGGAACTTGGCCGGTTGTTTAACAAGCGTTCGGGCGATCTCCGCTCGAGTTCGACCGACTCGACGTGGAGCGACGATTACGCACTTCGCTGGGCAGCACGCTTTCTTCGAAGTGAGGTCTCGCGTGATTGGGCCTGTCTGCAACGGTCGTTCTGCGAGAATCCTGAGCCTGGCCGACGCTACGTTCGAACGGCTCGCACTATGCTGCAGGCATTCAGCTGGCTCAATTTTGGCGGATTGTTTGGCGCTGCCGGCACAGCACACCGGGAGCGTATTACTGCAGCGCTAGAGGACGCGGTGAAACTCGGTCAGGAGAGCAGGGACCAGAACGTAGATAAGTGCGCTGTGAGGTACGGCTGTGCGGCAGACAATGTGAGTTCTGAGTGACGTCCCGAGCTATCGAATCACGGCCAGCGGATCCAGGTGGAGAATCGAGAGCGATTCCCTTCTTGTATTGAGAGGCCGCCTGGAAGGACCACATCAACGGCACCTGCGTGTCCTATTATATTAGCAGGCTAATTAACCACGTTTGGAGCACTGGTTACGTGACGTTGGCTTTGCATCGTCTGTTAACAGCCCGGCAACATTAACAGCGCAAATGTAGATAACAGAATTAAATTAAAAAACGAAATATATGTACATACAAATATATAAATTATACACTTTGCATGCCCACCTATGTATATATATATATATATCGTACGTTTGTCGTCAAACAAATACATTTGTACATATTGTAATGATTCGTTCAAACGCGATGCGCTTCTACTGTAAAACGAGAGAGTAACGCACTTTGACATGACTACTAATTACAATACCTGATCACATCACCTTTCGGAACAACTATTTCTAATGATGATGATGATGATGATGATGATGGCAATGATCAACTAAAATGTGTGTAAAATTCATATGTAAAAGTCATAAATGGTTAAATGTTGATCGCCCCTTCGGAAGCCCGTGTATTTAGTCTTACCTAGTCCACCATGCCTGGCTAGGGTAATATTATTGGTAGACATTAGTGGCTCGACATATTAAAAGAAAATTATATACTAGAATCTTATGAACAACGTTCAGAGTAGAGAATTGATATCAAGCACGTGTACGCGTCGTTTGCTAAAAGAACTTGTATAGAGGCCTTTTAGCCTTTACGACGTAAAATCTTTTGAGGCGGCGCAGTCTTTTTTAGGCATCGTTGTATGCACACCTCTCGCACACAACGAGTGCTTGTATTCGTATAGGGGCAGAATTTAAAAGTGTGCAGAGTCACATTATAAGCTAACGCTTTCTATTTCCTATTATACTCTTCCTCATTAAGTGCTGTTATCTCGCTTTCTTATAATCGACATGTATTACGGCTCAGTTTTGCCAGCGCCTAAGGCTTGACATTGCGGCTATTGAAGCTGTGGCTTGCTGATTATAATAATGATTATGTTGATGTTTGTTTCGTTTCCCTCTGGCAGAATTGGATATCCTTTAAAAAGAATATGTATATATATATATATATATATATACCGAGTGGGCAAATGGTCCACTACTCTGATGCTGCAAGTCGCGGGCGTGATCTCGGCGCGTCACAAACCTTTTTCAAGGCGGTTCTTCTCAATTGCCTCATACCCATTCTCTTAAAAAAAGCCAAGTTTATCAGCAGATAGTTTTACCGCGCAGAGGGAGAGACGTCCACATCAGCGCCGTTATTTTAGGCTTTTGTGTTCCTCTCCTCCCTCTGAACGGCCAAAAATACGTATTTCTATTGTTCTTATTATTATCGCTCTTGTATGTAGCTGTTGTTGGTTTTGTTACTAGTGTTTGTTGTGTTTTTCGTTTTCGTTGCTGCATTCGTTTTGTTTGCGGCGCGCCGTTACTATACAATCGGTACAATTGTAAAACGTGAACCATGGCTGGTGGCATCTACAGTGGAAGCCGCGTTTCCCCTACAGAAAACCAAAGACAGCATCGGCCTTGGAAAGTGTACCTCGCGTCGATCGCCTGTGATCTCTTGAATGTGTTCAGCTATATCTTTGATAATTAACTCAGTTCAATATTATGGATGTGTGTCTCTACTACGGTATGTACGAAAACGTTTAGCCTAGCCAGATCAGAAAATTTACTTCCTCTTACGGCTTTCGCATGTTCCGCTAACCATCCTGGACCGATGGAGCTATGATGCAAATAGGGCACTCGGCCGCCGTACATGACTCCGCAACGTCCCACGCTACTAGTACTAGCGAAGCCAGGAGCGAGTCTCCGTTAAGGGGCTCTTGGATCCAGCACGCCTCTGATGGCTAACAGCACTCCCCTGCTGGGGGGGGGAAGGAGGTCATGACTGGTTTTTAGTGGGTTGGAGCCCCACACTACCGGCCCACACTTGCAGTTGAGTACAATCCTGCAGTGGTGACCGTGTGTGCGTTTCGCATTTCCCAGAGTTAGTCCTCTGCTTTGGTTGTCTCGTTGTTAAATAATGACAGCGTAACTTCCTCAACCTATGACTCTACGAGAGCGCCAGACTGAGTCAGCGAAGAGGAAGAGCAGACAGGACGCCGAGGCCACCTTAGCTTTTAAAGAGGCTTGTTTTTAATTGTTTAAGGACCTTTTTGTTTTCTCAGAATATCGTCTTTAGAATTGGCACTACGATGTAGCCCGTCTCCAGTTCCTGGTACTTGCGTGTTTTCATTGTCTGCGCGCTCGGCAACCCATCCCGCCTTTAGTGAACTGTGATGCAAATAAGGAAGTAGCTACTGTGAAGGACACTGTTGCATCCTATACCAAGTATTTGCCGTTAGCCCATAACAGAATTGATGCCCCCCCTCAGTAGTTTATAGTAATGCTAACAGCACTTCCCTGCTGGGGGAGAAGGAGGACATGACTGGATTTTAGTGGGTTAGAGCCCCACACTACCGGCCCACACTTGCAGTTAAGTACAATCCTGCAGTGGTGACCGTGTGTGCGTTTCGCATTTCCCAGTTAGTCCTCTCTCTAAAAAAAAAGCCTAGGATTGATGCACCGTCCGGGCTTTTGTCGTCATCAGGTCCTTATCTGGGCTCAAACATGCATGGTATGCCAGTCCTGCGTAAGGCTTTTCTTAAAATTGTGTTAATTTTGTGAAGCGTGTATTGAACTTGTATTGTCTAGAACCCTCTAGAATCTCTACCACAGCTTTAACTGCAGTTGAGAGGGTGAATTCCATCCTCAATTACTGTGACACCACATGCTTTGCAATTGCAGGGGTTGCAAATCGGGGCGTCTATTCAAAGAGCTTTTACCGTGCGGAATGACGTGTTGTCTCATTGCCCAGAGCTGTGCTCATCTGTTTATTTTTTCTTTTTTAATTTCAAAATTTCCAGGCACCTATCAACGCTTATGTCGCTTCTGCTATCACAGCCGCCACAAAAGGAGTTCCTGTAAGCTCATGTGTATGTTTTTATGGATCATGTCCATGTCGCCTGTTGTTTAAATATCATGTGAATGTTTTTTTATTATGAATTATATTTTGTTTATAGGTCACGTGTATATTGTTCATGAATCATGTCTATGTTGCTCATATATCACGCCAATTACTGAAGTGTCAGCATCCAGCGTTCTAGTGTCCCCTACGAAACGTATGCTAACGTTCATGGCTTGCAATGATCAAATATCTGCTGATATATAGATGCTAGCCTTGACAGTTCTAACGGATGAAGATTAAAAACCTGTATCAGTGCGATTTAGGCCGTGATAACTTTGTGCCACCTATCGGCTGTGCACATAACAATCGTCAATCGAAGCGAATCGTCAAAACCCCCGAGGGTGTCTCGCTCCACAATGTTGTTCTATATGCTGGTTAAACTAATCGCCAGGATGTAAACTTCGGTCTAAATTGTTGAATACTTACGCTGAAGCGGTTACAGCCCATCGTACCGGTACTTGAATATGAAACACATTGTTCTAAAATAGACTTGATGTTTAAGGTTTTAAAGAAGAGTATCAACTACGCACTCTAAGATATTTCGCAGCCATACGCTCGTGTTTACTGCCGTTAATTTGCGCAAGTTTACGCGCAAGTTTCTGAGTACACTCACCGTCTATGTGTTCATGTTTACGGCTAGTTAAGTTAGTTGTCGTTTATGTGTACACTAAGTTCTATATAAAGAAGGTCCTATTTCAATCACTAACATTGCCGTTGATATTCTTTGCTTCCCCTGTCACTGCGATATTTTTACTACGTTCTACTCCCGTTGTTGTTATGATTACACCGCTGGGTCACTTGGTTCTTGTTGCTGATGCCGTTTTCGTTTAGTTTCTGTAGTCGCTGTATACGTGTGCTGCTGGCCTGTCGTGGTTATCCAGCAGTTATCCAGCAGCGTGAGGTGGTTCGTCGACTTTGCCATATATCACTATGACAGAGGCAGGTGTACACCGTTACAGCTACTATCGCAGCGTATCGCAGGCCTTGACACTTGGATGGATATCGCGTCAACGCACACCCAACACTGTAACTCCCGTCTTGGCCTATCTCGACGCGAATGAAGTGGCCACTCTTGCTACGAATCGAGCGGCGCACAAACGCTGCTCGGAGACAAAGTGGGAGGCGAATCAAATGGACAAAGAATTTGTTGTTGTTGCTGTTGTTGTTGTTGTTGTTGTTGTTGTTGTTTTTGCTGTTATTGTTGTTGGTATTGTCGTCGTCGCCGCTGCCGCCGTTGGCATCGACTTTGGTGGTTCCCTGTTTCGACTGCGTACAAAAACGATTTCTTCCCACATCGAGTGGCAGTGGTAGCCCTCCACAATATCAACTACTACGTAAACTCGGGTCCCTGATAGCGCTCAAGATAAGGACGCCGCTGGGACGTAACGTTTGTCGGTCTGTTTGTATGTATGTTTGTCTGTCTGTCTATGTGTATATGTGTTATTCCGAGTAGCTAGCAATGAATAAGCGAATAGGTGTATACATTGTAACAATGTGTAGCAGAATATGCCGCCTACAGGCCTCCCGGCATCGCCCGTCGTTTGCAATACGAGATTGCTGTATGCGCGACGATACATGTATGCTTGTTTAATACTAATAATCATAATTGTTAGGCAACAGTGCGGGGGAATGCCGCTCGTTATGTCGGTTCCCCCAAAAACAGCGGAATCGTGGACGACTTAAAAATGGCCGCTATGTTGGCCCTGAATGGGCTGAAATCGACTGCGGATCTTCCTACGGACGGGCACGCATTAACGCTTCTACGGACACGTTAAGGTGAAGGAACATATCTCTTTATGGATGTCTGCAATAATTGTAATGCTTACGACGCATTATGATGATGATAATCATCTCGATGACTTTTTCTATTATATTTCTTGCTACTGCTTACAGCTATTGTGCGCCCTTGTAAGTAGTGTCGTTGCAGTGAAGATTATTGTTGTTTCTTTTTGTTGCTGTCATTGTCTTTGCTATTTCTCGTCTTCTTTTTATCGTCTTCGTCTTCATCGCTTGCATCGTCCCGTGCCACTTATACGTCGAACAAATCAATGCAGGCCTAATTGCCGCTAAAGCCTGGGCAATTGGTAGCTAAAACATTAACATACATTAACATATCAATTCTCCATGTGATTCGTCTTATTTTCAGAGAAAGCTCGACTCTGTGCGCTTTGGTCTTGTTCTTTGCCCTGTAAGATTTTGCTTAAAATTGGGCGCAACATTTTACGAAATTTTCTCTTTATTCGACCGGCAATGCAATACAACTGTGACGCGCCCTTACACGGTTGGTCGACTAGATCTCTGAGATTTTGGCAAACTTCACCCGACTGCTACTTATCAACGGCAAGCTAACTAGCGGATGGGCCATTTGCCCAGAGCCGCTTTTATTGAACTAATCAGATACTTAATTTTTTGACTGTAGATTTTCTGGAAGAGAAGGAGAGCTTTCAGTAGCCCTATAGACCCTGGGTGTAACAGTGGATGCAAGACTTTCCGGTAACGCGCATGTAGAGTTCCTTATCCGTAAACTTGCTATCATTACAAACTCATGGGGCGTTTTCATCGTATGTTTCGGGGATCGGCCAGTCGAGAGAGAAAACAACACAATATATTAGATATTTAAAATACCACGTGCTACTTAACCCCGATAGTTAGTTTTAGGAATATCCATGGATGTTGGGCCGAAGATACTAGAACTTGATCGCCTTGGAGGGGCGAGAGAGACCAGGACATCTAACACGGTCACACTGAAGATCCGCATGCTTCAAAGCAGCAAGGGCAACTAAGCTTTTGGCGTCTAAAATGAAACACTCTTCCGGTCAGCTTGCGTTGTTTGAAATCCTTAAACAACTTCAAGGGAAATTTTAAGTCACATCTATTATCCCGTCAACGATGGGTACACTAGTCTGCCTAAATTGACTCTCGCATAGAGGAACACAAAAGTAATTTAATTCCGGCTGCTTTTTGCCAACACAATGGTAACTGTTGTAGGTTTAAATTGCTATCGACTCCTTGCAATATTTGTAAATATATACAATAACATACAGTTGTAAATATGTATATAATAAATAAATTTGTTGAAAAAATTAAAAGCATATATTTAAATTTAGAATTTATTTATATAACTATGTTATGCTATATATAAAAAAAAATCCTGTTTAGGAGGGCAGAAAGTAACGGCGGAAGAGATGCCTTTTGTGAAGTAAGTAGTTGTAGGCAGAGACGCGGTCACTAATGAAGTCGACGAAGAAGGCACTCATTACTACCGATGAAGGTACTCACCAACATTTCACTGTTTACTTCATTGCCGTTGGTTGGTGGCTAGAGGTAGGTAACATTGTTTGACTTGGCGACTAGCGTCATTTTCTACGTTTGGCATTTACCGTCGAGTGTCTCCGGCGCATGGCAACGGCTGCCGTGATGACGAGACTCGTCGTACAGCGGGGGTAGGCGGGGACAAATTCGGCGCTCGGCGCGACGAGAAGAAACGAGCCAAACAAAATAAACCGCCAGCTTAGACGGCAAACAAATGGGTGTTACTGAACGGTATACTAGTCTTGGTTTGACCGCCAGTGGCGGTGTGGTCTAGAGGACTATTGTAGTAGCCTTGACTCCTCCGTGTCTACCGGTCTTAGGTGTGTACGGAGGTGTAACTACAACATATGGAGCAGCTAGTAGTGGTGATAGTGACTTGGTGCTATCTCAGCCAGATGGGAGCAAATGTTAATCGAGCCTCCTATGCTTACGAAAAGCCCCTTCATATCAGGGCAAAGGACGAGGGGGGCATCAAGGAAAGAATAGTGGCGAACCACGCAGTTCTGCTACTAGTACTGCGACTACCTCCACGCAGTTCGATAGTTACATTGTGAATGGAGGGCCTGCTGGTTTGTCGCTTATCCATTGACTAACTGACTGACTGATGAGAGCGGGTGCCGCCAGCAGGTGACGGCAGCGTCGGGAACTTTTCAAACGGTGAAACGAAGCGCCAAAACACATCGTCGCCGAGTCTAAACGATTATACCAAACCAGAGCGACGACGATAGGAAGGACGAAGAACAGACCGAGAAAAAAATCGTAAGAAAAAGCAAACACGCAGTGAAGAGACGAAGAAGAGCGACAAGAAGGAGATAGAAAATGCAGAGAGTCAAATTGAATCGAAGGACGAAGGTGGATAGGCTGGTAGGTAAGAGCGAAAGCTGAACAGCCACGGGTGCCCCTTGTAGTCATTCGGCCGGGGGGTTATCCCCGCCAAGTTTTAAATGTTGCTCACTATTGCTCTTGTCTCTTATAGCATACACACATAAATATACATTTGGTAAAATAAATATATATATATATATATATGTATAAATTTAGATTAAAGTTGGTTTTTCGATATCTATATAAAGCGCCTTACGTTATAAATGCTACAGGCTGATGAAACTAACTAAGCAGTTGGTGTGCATAACTTCTAAAATACTAATTTCCCGCACGTTGGGGTACGTCAATTACTTTTATTGTAAGGGAACGTTGCAAACCTTCACACTCTCTTTCTTGCTCACTAATTTGTATCACTCTATACGAGTTACTGTAATGATCGCGGTTGGTGGTGTCATTTCAGTTCTGGTCGCTGTTGTTATATCTTATTCGACACCTTTTTTCGATCACTAAGAAGACGCACAATTACGCACTTTGAATGTATCACCGCTCGCATTCGATTACTCTTGAAACGCCGTCATCTCCCTGCGGGAACGGTTCTTAAGTACTTATGAACAATAAGCATATATATATATATATACTCATCGTTCTTAAGTACGGGTCTTCCATAGCTCTGTACTTACTTTCATGTACTTATTTTAAGGTTTTGTAAAACTCGGCAAGAAAATGTTTTTTGCCAATGGAAGGAGGGGACGGAAACGTCTTGTTTAGAAGCGAGGATGAAATTTATAAATAAAAATGCTCTGCCTTTTTTCTCCTACATAGTTGTACAAAGGCTACGTTTGCGGTAGAACCAGTCAACGCATGAAGGACCCA
This sequence comes from Dermanyssus gallinae, assembly GCA_003439945.1. Classification (NCBI taxonomy): domain Eukaryota; kingdom Metazoa; phylum Arthropoda; class Arachnida; order Mesostigmata; family Dermanyssidae; genus Dermanyssus; species Dermanyssus gallinae. The sequence continues at coordinate 17,565 of QVRM01001298.1, read as the reverse complement.
ATTTTGGCGGAAAATTCTGCATAATCGAAATAACAACATCAGAGGCAAGCTAGCGAAAGGCAAATAGCCGGTTTAAGGAACGTCATAAAAAGTTAATATTTTTTATGGGTTACGTTGAAGCGTTTGCGTGCAGAACCGTTAAATTTGGCCATTACGACCAACAATTAACGGCCAAAAGACTATTCTTAGGCAGTAGCAAACTTAACATCCATCATTTTCGCACGGAAGTGATGGTGCTACGTTGCATGGTTGCCGAATGACTAAGCTGAAAATAGTCTTTTAGGCGCACACTTTTGATCGTAATGGCAACATTCTACGGTTCTGCACTGACTTTTCTTTACAGGCTATTCGTATTTTGCTAGCTTGCGTCTGGTGTCAATCAGATTATATATAATTTTTCGCCGAACATGCCAAATATTGGTTCCTCTATACGTTGACTGTTTCGTAGATTCGATTATTACAATCGCAGATCCTGTGCAACTATGGAGGAGAAAAGTGCTTAGCTCACTAAGGGAGAGGTGTACATGTGTCTCTGATTGCGCTCGATCGGCGCACAGGCATCTGTCCGCCGGTGTTCCCAGCAATGAGGGAACTTGCAAGTGCAGCGCACAGCCAACTAGGCCCTGGCCCTTTACCGTGGTCGTCATGGGGGTTGCCATGACGACCACGGTAAAGGGTCTTGACTTACGAGTGGCGGAAAGGCCAGTCGCCCCTCTCGGACGAAACGGTTAGGAAGTGGCTCTGTTGCGGCGTTAGTGACCGCGGTAGCAACCTCGAAGAGGGCAGGACGTAAGCGCTGGCTGAAGAGATCATTACGCACGCCATTGTCAGCGTGACGGCGACATTCGGCAAAGGCAACTAACTCCGATGAGAATTGACGTCTGTCGCACGTAACTTCCCACCAACAATGGAATACGGAAGCCGCTTTGTTCAGAGAATTTACGACGAAGCGCCAGACAAGACAATCCTGTTAGTGCGGAACGGCAAAATGTGTTAGCAGTGCAGGCTACGCAAAGCCCGATGAGTACTGGAAGCACCAATAGATAAGCAAAGGAGCCCGGACACCTTATTTGAGCCCAAGCCCCTAGGAAACAGATGAGCTCTTTTATATATATTGTTTATTTCGCAATAACATTGCATTTTAAGATGGTACATTATTACAATACAGTTAACTGTAGTGGTTAGCTGTCTGTAGTGAGCTCTTCTGAGAGTTATTAATCCTTCCAGAATCGAACATCCAGAGGCGACGCCTGTGAGACGATGCCAAAGCTATTGACCGTTTTTGCTATGATGTTCAAATCAGCAACGACGCCATCGCCCGCAGGTATGATGAGAATGGCATGCTCATTTGTTGTGTTTCACATATTGAGCTGAAACACGACGCACTCGACTTTGACTATAAAATGAATGGCAATATGCTAACGATTCTTACTCTTACCCACGGCGTAAGAGTACATGTTTCGCCGACTTTTCCTCGACTTCGACTATCACATCATGGAGGCGCTTCGCCATTTCCCCTTGCTTTATTCTAGTCATGCTTGGATTCTATATTCGTCTGAACAAAGAATCATTTTTTCTTTTTAAGCATACTTACTCCCCAGTCTAAAAGCCTCAACTAGCAAAATATATAAAACTGTTCAGGATACAAAACATGTTCTTCAGGCGCCTTAGCCCGAGAAACTCCCGAAAGATTGTCGCTAATATTCTACTTAGGGCAATTCTGCTGTTCTACACTATCCCACTGTTGAAACGTATATAAATCGCATTGCCGCCAGGTGAATTTGTACAACACTCCGAAAAAATTTCATGGAACCTCTCCTGAACACAGAACTTCATATGGAAGCGATGTGCTACATACATGGCACTTTACAGCAAATCGTGCGGTAAAGTGTTTATCCGTATAATTGCAGCGCTTCTATAAACTAAACGTCACTGCCTGGGTTTTCATAACGCAGCGGAGCAATGCCTGCAATCCCATTCGTCTATTCATATCGTCGTATGTTCAGCAGCTCTATTATCTATGATGGTACATCCGTCCTGAAAAATGCCTTTTGAAAGTCCCAGTACAATAAATCCCCGCAAAGTGCTAGCTTGTTTTATATAATCCAGTGTAGTAATTTGTGTAGCTATGTCGAAGGCCACTAGAGTGAAGTTTGCTGATTGCGCTTTCCTGTGCGATGCCTCGAAAATATAATAGACCGTTAGGAACAATGCTATGGAATCTGGTAATTAATCAGCTCGTTAGAAAGTGTTGTGAGGTAGGGTGCAGGGTAAATCGCTTGTCTGATATGTGCATGTTTGGCCAAATCGGACCCTAGGACCTTATCGGGCGGGGCTTTCCTTATCATATCAACTATTGCAGAATCGCTTTAAGACTGCGACAGGGCTGAATGGGTTTCAGGGACGCGCTCGGCCCACGCCAAGATACAGGAGCACAGTTTGAAACGGTTAAAGATCTGGCATTTAATTAAGGTGAGCATCTAATTAATACAGGTACATCACTCTCTCTCGACAGATTTTTGCTAGAATGTACGCCTGAGTCAACTAATGCTTGCCAAAAGCGCGTTGCTGGCTGTACCGTATTGAGTATACTCAGTTTGCTGGCTTGGCTGGCTGATCACAACTACCAATGACATCTCAAATGTCACTAACATAAAATCACAGCTGTAAGGAAGGAGGAAGGCGAAAAGTTACGCCCGGTGAGACTAAGCTGAGGACACAGACGGAGCTGCCTGCGATATGTAGTTTGCGGTTAAGTGGATATCTTGCCAAAGCAATTGGTAGGTGCCACTTTACATCAAACGTCAGAGTCTTCTCAAGGGAGCAGCTAGGCCCTCATGGTCTCGACGCACCCTCACAGGACGGATTACAAAAAGGCATCCCTCTATCCAACCGCAGGTAGACATGCGGGATGATAGTCAGAGATTAAGCTAATTGAAGGAGAACAGCAGAAACGCCTCCCCACGGCTTCGATGTAATGCCAAAGTAATACCGAGCCTGGAAGGGGGGTGGGGAGGAATCCGGGTTTAGTGGGTTTGCGAGTCTCACACGAGTCACGCAGGCTGCTAGTGGCGCATGTGCATCATGCATTCCCGAAACCTCCCAGAAAGAAAAAAAAAGAGTCTTCTCAAGGACTGCCTCTCTTCTAACAGTGCATGGGTTAGCATTCGTAGCAAAGGTATGTATTGTACATTGTCTCTTTATGGAGAACACGACTAGAACGCGCTCTACCAATATATACAATCGCATTATTAAAGATCTATACAATCGCTTTATTAAAGATCTATACAATCGCATTATTAAATATCTATACAATCGCATTATTAAATATCTATACAATCGCATTATTAAAGATCTATACAATCGCATTGTTAAAGACGCTAGTATACGTTTAGATTGATTGTGGTTACGATTTTCGGTCAGCGGTTTCGTCTATCTGCAATGTAGACGCCGGCACATGAAGGCGTAGGAACACGATAAATATGCGACCGAGCGAGAACAACGATTCCCAGAATGTGTACAACACGCATCCATTACAACATTCGCGTACATGGTACAGTCGTACCGCAAATACGCCTCAGCTATTTTTCTACCGTGTTGCTTTGTATGATGACCAAGTACAATCAATGTTTGCCACTCCCACGCGGTCGTAGACTAATTCAACGATGTATTTATCATCAGTTGCCTCTTCTGAGTGTAGCGGCAGCCTCCGGTTCTTTTGGCGAAGGCCCCCCTCCCCTAGAGAGCTAGAGACGCTATGACGACAGCGGTCTTCACTTCGCCCACGTAACTGAGGGCGTCTTTCACGCGCCTTCGCCGGCCAGGTCTGTCAAGAACGTTCAAGGTTTTGATGATTCACCTCCGCCTTTGTGCGGAGGAGGGCGAGGCGTGGTGCAGGATGGGGGCAAGCAAAAAAAAGAGTCGAAAAAAAAAAAAAAAAAACACGAAGTAGCAGCAGTAACACGCCGAGTCGACGATGCCCAATGGGCCAATCCAGCAGCAATTGACGCAGCAGTAGGCTGTACACGCCTTGTATGACACGGTGTACGGCCACCAATGCGTGTTTCTGCTCTGTCTATCTATCTTTCTATCAGCCATTTGACCAGCTCGCGCAAAGCTTGATGACTGACGTCCCATGATGAGGGCTCTATTGTTGTTGTCATGACATCAGCAACAACATCAAGAACAACAAACCAACAACAACAACAGCAGGAAGAGCAACAACAACAACAACAACAATCGACTTTCATCATCGTCACCACCAATCATTTTGTGCATCATCGACGACGGTGACTGACTTGTGCCGTCGTCTAGTAAACATGATGTTGTGCCAAACTAAACACCGTTGAATCGAGCCCTATTTACCATTTGTTGGTTCTTGCTTCAGCAACTTCATCGAGGTTTAACCGTAGCAATGGCAACAGCAGCAGCAGCAGAAGATGTGCTGTTAGCGATGGCGGCGCCAAGCGACAGCTATCCAACACGTTACATCTTTTCATCCGATCGGACAATGCTACATCATAAATAGATCATTGGCAGTGCTCCGCCCTGACGACGGTCGTTCACAAGGGCGGGTGGTGGCAACCAAACTCAATCTGGCCACTACTGCAACAACAGCAACAACAACAACAGTCCGCCCGCGACACAACAACATCAATAGTAACAATAAAAACAACAACAATAACAACAACAACAGAACAACAACAACATCAACAGGAGCTACAGCAAGAACTTGGAGGAGAGGAACAAGCTTCTCGCATCTCTGCTCTGCTCAAAATGCTTTGCGCTGGCAGCAGCAACAGGCTCGACTTGTCATGCTGCTGGTGTGGTTTGTTGTCCGATTATTACTGTACGCTGATGACGCGCGGCAATGGGGCGGCATGGCGGAAGGAAGCAGCAGTGACATCGGACGACATGGACGTCATGAACGCCGAACGGCTTCGCACAGAGCACAGAGCGTTACATCGGTACATCGCGTACGACATTGCGCATTATCAACAGATAGCTAGTGATGGAGGGGACGACGACGACGCAGCAGTGAAGAAGACGACCTCGACAACAATGATGGCCGCAATAGTAACAATAATAATAATAATATTAGTAATGACTACAACGACCAGATTCACTATGAGGACGACGACTACGCCTTCGTATGAACTGATTTTTGTTCGCGACCTGCCCGGGCCGTGATGGTCGTTCGACGTCCACGATGCGGCCGCTCGATGTTTACGACGCAGAGGCCACTGGACGCTGGTACGGCTGTGCTGATGACAACCTGGCTACAATACATGAGGTGCGATGGGGGGCCACCCTGCCGTTGGCCCTTCCACCCTACCGTCACCGCCTTCGACATTGTTGAGTCGGGCGTCAATGTTTGTTTTCAATTCGAGCAAGTTCACCACGGATGTACCACAGAACAATACAGCAAGTTAGGGGGCTTGAATGCCCTTACGGGCTAGGAATCCCCTACGGGCGGCAAATCTCCAATGTGCCGAGGGCCGGACATGTTAAGATATATAGGGTTTCCTCACAACAGTCTTTGTGGGTGGCAGCATGGCCGCTGACTCTCAGCGGTCGTATAGTTAATCATCTATTCTGCATGAGCATGGCTCAAAAAAGTTCGATCAACGTCGAGAATCGAACCGATGACACCCCGGTTGATGACAACAATAGCTAACGCACCAGCTCCCTAGACCGCACCGCACGGGTTTAAACAGAGGAAGGTTGGCACACCGGGCTAGAAAACAAATCAGACACGAAAGAGGACGGCAATGACCCTGAGCGGTTAAATAAATGGCTTAGACAATCAGTGTGACAGATACAGGGACCTTGCCTCCAAAACTGACGTCCAATACATATATATATATACATATACAACAAATAGGATTTTTAAGCTGCAAACCCAAAAAGAAGTTTTTTGTATTTCCTTAAATTTTTCTAATTTAATAAATTAGCATCTTGACCCCCGCCGCATTATAAAAAAGGTGTCTTCTTTCCTAGAATCACAGAAACGCCTTTTTGAGTGACCGCTACAATATGTACTTGTATAATACGTACTTGAACTGTAGACACTGACTAACTGACTTAGTTCATTGAACTTAGGCTAGTCGAGTACGCTGTTATAGCTTAGACGTATTTGAGCTGTTATAGCTTTGACGTATTTTTTTCATATATATTCTTCATATACATCTATATTTAGATTTCATGGTATTACCGTGGCTAGAGCATTACGAAAAGGCAACGGTCGGCATTGCCTACAATTTCTGTAATATATTAGTTTACAGAAGATTGGTAATTAATGACGCGTTGTTCTTAGAATTCCCATACACCTACGATCACCCACACGCAGAAAAACTTTTTCTTTTTAAACAAGTCTGCAGGGTTTTTCAGATAGCTCACTGTAAGACGTAGATGACTACACGGTAACCGTAACAGAAAAGCTTCCTGCAAGCGTAGACCGGTAATGTGGGGTTCGAACTCACTATGAACCAGTATTGTTCCCGTTCCCCGGCAGCCACGGGGCGGGAGCGCTTTAGAGCCCCTGCTTTTTTATTGTAGGATAGCTTTAAAGACTTTAGATATTGTGTCTCAATAGACAAGCATTTTCGTAATTTCCTTGCAGAATATAGAACTTAGTCATGCAAGTTAAAAGCCATAGTTTTCATTAAAAACTATAGTGCGGCGCGCTGCTTCACTCATGCTGAGCACCTTAATTCAGCGTGTTTTAGGGTGTCGCCCGGTCCATTGTTGCAGCGGATGCACTTGCTGGTGGCAGCCTTCCCAATCTCAAACAGCTAGGACTGGAAGTCGCCGTAGACTGTCAGAACGTGGGAGCGTGGAAGATAAGTGTTTCCCCCGGTCGATTTAGCCAGCCATTGATGTTTAAGACTAGGCTGCAAAGACTGGCGCCTGGAGCACCCCCTTATAGGCCATCTCACTCCTCTGCCAGAGGTCGATTGTATGCCGACGCTCCTCGCCCTTGTGACGCTCAGGGTTACCCCATAAGCGGAACCCGCTCGGTTGCTTTCAGGTCCGAAGAGCTCGTTCCAGCAGGAACGAGAGCCGCCGCTGCGCCATGAACACCCTGAGGGCTCCAAACATCTGGGCCCGACGAAGGCGGGTCCTGTTAGCGGCCTCGTCTCTCTCGGTAGAGGTCTCGTCTCCTAGACAAGAGCACACGGACGAATTCGGCCTGCATCTGGATCCGCTTTTTGGTGTCCATAGTGGAGTGGCCCTTACGGAACCCGTTCTGGGTGTCTGACAACAGGCCGTTTTCTTCCGCAAAGTCCCGCAGGCGTGCGTCCGTGGTGGACTCGAGTGCATTGCCTAGGGAACCAAGTGAGCAGATACGGTGGTAGGAGCCAGTGTCCTTGCGTATGAGGACCGGGCCTGCAGCTCTTTATGCGGCAGGGAACGAAAGCCATCAAAACATCCCTGTCGTCGCGATTGCTACTGCTTCCTGGAATTCCTTTATAACCATTGTAACGGCGAAGACCGCGACATCGGCTGGGCCCCGGCTCCTCTCTAAGTTTGAGGTGTGCCGCAGCACTCTGTCCCTTTCGCGGAGTAATTTCAGCGGGCCGTTTTCTCTCTCTCTGGCCTATGTTTTCTTTCTGTTAAGTTGTTTCGCAGCAACTCTTGCCCAGGTATTTTGTCCAAACTTTGTTGAAACTAAACTATAATATTAATTAGTAAAAAATGTATACAAAGTAAAGTGTGATCAATTATAAAATATATAAAAATATCCAACATTTATTCCTAAAAAAACAAAAAAATACATAATTTGTATTTGTCGGGGCGCTACCACTCTGCTATTTGCTAAAAGCAGCACTTCGAGAGGCACCCCTCTATTTGTTGTGGCTGCTATGTACAGTCGCGTTATTGTACAATGTGATTGCTTGTTTACACCTATATACGCAGTTAGTTTATGCGCAGCGAGAACAATATACGTATACACATTAAGGAAGCCCAGCAAAGCTAAACCACCGGTTAAGTAGACTACTGATCGGCAGACTCAGCGACGTTCGAATTTCGAACACTTTTGGAACGTTTAGGGAGGACGGAGTTTTCGGGACTTTTTTTTGTTAAATCGAAGGTAGCGCACTACCTTTGCGTTCACTGTTCGTATCGGCCTCTCCTCTGCTAAAGTCGCCAAGGGCAGCTCATTATAGGCCTCAGGTTCCAGCAGTCTTCGACAAAGTTTACCGGAGCAAAGCGCCTGACACGGCTGCATTGGAAGACTGAAGGATTTGATCAAGTTTCAACTACTTAGCATCCAACTAGTATGCATCGCGACGGGTTCAATCTCTCGCGAATCGTGACGCTGGAGTCACAAGCCATCGTTAACACACAGCCAATAAAACGTATTATATATATATATACGTTCATAATGACCCCTAGCGTTTCCCACGTGTCAGCGGCACGATGGGGATTTGATGAGAGGTGCGACAGCTGGATTCCGTTAGTCGTTTCGGTAGGCTACTTTGCCACGCCCCAATACAACGCGTGCGACAGCTTAGCTTATCATACCCTCGCTCGCAGAAGTATTATATATCGGGAAATCCAGAAGAAGGCACGGAATAATAATCAGAATTAGAAAGAAACACGTTTGAGGCAAAAAGACAAACGAAACATAAATAATATGACCAACTCGGCGTCCGACAAAACGGCGGAAAAAGCTGGGTTAGAAATAGTATATATATTAAACTGTAAATATTTATTATACGGCAGGCGCCAAGAGGTGGGAGAGAAAACAAGAAGAACATAAATCGAAAGAGAAATACAAACAGAGCCATCAAGCCGAATCGAACTCGGGGTTGTTCCAGACGACGCGCCAAACAGAACGCAGATGGTGAGCGGTTAAGGTGAGGCGAATCGTAATGAGGTGGCAGTTTTCAAACGTCGTCGTCTCGTCGCCATGATATCGACCCTGAAGTCGTGAAGTCGGTGCGACGAGCTAGGCCGGTCATGAACCGGGTGTCCTGTGTGGTGGATGGTTGTTTATTGGTGCCATCCCGTGACTGTCTCGTGGTTCTGTCTCGTGACCCCTCTACGAACCGCATCGCACAGTCGCGCCATTCGCGTCGTTTCTGGTATGAAGCAACAGTAACAACAGTAGCAGCAGGAGCTCTAGCTGTTGCAGCTGCAACAGGGTCAGCAATAGCTGCTGTTAACTGGTATGATACTTTTTCGTTGCGGCTTTCTTTGCCGCCTAGGGTTATAACTGCCAATGAGAGCAAACTTCACAGAAGTGGTAGTAGTGCACACGGTACTTGAGTATAGTACCAATAAATGTAGTACGAGACGGAAAAGTACCCGCAGTACCAGTAATGGCAGTTCTCTGCCACCGACCGCAGCAACAAATCAAATTTGGGGACTTCTTGGGACGTTCTGTCCTACTATTGTCCTACAGTTGGAAATCCGACATGGCCGTACCTGCCATGACCGGGACATGCGGCACCGTCTCGGGTACTTGAGACGCAGCTAGCAGTCTCTTGGCCGCTCATTGTGGCGGGTTTGGTCACTGTGGACCATTAGTAGTGTAGGGCCGTACCGACATCGGCAGCCATGCATAGCTTTCCTAGTCGAATGCAGAGTTACGAGAGTACCATAAATAGCTAAACTGAAAACATACAAATAGATTGACCAGCAATTGATCGAATATACCGATTTTATCATCCGTTTATGCAGCAGTACCCAGTACTGGTCGGCCCGTCGAGGCGGGTGCGTACTTTCCTCCACTCCGCTTCATTTCCCGATTCCGTGTCTCCGTGCCACTAGGAGCAGCGGCTCTTTGTCAGCGTGATACGAAGTGCGTACCATATGGTAGGCGCGAAAGCGCTGCCCGAAGCCAGTTATGCGTAAGAGCAGCTATGAAGCTCGCTGCGGTCAGACAGAAGTGCATCGATACCAACAACAACAGCAACAACAACGACGACCGCACTGTCAGCGACAACAGTAACGAAACAACAAGGCGTTTATACGAGCATACAAATACCGTGGCCCTGCCTTTGGTATCGGCCGGTCACGATTTTGTCCGCAATTTCGCCTACCATGACGCCCTTTCTCCATTCGTCTCTTACCCCGTTGTATACAACTGCTCGTTTGGGGGTGACCGAAGAACGGGCTTGGGACGTCAGCCTACTAGACTATGGACAACTCCCTAGCGATTAATGCGATTATATTCATGACCAGCGCTTGAAAAAGCATGACAATAATACCGGCATGCTGAAATATATCAAATATTGGCCGGCGCCCTCTCGTATTGGTGTCGTTCATATATATTTGTAGGTTAATTTTCGTCATAAATTGGTAGCATATATATATATATATAAAAAAAAAAATATATATATATATATATATATATCTACACAAGGTGCTGCTTAAACTCAGTTGAGCAGACTTGAGGGGATTGTTAATCAAATTGTCCTTGAGCCATGCTCATCGAGAATAGGTGATAAATCATAGAGCTGAAAGTCAGCGGCAATGCTGTCACAAGGACTGTTAAAAAAACACTAAGATACCTCAGTGTTCCGGCTCTAAGTGCTTAGAAAATATGCCTTACAGTGCAAAAATCGAACTTCTGTGATGAGCCATTTTGTATCAATCACGTTTAAATCATAAACTTTTTGATAGAAAAAACAAATTCAGGAAAATTAGCATTCGGTGGGGTGATCCCCACCAAAAGCTCACTTTCCTGACTCATTTTGGTACCAAATCGATGGTGGTTCGCCACCAGTCAGCTCCTTAATACGTTATTAAAGAGCAGCATAACAAAATAAATCATGCAGCAGCACATGTGCTTATTATGTTAATAAAGGTGTTATATGATCAAATAGAAAGCCCTCTTATTCGCATAAACGGGAGAGCGCTAAATCTCAGGAGTCAGAAGTTTGTTTCGAGGGAGAGTAGACGATCGCGTCGTCAAGTGCTCGCATGAATATTTTCGCAACATGCGGACCTATTTTGACAATCGCCAGAAAAAATATTGTTGATTTGCTTCGCGTGCGACAGACGGGGTGGGGGTACCGATATATGACTCTTTAGACTATTCGGCTGAATATGTACAAGGTGGTCAACCCTCTGTAGTTGAAGACGACATATGCAAGTCTCAGTACTTCAATGAGCAACGCCATCATCGGAATAGAGCAGCCTCGGTGCAACAGGGGCAGGATTCTACGGACAAATATATTTCAGATCATGCCTGTTCAAGGCACCTGACCTGGAATTTAGTGCTTATGTACTATAATGTTTGTACACTTTGCACCTTAACCTGGTTCCGCCTGTGATAGTAGCCACGTTATACTAGGTATATAGTATGCCAGTCACGTACTACATACCAAGTCCTGTAGTGCATGCTTATTATCACCTGGTATGTTCAAAATTCGTTTTTCACGATTAGCACGTATTGTTATGCCTATAGAAGTGTGCCAAGTACCATGTAATATAATAAGCAGCCCTGGAGCACTACTCGTTATACTATTTCTCTCTGGAAGGGTGAAGTCAGATACACAACTATAAAGGACAAACATATGGATAAAGTGTATAGTATACTAGGTTTGAGCGAAATAAACAATATTATTAATGAGTGAATTAAATTGCTTTTTATTGTTGATATATATATATATATATATATATATATATATATAGTAATTAACTACCAACGGCAGGATTATAACAATTGGGTCCCTGCGAACGTGTGCACCTTTACGAAGAGTCTAATGTAGGGACCAACCATCTCTGGAGGGTTCCCCGGATCGAGGCCGCGTTGCACCGTCTATAGGCGCTGTCTGATAAAATCGCCCGCTCGCCTATCACTGCTGTCTAGAGCTAGTCGCTTCATGACTTTCTGTAGCAAACCGCGAGTAGATGAGCTCGGCCCGCCAAGGGTCTCGAAGGCAAGTGGGTAACCCCCGTATGGATACACGATGTCTTGGTATCTTCTCATCTTGCCTGCTTCGGCGAGAGCTGAGGCATACCCGGCTTGGGTCGCGCCAGCACTGACCATTGAAGAGGCTAATAAGTCAGTAACTGTCGCGTCCCAAACTAGCACGCAACTGTTCTCGAAAGGGGTTAAGGTCAGACTGTCAGGTATCTTGTCACCTTCCCTGTCCAGTCCGACGAGTTTCAAGATGCACGGTAGGCCACTGGATCGTAAGGCTCTGCTGAAGGTTTTGTTCAAGGCTTGGTGTCTGACTGGCCTACCTGCGCTGGCGATACAGGATAGCCCGTGGCGTCCTCCATAGACGCATGTGAACTTGCACGAGGTCCGTACTCAAACGAAGTCCGACCGCGCCTCTCACCGACTCGTCATCTAAGAGTATCCCGATGGCGTGGAGCCATGCGCCCGCCCCTTTGGAAGAGACGGCGCGCAGCCTGGCCCTATCAGCGTCCGTGGCGCTTCCGGCGATGAGCTTTTCAACCCTTTGCTCATAAAAGGTTGCCGACCAACCTCTCTGGCGTCTAGCTTCGGCGGGCTGGTAGCTGTACAAAGCTTTGTACCCTAGGAGAGCATCCAGCACTTCAGAAGCAGTAGCACCTCCTACAACATGGACCTCACACTTTGCAGAGTTTTGCATCAGGTGCCCCACCCAGAACACCGTCTAAGTACCATACGCTTAAAGGGCACTTGGGAAAGTCGACTAACTCCTTGATAGCCAGGCGGCACAGAGGAAGCCCAATGAGTCGCCTTGCTGCACCTCCGTTTGCAGCATTATGGTATCATGTGGAAGAAGAAGGCAAGATGGCTTCTTATAACCTAGTTTCACCTGGTGGAAGATACTTAGAGCCCAAGCTTTGACCGCACAGAATAGGTAGTCCCTCCGAATTGTGTTAAAGGCGTTCCTGATGTGAAACTTGACCACAAGGGTGGCTCCGGAGCGAATCTCGAGGAAGAACCGAGTCGAATCCACCGCGCTCTCGCATCCTCATGATGTCGCAAACCCAAGCTGATGGCTGCCAGGAGCACACGAGACGTCGCCCTTGTTTTGAAAGATGCAAATCTTTGCCACCAGCCTCCGGATTGCGGATGAGCATGCGATAGGTCTCACGCACCCATCCTTCCTCTTGAGGGCAAAAAGTCGCCAATTGGGGATAGGCGAGCCCCAGCGAAGAAGATCGACGACCCTCAGCTTACCTCGCATCTCTGGAGCCAAGTCTAAAGACAGGAAAGTGATCCTGTCCCCATAGGCGGTAAAAAACAAGGCTGCAACCGTAACGACAAGATTAACTTCAACCAGGGTCCTATAAGTTGTGGCTGCTTTTGCTCTATGCGTGTAGAGTGTCTGACAGAAAGACGTGTTTAAATGATTTGTTTTGTGGCGGCATCGCCCGGTTAGCTCCAGCGCACTAAGTAAGGCATTATAAGAAGAGGGCACACTTCAGTAACCCATATAGATTATGTGCATGGCCATTCCACGTTTGTCAAAAGAATAAGTTGTAAAGTCCTACCTAAATTTGCGGCCTGTCCAAGGAAAGCTGGAAAACTTCTAAAATTCTTAGATAGTGGCCAGTTGGAATTGATATCATAGGTGCGTTTTTAGCCTATAAATGTAGGAAAACATCCTACCTGAGTGACAGGGTCACACGCGGAAGTATGTATAGAAGAGAATATAAGAACCACATAAAGGAAATATCAAGGAAGATTCTGCATAAAGAGAATAAAACATTTACCTACGCAGGCTCACGAACTTTCTGCAAGGCATATGTATTAGTCAATCTTGTCTGCAGTTTCATGTTTTTCGTAAGAACGCCTTGCAGGTATTCGCTTGCTAAACTGCAGAAATATTTATAATATAGAATGTCTCTGTTGATTGGTCTCGAACAAAACGACAAGCGTATTTGCTTGACCTAGTCACCTAAAGTAACAGAACAAACTTTAATAAAAAAAAATACTATATACGAAGGCAGATCGAAAAGTTATAATACATATTTTTAAAAATGAATATGTATCTAGTCTTTCAAAATGCTTGTGTTCCTCCAAAATAACTCCCGCCCGCCGGAATGCACTTGCCCTTATATTCCACTCTTCGAAGCATATTTAAACGCGTTTTATCCGTCGGAACAAAAAAGTCGCGCGGAGTCAGGCGCGGCGAATAGGGATATGGTGGAATAAAGAAATCGGATTCTTCATCAAATAATTTTCCAAGGGTTTCGAAGAAAATTCAATGTACTAAAACTTGCCGAGCTGTCCTTATATATATATATATATATATATATATATCTCTGATTAAAACGCCGTATTCGTCAACAATTGCGTTGACAGTATGTCTGCTTTTAATTTGTTTTTCTTCTCTTAGGGCTAACTGACGTCTCAGCTAGAATCACACAAAGTGTGTACAGATCATACACTTTGAAGGCCTAATAAATATATACTCATGCATCGTTGGTGAAATCGCAATTCCAAAATAATGTGTCGTTTGACGTGATTTGAAGGCAATAATTCGGCGCTGATCCACTATAAACTATGAGTACCAGAAGATCAAATCTTTGCAAAGGAATGTCAATAAAGAAAGTTCGTTCAAGCCAAGCGTACACTCTAGCCAACGGTTTGATTATGGCCATACTAGGATACTCCAAGAACGATAGTCCGCGAAGGAAACACACTGACGCAAGGGTTGGATCCTCGCCGTTGCATATTTATATTTATGGGATCAGTCTTACGAAGCAATTCCGTGAACGTTAAATATTGGCTTAGAGTCAGCCCGAAAAAGTTTTAGACCGCGTCATGCGTGCGCCATTGGTGCATACACTGGTCCTGGATTTTACTAACCTAAAGAGAGTTTCATCCTTATTCGGCAATCACAGCAACGCTACGTTATGCGCAAAGTTGTACATTACTAATCATATGAAAGGTCTAGTACTTATAGTAATCGTTGTCGTCACAGCTAAAACTCGTCTAACTGTGATTGTAAGTATAAGTGAGGCTACCAGCAGAGGTAGTGATACCTCACGGTGAGCAGCGGTACCCAGCAATAATAGTAGAGGGAATATATATACGTTTTAATTATTTAGGTAAATATTATTTGGATAGTAGAGGGGGTCGAAGACACGCAAATGCAAGCTAACAAGCCAGCAGCAGCAACAGAACTGACGGTGGCGGCATGGGTAGGGTCTGGTTAGTGGTGCGCTAGTCATGGTTGCCATCCATTGGGGTGTCGATCTCTGTCGGTGGTTAAATTCTCTTTAAGTGATGCTCGTTGAGAAAAGACAATAAAACCATACCGCCGAGAGTCAGCGATCTGTGATCAGCAATCTGTCAAAGACAGTTGGCAAAACCCTAGATATCTCGAAATGTTCGAATGCGTCTTACGGCTATTGCAGGTCTGCGGGGCACAGAGAATAGTCTAGAATTTAAGGCAATTTCATTAAAAATGTGACCGTAGCAGTACCACAAGCTGATGCAACAGTATGAATCGGCTCTGGGCGCCAAGTGCGACATAGGCGAAGAAAATCACGTGACCCACACAGCCTTCCTCTGTCCAGTATTTGAGAAGACGCACCACAAGGCTTGGATTTTAGATTGGCGGAGGGCATAATGAGAAAAAGGAGATGGAATGGCGGTTGAGGACCAACAACAATAATAATAACAATAGTAATAATTTTTTAAACAAGGTTTTATTATTATCATTATGTACATGTATCACAATTATTAATATATTAATTATACAACATCATTGTTATTGCTCGAGTGTTTCTGACCACTCAACTCATCTTGGCGTTGCCTCTCTGAAGCTCCAATGACACCTCTGTCGGAGGAACGCGGTCGATCTTAATAATAATAATAAAGGTAGCACATAGAAGCATTTCAATTTTCAGCCAAAGTAAAATTACGTTGTTCCGAGAGAAGTGGTTGTAACGTTTGTTCAATTAAAAAAAAAACCTGTACGAATCAGAGCTGTAGATGTTGTTGTTATTGTCGTTGTCTTGTAACAAGAAGAGTACTGAAATTAGTGCTGGTCACAGTTGTGACAGCACTTGTAACCTTGCCTCCTCGTCTTAGATGTGGGCCCGCTCGAGCAGTGAGGCGAGGCTTAGGCGTGGTAAATCTGCCTGCCTATGGGTGGGTAGGCGGTGTTCGCATTCGGAGACGCGTCGACAGTCAGCAGGACAGCAGACAAACCGACGGTACATTTGGCAAGTTAAGGAACGCCAAGAAAAACTTGACGAACTGAAGCCGTTTCCGCTGGCGGACGCAAAATGAAACGCCAATGAAGAACAAATGAGTACCTTTCGCGGCGACCTGTCGTAGACATGATACAGAGCAGGCGAACGCCGCTGCCGCTGCTGCTACGGGCTGTTTTGTATGAACAGGACGAAGGCCGAACGAAGACTTTGTGACTTTAACGGCGTCCGGTAAGCGAGCCTCGTCGTTTGCTACAGGTTGACTTCAACAACGATGACGAAGACGGTTGACGTCCTATTACTACTACTACAGGTCGACTTCAAACAATGACGACTACTACTACAGGTCGACTTCAACGTCAATGACGTCGACAACGAGGCTGGCTTCAGGCTGACTTCAGACTTTGGCTAAATCAGTCACTAACTAACGGAGACGCCGATTGTAGCGTAACTTGTTCCCTCCTCGCGGGCCCGGCGCCGGCGATTGATCACAGGCGTCGCTGTGAGTCTCTCGCTTCGGTCTGTCTGTCTCTCTCTGTACGTATCCATCACTCAGACGCTCCTCAGACGGACGGAATCGAATCGAGCGACCGATGGACAGCTACAAAGCGTGCTGCTTGTTGCCGATCCGCCCGCTGGCCGAGATGAGAGATCATCTCAATGGGCATTCAGGGTGGATTGTACAGCTTTGAGAGCTCAATCACTGCTGTCGGTGACTGGCGTGTGCGTTTAAACCAGATCGGTGACGGGCGTTTTTTCTTAATTGCCAACTGCGCGAGACGTACACACAGGTACGTATAGGTACGCGCATGTTCATTTCAGTATGTATATATCAGTATTACAACATGCTGCGTACATAGCGCTATTACACTGTACTTATGTGTAAGTATATACCAGATATATATACTACATCTATATAGTTACAAATATTTCTGCTGGATCGATAATAAGAACTGTACAGCTGTACGTTAAATAGCAAATCTTTTTTTCAATGAAGCATGATCTCTGAGAAGTCTTGATTCCAAGGGAGAGTAACGTCAGACAGATGCGCATATTTATGACGATCATTTAGGGTACCAAACTCATGGCAATGTGAGCCGTGATTAACGATGACATGTTTTAATGTATGACAAATATATTATGAAGAATTATATATATAAATACACTTTATAGGTGAAACGATTGCGGCCAACAAGCCTACCGCGAAAACTTTCAATAATGTATCAGACTCAGCTGTGTGGACGTGTGGAGAGTTTTGCCCTGATACTACTCTATACATATAGTAGGTCGCAATATTAGGTTGCCCTAAATACTACCATTAAACTTTGCCAGATGCGGTTAGATTAAGTTTTTTTTCTATTTGCTACGGCTTCTGACTCATCTCCACCCTAAGTCTTTTTAGACGTTTTCTCTCGCGGGATCTCTATCATAAATAATATTTCC
>QVRM01001297.1:87500-144547 GCA_003439945.1 Dermanyssus gallinae | reverse complement strand
ATATATATGGAGTGCTAGTCGAACACAATCTCACAAACTCAACCACTTAACACAAAGTCAATAACACCTTTGCCACGAAACGGTGTGTACTTTGTGTGTGCATACATATATATATATATATATATATATATATATATAAATCGCAAGCAATTTATGGTTCAACTAAACAGAAAAGTCCAAGGCCAAACCAGTTAACAACGTTATTAATTATCGACGCATTGATACCGACGATATGCTGCCCGTGTGCTCTACCGGGGCAAGCGTTTGCGGCGTGCGCCATTAAGTAAGTTTCGGTATGCACACCTTGCTCATGAATTTCCTTTAAACAAAACAGATACACTCATGTGTTAATGCCGCGAAACATGCGATGGATTACCAGTCATGTATGGTCATGGCATAGTGTTCTAGTTGTATTATATATATATATATATATATATATATATATATATATATAATATATATATATATATATATATATATAATATAGTTTTATTATATATATATATATATATAACCGAACACTGTTGATGATTTAAAAATGGCACATACGTTCATATGTACTATTGCTGGTAGTTTAATGTAGCATATAGTTAAATCTAACAGGTGTATATGTAAATGTGCACTTCCGGGCAAAAAATGCATCACAGACCACACTTCGCTTTGAGCACATATTTTGTGCTCATTGAATAGTAGCGTCATGTTAAACTTGTATACGAAAACTATTAGCTTAATAACATGCCGAAGAGAGCCGCATCCTAGGTCGTTGTTCTGCTTGAGCGTGGTTCTGGTCAACGTTTTGCATCTCGTCAACGGGATCGGAATTAGTCCATTGCAAAACCCCGATTCACCGCTTCCCGTGCAGCTAGCCAAACATATTCTGACAGCAAAACAGAATCGTAGTGCTCTCTAGGTGGCTGTTAAGAAACGCATTTTGTGAGGTAAGCGCTGCGTAACATGATGAATGTTGGAATGGACGACAAAATAGTAGAAGCTTCTCTATTCACGAACTGAAACGGGTGAAACGAACACCTGGCCGCCCGAGGAACCTGCACAGTCGCCGCCCTGCTATCGTGAATATCTCGCTATGTACGCATCAAGCGCACACATTATCGGCGTGCTTCATTCGTGCAGCGCATTCGCTAGGCCCTACGGACTCATGGCTGTGCGCGCATAACTGGCCGCAGCTCATCGACAGACGCGATGCCTGTTTGTGTTGAATCATTGCGAAAATTGGACCGCTAATCAATTGCAGGCCGTTGGTCCCACTTTCGGCTGAGGCCGCAAGAATCTGATTCTACTGTAACGAAAACAATTCCAGCGTAGCATTCTACTCGTGTTTTAAAGCTGTTTTAATTGTCTTGCTGAATGGTGTAGTCGACTTTTGTATGGCGCGTTTATCGACTCTAGGCATAAAGTGCGGGCATAATAACGTCAACAATAATGTGATGGCAAATGCAATTGTTTTGTTGTCTTGAAGTGTATATCGCACTTGTTATTGTAGTTCATTGTAATAAATATGAAAGGGTTTAAAAATATTTAATTTGTTGGAAAACGATTACTCTAACGATAAATCTATACAGCTATGGAACAATACAAGCAAATATGTCAGCTATAACATTTTGTTCGTATGTTTAGAGACTCCAGAAAATAAAAAGAAATCAGTCTAAGCTGGTTACTACTCTTAATACGATTACTATCACTATAGTGACAATAAAAATAATCACATAGTATCAATTTAGTTATCTTTAAGAGCAACATAGAAATAGTGATAGCATCAAAAAGCACACACGAGAAGCAGAGCCAAGAACAGTATTAGTATGTGGATGCCTGCCAAGAGACCAAAACCGCGATGGATCTCATCAGGATTTTTGGATCTCATCAGTTTGTACGCTTACCCAGACATTGTGGTATCATCTAATGATCATGTTTTTGATTAGCATTTAAGTTGCATTTGATCGGTGTTTAGTTTATATGATGAAATTCATATATACACGGATATAGATACATCTATATATTTAAGCACATATATTACAATCGTAAAGTAATGTGGACCGACGTCGGTCATCGGCAGGAACAAACAGTGTTCGTATATCACGTATGCGTCTGTCGCCGACCAGGATCAGATCCGAATTGGCCCATTTCGCCCACGCGCCTACCACCACCACCACCGATGCGGTGTGCCGTTGTAATAAAAATGAGATTTGCTGCTCAAAGATACGTTCTGCGCAACTTCTAACCACCTGTAACCCTTTTAGAAACGCTTCTACAAGAGTTTGACATAGAGGCAGAGAATCTCCCAGTTATAGTTTCCAAAAGAGTGGATCTTGCTCAGGGGAGAAAGCACAGCGTATCCCAGGACATCTTCGAGATTGTATATATGACATAAGGAAGAGTTAGTTTTACCAATGCGGTGTGGGCAATGGTGTAAGCAGCCACCGTAGCCAGTTAGCACGTTAGCAATTGCGCGAGTGGGCAAGTGAACGACCTAAAGCTCTTCCTAAAGCGAGCATATGAAGTCTTACATAAACTGTCGAAATTGGCATGTTTTTCCATTTGACCTCGTTGTACTATCAATAATGCGCGAGTTGATGGGTAACAGACAAAAGCGTTCACGTTCAGCAGAACAAGAACACGTGTTAATGGCGGCAGGAGATGATGCGTTATCCTCGGAATATGAGCAAAGCGTAGCTATTGTCCGTGTCTTCCGCGCCGAACGAACCTGCGCTCAGGTTGCCAGCTTCATTGAAGTCAGTCTACAGTTCGGCATATCGCAGCCGATTACACGGCTGCAGAAGAATCAGACTAGGTTTCTACATGATTAAGAGAGGAAGATTCCCAGCAGAGTCAAGAATTGGTCGACAGGGTCCAACTACAAGTGTCTGAGAATTCTTCGATCTCGATCAGGAGTCTTGCGCGTGAATCTACGTGGCCATAGCGACTCTATGCACGCTAAGTCACGAGGACCCCGATGAGCTTCCGGAGGATGTCATACAAGTCAAACAAATACTCTCTGAGGCTGCGAATGCCACGTCCTCTCTTCTTTCAACTACACACCGGGAGGCCACCTTCGTTTCTTCTCTGACAAGAAAATATTAACCGTAAATGCAAAATTCAATTACAGAACTGGCAGCCGACTTGCCCTCGAGACCGCAAGC
The DNA here is from genome assembly GCA_003439945.1 of Dermanyssus gallinae. Taxonomy (NCBI): domain Eukaryota; kingdom Metazoa; phylum Arthropoda; class Arachnida; order Mesostigmata; family Dermanyssidae; genus Dermanyssus; species Dermanyssus gallinae. The sequence continues at coordinate 141,392 of QVRM01001297.1, read as the reverse complement.
TTCATACAGTGTTGACAGAGGTCGATTAGTAAATTCGAGCTAGCCATATTCTCCTGCCGAACACAAGAGAGGCATATCTATTCAGCTTCAAATAAGTCACAGACCATAATACCTTCAGTAGTCGATCAAGTAGGCGAGTGGTGTATCAAGAATGGCATGCTACATTACGCTGTCAAGCATGTTGTTCTTAAATATGCTATAGTCAATTTCATATCATATCATCTTTATTGAAAAAGGGGTATTACAATAGAGGCAAAGTCGTTTCGAATCTGTAAACGACGTGCAATACTCCAGGCAAATGAGTTGTTCACAACGTCCACACGAGCAATCTCGGGGGGGTAGATGGAAACGCCGCTTCGGAGATTAGTCTTAGAACAAAATACCTAGTAATTAGATTCTGACGCGCTAGTTGTTTAAACATGCGGTAATCGGCATGGGATTGGTATTCACTAACTCTAGGCAATGTGATACGCTCGCGTGGTAGACAACACCGACGAGCAACTCGTTTCACAAATTTATCCTGCACGCTCTGCAAAAAGTCAACATCTCTTTTATAGAATGGCATCCATACGTGACCACAATAAGTCCACTTTGGTACCACTTAGGTTTGATACAGCTTTAGGTACACATTATGGTCCTGTATGATGAAATACCGCATTATGAGATTACACTTTCGAGACGCGGCCTTGACAACCTCAGCCATGTGAGGTCTAAACTTCATTTGGGAGTCAAAGATTACCCCGAGGTCTTTGTAGCGTGAGACTTCAGGAATGGGTTGGTCGTTTAGCAAATACTGAATAGTATCTGGCATTGTCTTGAGAACGGCAGATTTGGAAGTAGATATTTGCATGCGGTTTTCCTCTGCCCATAAGGATACGGTATCAATCGCTTTCTGTAGAATAGCTATGTTGCTGTCGTTTTTTGCCTCAACATATATTTCAAGATCGTCCGCATACAGCCTATATGTAACACCAATATCTCGAAGCCTTACCCCGAGATCCTGTCTAAGTATTGTTTCGACTAAGCATAAAGAAAATTATTTTACCGCCCTCAACTGTTACATTTTGTATAAGAAGCTGTTGATTGAAACGTCAGAAACAATTAAGACGTTACTTAGCGTACGCCGAACTAGTGAAAGCCGTTTCTCGTATCGTCTGTTGACTTCATTTTCTGTTGCTCTAGTCCCCCCCCCTCATAACAAGCCCTGATGATTTTTTCGTTCTGTAACGTATTGTTTACAAGCACATGTGATGCCCATCGATCTGGAAGTCCCGTCTTTCTTGCTAAATAAGTTAAGACTCCAGCTATTTAGCAATCGCAAGCGTCAAGTCAGCAAAACGTCTTTCGTGGAACGCATTGTCAGTGGACGTTTATACAAACGTTTTGCCATGCGTTGATTGACCTTATGTTGGTACAGCCTTACGAATCCGCATTCGATTAAACGTGTGGATTGCTGGCGAACGCGAAGCCTTCATTCAGCGACTGCCTCCAGCACGTACTTCTTATTATTACTGATAATAATAATAATAATAATAATAATAGAATAGAATAGAATAGAATTTTTTTTTAGAATAGAAAACGCCTTTATTTACCGAATAAAGGGTAAGAAGGAAAGCTAGGTGGGCAAGGACGCCCCCAAAACCTCCTTGTTGTGCAATTCTCTGGCTACACGCCAGGTGAACATATTATTGACTGTTTCAAGTCTTGGAATACATTTTGGTAAAAACATGATTTGACTTCTGCGATTATTCATTGTCACGTCGAAAAAACGGTTGATAAGATCGGCACTTGAAAGTTGCGATAGTGCTCGCGTGTCGTTGTTCTTCAGTAAAAACGAGAGCGACGGAAGGTTTACAGCATTCGGGTCAATATCACATCTTTTACAGAGCCTTTTTAGAAATCTTCTCTGAATACCTTCAAGCATGCCTATGTGCTTGCACAAGTGTGGGCTCCAGACAGGTGAACAATATAAAAGTTTGGATAGCACAATTGCTTTATACAGACGAATATACACATTTGGGTCCTTGATGATAAAGCAACGGAACAGCGTGTTCACAAGTGTAGATGTTGTTTTGACTAGCTCTCTTATATGTACAGAAAATGTTAGATCTGTTGACATTAATACACCGAGATCCCGAGCAACATTAGCGGTGGGCAGAATTGTCCCGTTAAGCTGATACTCCAGATTAAAGAAGCCATGTTTCAAAACGAGGCATTTCGAAACTGATAGCTCCATGCCATTGTCAATGCACCAGCGGCAGATGCCATCGACAGCAGACTGTAACGCAGTGTGCGCTGAGGGAGAGTCCAAGGGTGCGTATATCTTTAGGTCATCGGCGTACAGTAGGTATTTAACACTCGACGGAATATAAGATTTTATGTCTAAAACAAACACTGTGTACAGCAAAGGAGAGACGCAGCTCCCCTGTGGGACGCCGGACGGAGCCAGTCGTGGCTCACTGAGAGCTTCCCCGCATTTGACTCGGAACGACCGATTGTGTAAAAACGCGGCAAGCCATTTGCGCGTTTGTAAATGAACCTGGAGCGTCTTCATCTTGTCGATAAGAAGCTTATGATCAACCCTGTCAAAGGCACTCTTCTGGTCAAAATATATACAGTGAAAATCTTTTTTGGCATTTATGTACAAGGCCCAATCGTTTGTCATTTCTAATAGTTGCGTGCACGTAGAACGACGAGGTACAAATCCGTGTTGGAAAGTATCAAAAAAATTATTCACAGTCATATAGTTAGTTACGTGTTTGACTAAGATCTTTTCAAAAATTGTGCAGGCGATGGAACACTGAGCCACAGGGCGATAATTCTCAACGCGCTTTTTGGGCCCCTTCTTGTGTATCGGTGTGACAATGCTCTGTTTGAAAACTTCTGGGACTACGGTGTCATTGTATGAACGTTCGAAGATGAGTTTTAATGGCTCCGCTAAAAATATAGCTAGCTTTTTAAAAAATATAGGTGGGATGCCATCAGGTGTATGGCTGCATTTGGGTTTCAGAGATAAGAGTTGCATGTAAATGTCATATTCGTTAAAATCAATAGGTGAGTCGCTGTAGCTCGTAGGAAAATAAGATGTCGACATGGGTGAGACGGAAGTCCCTGGCACCGTGTTGAACAAAGATGAGAAATGAGCTGCTAGAAGCTCAACCTTCTCCTCGTCTGTCGATGCCGATAGTGAGTTAGATTCCAGGGTTGGTGGAGACTCGTTGCTTGTGAGGCGCGAGTTCGCGTAGCGGAAGAGGGACCGGCTGTCCTTGACGCTTATGCTCATCTCGGTCAGGACGCGGAGACGCTTTGTTGCTTTCATGAGTTTCCGATGATACGTAGTGGACGAAGCGGAATCAGGGAGCGAGGAAATTACTCGCTCGAGGCGGGCTACGTGTGAGCGCAGTTTCATGAGCTTCTTGTCGACTACAAGAGGAGTAAAGGCTTCGATCAGAAAACGACAGCACCGCATGAACTTGTTGTACATATCGTTAGCATCATGGCAGTCTAGAAAGAAAACCCTCCAATCGATGAGGTTAAGGTGGTTGGCCATTAGCTCAATGTTCATTTGTTGAAAGTTGAAATTACACAGCATTTTGATTGTTTCAGAGACGTCCGTTATGAGACTGAACGAGATGAGCTTGTGATCAGAGCTGATGATTGGGTCGCGGATGTCGGTGTTGTCGACAGTGTCAGGATGAGTGGTCAGCAAAAGATCGAGAGTAGAGCCAGCATGATGCGTGGGACCATTGATAAGCTGAATTAGATTGTTCTCAACGATGCAGTTGACGAAAACCGCTTCCATTGAATCAGCGGAGGTGGTTTCCGCAGTAGCCCAGTCGATTCGAGGTAAATTAAAATCACCAACAATGACCACGGGACCGTCAAATTGGCAGTATAAATTGATTGCGTCACAGCTTTTGTTTATTCGTTGCGCGCGGCACATACTGTCACCGGAATTTGATGCATAAAAACAGCAGAGGCGAAGCTTGTTGTGAGGAGTTAGTAGATCGACTGCGATGTGCTCGCCGGGTATATCACACGATACAGGTATAACATTTAAACGAGCAGAGACTAGAATACACACTCCACCGCCTCTCGACCCGCGATCCAGCCGGAAGCATTGAAACATATTATTGAAAGTGAGTTCGGCGTCCGTTATGGACTGGTTGAACCAGGTCTCACACAGAAAAATGAGATCAACATTATTGGCTACACTGTAAGAGAAAATAGAATCAATGGCGCCTTGTTTTGCCGCTGAACGAGTGTTTAAGAAAATACAATTTAACCGTCTATCATTTGTTCTGCAGTTGTCTCGTTTGGGGCTTCCGATGAGGGTTGGCTGGCGGGACTGTCGTTGTCAGTGACAGTGGCAGCAACACCACCAGATTTCTCGAGCACGTTTTCGTGAGGCAGACGACCAATGAAGGACTTGATGACAGCCCCCGACGCCCAAAACTGGGGATCAAGCACTGTAATTTCGTCCTCGTCTTGCACAAATAGACAGAACGACGAGTATGTATTGTATCTGGATCGCAGTTTCCAGACGGATAGCGAACCTTTAAGCTTAGGCGCGATATTCCGATGGACGTCCGAGGCAGTGACGCCGGGGGCGATCCGAGAGATGAAAACGCGCTTCCTGTTGTTCCGGGCAACGGTGGGGATAGGATTGTCGGCTGCAGGCGCTGTGCCGATAATAATGGTGCGATGATTACTCTCCGAGCGTTTGCGCTTAATCGAGCGCGAGCGCTCTCTAGTGTGAGTGTTTACAAACGTAGCGGCGTCTGCTGACGGTGATACGTCTGCCCCAATAGGGAGGACAGTATTTTCCGATGCGACGGCGGCGTAGGTTCTATCTTTGCAAGTAATTCGGTTGACCGCGCCAGATTTCGAAAGCGTTCCAAGAGGCTTGACTGGGCGGGGCAAGGTTGGCCTAGCCTGAACTGACTGTAGTAAAGCCAACTCAGAGCGGGTGGCCTTGAGTTCAGACTTGCACTCAGTCAGCTCAGACAAGATCGAGGAGATTTCAAGACGTTGACCAAGCACAATGTTGGTCAGTTCCGCAATTCTCCGAATAACCGTTGTATAGTTACCGGCAGGAGGCTTTTGCTTGCAGGTCGCGCACACCAAACTCTGCATATTGGCGGCTGAGTCGCTGAAACATTTAGGATGTCCGATCGTGCCGCAGCCAAGCGAGCAGCATCCGAACTCATCGACGGACGTAGATTCGTTGCAGATGGCACAATTAAGAGCGATCATTTTTCACAATTCACAATTCAACAGCAAACAAGGCTGAGCCAAAACAAACAGTTAGCGAAACAGCAAACACAGGCGATTAAAAGTGAAGCACAAAACACACAAGTTCCTATGTTACAAACTCAGTGTCGCTATAACCGAGAAAAACACAACACAATTTGTCGTAGCGTGGAGAAAATTGAACAGATTTGCCGACTTGAGCGGAGCGGTCACAAACACGTCCGTTCACCACGGAGGCAAGATGGCGACTCTCAATATAATAATAATAATATAATAATAATAATAATAATAATAATAATAATAATAATAATAATAATAATAATAATAACAATAGCAATAACAATAACAAAAGCAAAAACAATATCAATAATAAAAATTAATATTATTATTAGTATTATAGCTAGGGAGAAACCATGGAATAGCGAGGATACACGTTCACACGTAGCAATTGTATTGCTTTGACACATAATATAAATAAATAAAACAAAGCAATACTAATCATCATCGTCAATATAATTAGCTTTACTTTCTGCTTGAACTGCACCTTACACGCTGGCCGTTCTACTTGATTGGTCGTGATCGCCACTGTCTTTGATCCAGCAATCGGCAGACATTTCAGGGTTCTCTTTTCCTTACCCCCGACCTCCCTGCACCCCCGTGCACTGTTCTGTCAGAGACAAAGAAAAATAAAAAGAAAGACGGTATCTGCAGCTACAGCAGCAGCAGCGGTAGCAGCGAACGTCAGTCCAGGACAGATCGTGTTTTTTTTTGTTGTTGTTGTCGTTGTTGTCGTAATGCTCTGGCTGTGATTCAGTGCCCTTCAGGACATCAGGCTGCTCAACAAAGGCGGCTGTCACATCTGACAGTGATGCGTCGATTTGCTCGAATCTGCTTCGAATCCGTCAGACGTAAGTCTTAGCCCGAAAGTCAACGACAAGGGTGACACTCATTGCCACTGACGCCAATACTACTGACTGCTATAGTTGTGCTTTTCCAGTTTCTCTGTTGTAGTCTGTTTCCGTGGCCGTCGTTGACCCATATGTGGTTGGACATCTAAAGATGTTGTTGTTGTTGTTGTTGCTGCTGCTTTTGCTGCTACTGCTGTTGTTGTTGTTGTTGCTGTCGCTGTTGGTGCTGCTGCTGCTGTCAGCACCATTATCATCGGCATTATTTATCGAACGTTGTTGGTCTCGATACGGCGCTGCTGAATCACCCATCACTCGTCACACATCTCGCGATGCCGTTTATGACAACAACAGCAGCAGCAGCAACAACAATTACGGCAAAAAGAACAACAACAAAAACAGTAGCAACAACAACAACAACAATAACAACAACAACAACAACAATAACAACAACGACAACAACGGCGACAATAACAACAACAACAACAACAACAAACAACAACAACGGCGACAATAACAATAACAACAACGGCGACAACAACAACCACAACAACAACAATAACAACGACGATGACGACGACAACAACAACAACAGCATCAACAACAACGACGACGACGAACAATGACAACAACAACAACAAATAATTGACTACCACAACAAAAACAGCAACAACAACGACGACGATATGGTGGTGGTAATAGTGGTAAGGGCACGAATGCAGCTGATCACCGGTGAAACAAACGAAAAATTTTGCCAGCTGACGCTAACAGCAGACAAACCTACCCGGATGACGGCGCGGGCCGTTTTAGTAGATCCGCGTACACATCTATGGACAACATCTTCGTTCAATGGCACGCAGTTCACGGTGGCAACAAACTGCAGCGACATCAGCGTAAGCTCCGACCCGTCTGAGTGATTGGCGCCTGTTGCGGGCGTTTTTTATTCAAGCGTTCAATTCGGAAAGCAGATAGATGGGGGTGGCGGTGGTGGTGGTGGTGGTGGCAAGCCTGCCTAGTTATCTATAGCTAACAAGCCTAGTTAGCTATAGTTAACCAGCGTTCGACGTCAACGACCTGTACGGCCGCACACAGAGCGATACTGAGCGATGAACTGAAAGAAGAAAGGTCATCATCGTCATTGTCGGGGCAAATTTGTCGTCGTCGTCCTCCGACGTGACTTTGGCGGCGAAATTGCCGCCCAAGCGCCGTCTGTGAGAGGCTGTGTGAAGGCACCAGGTCAGCTGGGTGGCTCGGATATGAACCGGATCCGGGTCTGCACGCACGCCGAAGTACTCCGACATAAGTGCGCCGGGCTTTCATGGTCCTCTTTTGCTATGCCCATGAGTCGGGGCTATCGTGTAGTCTCAAGTGATATTTTGCCCTTCACTTTCTCTCTCTCTCCCTCTCTCTTTTGTGTTTACGTGTCACAAACCTATTATCCCGTAAAGGCAGGCTGATCTGAAGATGAAACGGTCGCGTCAATGTTTTCAGTCCAATCAGACAGCAATGCCAGTAGCACCAGGTATTGCTATTGTTGTTGTTCGCGTTGTTGTATTTTTGTTTTATATATATATATATATACATATATATATATATATATATATATATATATATATATATATATATATATACATATATAGTATCTTCTAGCACGTTTGTACCAGCGGAAAGCAGCGGCAAAATGAATACGGCAGAGGAAGATATATCGTTATGTTTCTTGCATATTTAAGCATCAGCCACAGATAAGCCGATGAGCATAGAACTGTCATACCGAACCAGATACCGCAAACAACTGCAACGGTCGCTAGCATCATCGAGTATCACGTTGTGACACACGAGCAGCAGTAGCAAGTAATAACAGTAATAAACTATCAACAGGACGCAGCAGACTTCAATTCCGGCCCTAATCACATTATTTCAACAACCCGTGCACTGCCTAAATTAGGTGCACAAAACGGCCCCGTATTCATATTGACAAGCAAAGTGCTCGTTTCATGCACACTGTGAAACACGTTTCAAAGTTCCAAAGTTTGTCCGAACGAGATATCTACATACTAAGTTTACGTCTCCTTACAAGGTGTCCATATAAATTGAGAACATCAGCATATATTTTGTCAGCAATAGTTTGTCATGCTACGTTTTTAGTGTCTAGTATTAATTATAAAATGGAAGAACATAATAAAAATGATATATACACGAGCTCTGCGGAACACCAGATGTGCAAGATCCGTAACCTAAATAATTAGTTTCGTAGGCCCTAAACAGGAGCCCTACGGGACACCTGATGTGCAACTTCTATAACAGAAATACCTTGTTTATTTGATGTTTGCTTCAACAACATTTCTTCGATGTATGTTCGCTTCAACAATTTATTAAGTCAACAGGTTGTACATTACAATCAATGGCACTCACTACGTGTGATCACATAAACATAATTTGTTCGCTTGACACATGGCTAAATGAGACATTTATTTAAATGCAACTAATGTTCTTCTATCACACGTTTTTACAAGCACCGCTGTATGAACATTGTACCACGCGCATACGTTTTTAATCATATAAATAATAGTATACCAAGGGTGACATTGGCTCAATATTATTAAATAAACCTGCATGGGTAAGAAATATTCATTAGGCAAAATAGAAAAACAGTAGATGACAAATCTTGATCGTAGTAGCGAGAACATGGCGCGCTTGATCGCTCAATTGCTTGATGATTCGATGAGATGTATCATAATCTGTGCGAAGTACGTTCGCACTTAAGTGTTGTTGTTGTGGTTGTTGTTGTTGTGTTGTTGTTGTTGTTGTTGTTGTTGTTGTGTTGTTGTTGTTGTTGTTGTTGTTGTTGTTGTGTTGTTGTGTTGTTGTGTTGTTGTTGTTGTTGTTGTTGTTGTTGTTGTTGTTGTTGTTGTTGTGTTGTTGTTGTTGTTGTTGTTGTTGTTGTTGTTGTTGTTGTTGTTGTTGTTGTTGTTGTTGTTGTTGTTGTTGTTGTTGTTATTGTTGTTGTTGTTGTTGTGTTGTTCATTTGCCGTTGCATGTCCGTTACGACGTCTTTCCTAGCCGGCCCGGACCAGGCCAGAGGGTCGTGCGGGTGTGCGTCGTGCTTATTTATGTGTTGTGCAGTTAGCTCTGGCGTTTATACTGATGCTTGGTACTATTCAATCCGCATTGTTTGTTTTATTGCGGTTCACAAAGGTATGGCGTCTGTAGACGCAGTAACGGTGATATGGTGGGTATTCCATGATTTCAACTATTTGCCTGCACACATGCGCACCCTTACACTTTCTACTAATGCCATATATATATACATGATTAAACTAGAACTATCATAAGAGATCACCGAACATTTTAGATTCTCGGAAAACCGGCTTGGAAGTTAGACATGAAAACGTACAGGTTACGTTGAACTCTATGCGTGTATGTTAATTAATTAAGCAGCGCCCAGGCAAACGTTTCGAGCGTCTGTTAGAGACCCGGAGCTAACAGGGACTGGGAGTCATCAGACTGGGAGACTGGTCAGCTTCTTCAAAACGATCATTTTGCTATTTACTTGTACTCTGTCCGATAAATTGCGATAGTTACACTGTGGGTAATCCTTTGAACTACTTGGCATTGCCTCTCCTTTTAACTACTAATGTGACGTGGTGCACATGTTATTGTTGTTGTGGCCGTCGTCATCGTTGTCCACCTGAGATGGGAGACAGCAAATGATGAGAAAAGTAAGGTGTACAGTTTTGAGAATATGCTAAATCCTTATGGGCAATCCATTTTTAGAATGACAAGGCACCGTATTTCATAAATGGGTCACGGGCCGCGTCCCTCGGCGGCAATGACAAATGCAAGCTGAACTTGTAGGCGCTCATATAAAGCGCGCTCATAAGACAATTACTCGTTTGGGCCACTTCTGATAAACTGGTGCCTGGATAATAATAATAATTTTAATAATAATAATAATAATAATAATAATAATAATAATAATAATAATAATAATAATAATAATAATAATTATTATTATTATTATTATTATTATAAGGCTGCGAGACAACTGTGTCTGTGTTTGTCGCGGACGGATTATGAAATCAGACGCGATTGAGCCGGACGCACATCGGGACGAGAGTTCCTGTAATCATCTTAAGCTTAACCAGACATACGATGTAAAGACGTTTCATACAAACACACAGTGATCGAATAGGCAGGACAAGTTGAAGTAGTACAGCATTGTTAACACGTGCTGTATACACGTGTATCTATAGGTGCGAACAGCACAGATAGTGCGTGCGTATAAAAGAAAATATACCGCTCGGCCGTGGCATTCACAGTACCTGTGAGTGATTGGTTGATTTCAACAGGCAGAGACGCGATCGTTGCCGCGGCGTTTCTTCGCTACCTTTGCTAAACTTTGTGGATAATCTTTCCAAAAAAAAGACTGTAGCTGATAAGTCCCTTGTCGTGGAAATGCCGCAGCGTTTCCTCGCTAAAACTGCAAAGATAATCTTTCCAAAAAAAACAGTTTGCGTTTGGTCTCATGTCTCATTTCGGCTACTAGTTTCTTGCGAGTGTCTTGTAAAGATTCAGATCTAAAAGCACACCTATTACACCAAATGTTTCAAAGACCCCCGTTGTACTAAGAAGCGTTGTTCTAACCCCTTTCGTTATATTTAGCCATATTTCGCTGCTTTGCGAGCTTAATCACAGCGCCAGTTGAGGATTAGCAATGGCGCGTTTTGGTGATCAGCCTCGCTGGCGTCGCACAGCACGAATTGCAACGCAAATGGCCAAACTCTTCCTGGCTTGTGCGCTTGTGACACTGTGGAACTGCATCTTGGGCTACAGGTACTTTGGAAAGCCAGAGAAAGGATTTTTTTTGCATTTTGCCTATGGATGGATTTATTACTCGACTGAAATGTGTACATCAATACATCTCTTCATATCAGGGGCGTTTAGGCCAGCAGCACAAGCAGATATGTTATAATATCTAGGGTTTCCCCAACAGCTCCTGTGACAGCATAATCGCTTGCTTTTAGCGGTATGGTTTATCATCTATTCTCACTGAGTATCGCTCTGTCGAATGAAGAAAATTCGATTAACAATCGGGATAGAACCGACGATACCCCGGTAGATGGCGGCCATGACTAACGCACTAGACCCCTAGGCCACGCCGCCTCCTATATTAGACTTCTTAAGCTATTTTGTGCTCGGGTCCAACCTTCTTTTGCTCTTTTGTGGAGTTTCTCCGGTTTTGTTCGGAAATGTTGAACTTTGATGAGGGCAATTTTTTATAACAAATATTTTTTTACACCATGGAATGAACAAGCACGGAACCCAAGTGCGCCATAAGAGTGTGCCATTTTCTAATGCGCTTCATATACTATCTAGACATGTTCAAAGTTAAATAGATTCACCGACCTGGCTTGAGCATACCAGAAGCCTGACTAGTATTGTGCATTGGTTACCCAGACCACATCGCCAATACGAATGCTATTAGACAACGCTCAACGACGTCTAGCATTGGAAGGATTCAGTATTTATAGAGGTGATCTATTGCGAACATATTATCGTAGCCTATGTGAATGATAAACCATACGTACAATTTGACCGTAAACCTCTGATAGAATAAATGTGTTTATACAGTGTTGAACTCCAAATACATCTATGCTGAAAGGGAGGATATCACATACACACACACAAAACACGGTCTATCTAACTAATGCTACTCTACGAATGCAAATGTTTCTGTCATGCTTTGCTCAATGTACCCATTATGTAACGGCATACTATGTGATGTAAACGTTTCGGAGTCGTACATAACTGGTATATGTCTAGATGCCACTAAGCCATGGAATGCCATTGAACTCAATGGTCCCGTATACATTGAGGTATATACTTCCTGCTAAGAGGAACTTTCGAAACGGTGATGATTTCGGCTCTTGAATAAATGTAAGCAATTAAAGTTGACCACTGTTTAATAAACTAAAGCACTACTTACCATATGCAACGTTTATCAGTTTTAAATCAGCTTTTGACGCCGCGCCGCAATAGATTGAGCCACAAAAGTGCGTACTGCAACCGTGGGGCCGCAAATCTTACGATTGCTAACGGCCATGCAGCTCTAATTCAATTGTACTTGACGACAGACCGTTCGAAGGCAATAGCTTTGAGTGACTCGCACAAGTTGTCCTTGGAAGAACAGACTCCTCTGGAATATCAGAAGGCATTCTCGACTCGAATTGTGAAGTAGACGTATAAATGTATTTGATCAAATTACTGAAGCTGAAAACGACAACTTAATCTGTTCAATAGTCTATTTGTGTATTGACCTTTTATTATTAGTTTTACCCTTGTCATAGAAGCAGACGAAATAACCTAGCCAAAATGTGTGTATATATATTGGCTAGGTTACTAAGTCCACTGCTATGACAAGATGTATATATATATATATATATATATATATATATATATATATATATATATATATATATATATATATATATATATATATTATATATATAATACAAAGATATGGTATATAAAAAATACATCAGTTTCATCTCCTATTCGACCGTATGGATATATTTGTTATGATATTGTCGTGAATCGTAAAAACGTGGGCAGTACAATGGCAAAAACAACAACAACAAGATGTCGTCTATCAAGATATTTGTTGTTGTTGGACCCTGACAGCACAGCTTAGCTTTGGCTAGTTGCTGCTGCTAGGTTTTCTCTCCGTGAGACACGAATCGTCGTCAAAAGCGACTATTCTGAGAGAGAAAGCACGCACGAGAGTGCAGGCAAGCGCCCGCGCAAGCACCCGTCGTGCATACCACGCCCCGGCAGCCGTCCGCGGCTTCACTGTTGATGCTGTAATCCCTTTGAGGCCTGCTGCAGGTCTTTAGCAGCCAGCCTTTTCCCACACGTCCGATTTGCCCGCGTCGCGAAACAAGACGAAGCTCTAAGCTAGCTAAAAGGCTATCGTAACGTAACGTGACGACAAGTGTATGATTAATAGCGACCAAGAGGAAAAAGAAGAAGCAGAAAACGAAAAAACACGCCAAAGAAGACGTAGAAGATCATGTTTACCATCGCTATTAACTTTATTGTTATTTGAATATATACATATATATATATATATATATATATATATAGTAATGGCGGTGGTATCTCAAACTGATCGTCGCCAAATGTATGGTAATGAGCAATACAACAGTTCGCGATACTGTGGCCGTGTTGCCATTTGTCAAAGGGAAACATTTGTCACGGTTTTGTGTAGCCCTTCCTCCGCTACAATCCTTCGAACAAAAGACGTTTCGGTAATTCTCGTTTCCTCTCTGTCTCACAATTTCCCTCCACGCTTTCTCTCTTGCACCCTCTCTCTCTTTCTCTCTGCTGTCTGAATACATCTGTCTTATGGAAAAAGCAAGCGAGAGAGAAAGAGACATAAGCCGACAGATAATGTGCATAAATGTATACTATATATCTAGATGTAAAAATAATGTATATATATATATATATATATATGTATATATGTACTTGAATGAACACTCTGACCACTGTCCCAACTGCCGCTATTGCCGTGGACACTGATGAACATCCCGTTAGTAAATAGCCCGTAACGGCTACGCCCATTGTCATTGCAATGGCATTCTAATTAATCAGCGAGAGCAGGTCAACAATGATGATTATGCTTAATAAGGGGATGAGAAATCCGGCCACGATCGTCGCCGTCGTGATGATGGCGATGAAGATGATGATGACGACGATGAAAATGACAATGGTGATTCTTGACAAATATCCGTTCTGCAACCGCCATTTTCAATGGAGTCTAACCAACGGAGGGGCAAACAGCCGCGGAGAATAATGCACGATGAGGGAGTGGGACATATAAATATATATATATATATATATATATATATATATATATATATATATATATATATATATATATATATATATATATATATATATATATATATATATATGTATTCCCAGCAGTTAGAATTTGTCTCGGTGGGAGTTTGCCCAAGATGACCGTGACCGACCACAAACGGCGACATCAGCAAATATGAGTTCAGACTGCAGTAGCCGGTGCGCTGATCGCCAAAGCTGTCGGTACAGAATGGAGGGCATAGAAGCAAGCAATCTGGTGCAGACCGGGCGGAGCTATACTGGTAATCGTAGTAATAAAAATGATTATTATTATATGAATGGTATTAATAACGATCTTAATAATAACGACAGTAAAAGTAGCCGTAGTCAGTGTAGTAAAGGTGGGTAATCAGCAACAACAACAACAACAAAGCAACAGCAACAACAATAACAACAACAGCAACAACGACAACAGTAACAACAGCAACAATAACAGCAACAACAATATCAACAACAGTAACAACAACAGTAACAACAACAGTAACAACAACAACAGCAACAGAGCTACGCAAATACCTGATTGACGACTCGAGGATCCGACGAGCTCACACACGCTCAAAGACAGGGCTTGGCTTACATACGGATCGACAATGTCGAGCCACTGGTGTGTGCGTACATAGAGCCACGTCGTCCGTCGTGTCGCGTGTGTTGTCCATTCAACGGCATGGGCAGCACGCGACGCTGCCACCGCTGACTACTGCGTTGTCGTTGTCGTCGTCATCGTAGCAGTAACAGCAGCAGGAGAAATAAAGGCAAAGTTCGTTATCGAGATCTTAGCGTTGCTGCTACAACAGATTGAGTGAGTGGTCGGCAACATTCATTCACCGCGGTGCAATACTTCTACCATTACAGTGATTGTTGTAGGGCGGTCAATCAGTTCAGACTAAAATGATTACGCCATGGTGATGATGATGATGATGGTAATGACTATGATGATGTGGTCATGAGAATGATGGTCATGTTACGTATTGTGCTTTGTTATTGGTGATCTCGTCGTTGGTCTAGTAGTCATCGCGACTGCTATTGTTTCTGTTGTTGTCTTCTGCGGCTATAGGGTTGTAACGATGGTCGTAATTGTTGGTCGTCTTAGTTTTCCTAGTTGTATGTATGCAAAAGTAATAGCTGGCAATAAATTGATCAGAAACCTGGATCAGGCAATGACGAGCCCAATTAAATTCTTACAGCGCTTACTAAGGACGGGGCGTCGCAAACGCCGTTCAGCGCCATGAACTCTTCAAAAGAAACCAGTTACTTCCCCTGAGGAAGCACAACGTCTTCTTAGTCAAATACGTATATGAGTTTATTTTGATTGAGCCTGGTGCTCAGTTGACGAAATAGTTATCGAATCCCAATGTTCCTCATGACTTAATTTTGAACCCACACGGCCAGGATCTGTGCTGCTGGGCAATCGCGCTAATCTGGTTGCTTCAAATGCGGAGGACAAGAACAGGACGCAAAGGGCTGCAATTAAGCCTCCAAAGAGCCCTTAGAACAAACGACGATATTGTTTCAGTTCCGGGAGTTCAGGCGGAAAATCACCTAGAGCTCTTACCGCTCTCCGGAAGGCCTAGAAGTTTTAAAAACATTTTTAAGGAGGTTGTTTTTAATTCTAGACTATCATCCGTCCCCTACGGGCTTGGAACTCAACCTGAGGTATATCTTCAAAGCACCGAGGGCCGGACATGTTAGGATATCTAGGGTTTCCCTAACAGTCCTTGTGGCAGCACGGCCGCTGACACTCAGCGGTATGGTTCCTTCTGCAGGTATAGTACCCAGACGCAGCCAGTGCTTTTTGAGAAGAATACAGACCTTACGTTTAAGTCAATCTCTTTCCAAGAGGCCAGAATTGTGGCCAAACGCATAGAGATGAGAATCATGGTGGAACGCTCAAGAAAAGCCACTTGATCAAACTACATATATATATATATATATATATATATATATATATTTGTTGTTTTTAAATCACAATACCTCATTTATTATTTAGTGTTATGGTTACAGGGAAATGTGAATAACTAACTACACTTAAGCTTGTGAGGAGTTCTACTAGTCGAGCTTGTCATCGAGGCAGCCTCTCATTGTGCCCATAACTGCTGCCGCAATGCCGCGCTGAACCGCCAGAGATAGTCGCTGAAGTTAAAAGTCAAAGGCTCCTTTGTCCCCTGTCGCCAGTTCGCTTAATTTTGCTAATCTTCTGTAAGAGCGACCATGTCTCAGGACCAGACCCCCCGAGTATCTCAAACACTAGCGGCACGAAAATAATATCTACATATATATTTTTTTATCGTAGTACAACTAAGCTTTTCGACTAAGTATGCAGCATCCCCACGAGAGAACAATTTTAGAGCAGCGTATATAATTCAAATTAATTTTAATTAAACTTGAAATGTAAACACATTTTTAAGCTTTCATACTTTAATTATATTATTGCCTAACCTTACTTCAAAAATATTCCTAAGTGATTCAATTAAATGCAAAAACAGCAGGATTGTATAGGCATAATTGCAACATTTGCCGCAGCTAGGCCAGATATATTTGGAAAAATGTAACATTGCATTACTGGTGAACATTTTTGTACTCTTTAACAACCGTTTTATAATTGTATTCTGTTGACATCCAACTCACATTAGAATTAATGTGAGTTGAAGTTGAACATCAAGTTCACTAGCAGAAGAAACCCTGGCTTTTTTTTAAAGTAATTCTCTCGCCTATGGTGCTACATATCTCTATACAAGGTTTATCAGTGGTTACAATTTCGCAAATTAAGTCTCTTCCCGAGATCTAAAAAAATACACTGGTATATGAGTACACATTTATATATATATATATATATATATATATATATATATATCTTTTAAAGTAGTTGAGTAGTTGGTCACGTTCTTGCACTTGCTTCTCAAGAGTGCCCATGTTGTTGGCGGCAATTCGCAGCGCCACCTCGACTTCGGCTTTTTGCGCGATGATGGGGTCGTGCGCTTTTGTGGCCTCATCGAGCGGACGCTCAAGCTCACGCTATATATATATATATATATATATATATATATATATATATATAGAATCTTCCATAACCTTATTTTAAGATTTGGTAGAACTCGGCGCGAAAATTATTTTTCCCAATAGAAGGAGGGGGCAGAAGCGTTTTGTTTAGGAGTGAGGAAGAAATGTATAAACCTAGCTATTCGGCCTTTTCTCTTCTACATAGTTGTGCAAAATCTACGTCTGCGGAATATATCAATTAGGCCTTACTGTCGACAGCATAGCGTGGTGACTATGGCCGACAAATAAGACGACATTAGGAGTCGCAGTTTTTACTTCGGCTCGTGATATGTGTGTATATTGGTGGGCTACACAGACATGAACAACGGCATCATATTGTCAAACCACTAGGCCTAACCACTTAAACAAAAATCTTGGTTCGAACAGCCACATTACCAAGTCATTAATATGTCAATACAGGAAAAGCATAAGTAATAAAATAGCCCATGCTGCTATTTTAAACCGCCAGTATTAAAAATCACTACTTAGGAGAAAGCTTGCTCAGTACAAAACCGAAATGCGAATCCGCGAAATTCGGGAAAGCCTCTAACGACACTATATTCTCTTTTACAACGCCGTAGTTAGTCAAATTCATTAATTAATGACAATGAACTTCTAGAATACTTTACGAGAATATTCACCCGCGACTGTGCCTTGCCGGAATGAGAAGAACATAAGAAGGATGGGAGTAACTTTACAAAGAAAGATGGAAGGTTTGCCGGACTTGACCAGATTGTTTGCGAACATCTCAAAGCTGCGATTTCGGTAACCGTTCCTACTCTCACAATTGCAAATTGTCTTCTACACCCAGTTTTTACGGGAAAGAGTGACTTTACAAAGCCAGAAACCTACCGCGGTATAGCACTAGCCAGCGTAGTGTGCAAGTATTTTACATCGCTTCTTGTCAAAGGACTCTTTCTAAAGTGTAACAAGGATTTACCAGCGGAGCAAGATTGATTTTTTAGGGCGTTTGGGTAAAGGAGCATTTACTAATGTAATAGAACATCTAGGGACCCAAACACACAATGTGATTTATGCAGTTTTTATTAATATATAAAAAGCGTTTGATGCAGTCTGAAGAGGTTGGGTGTTTGCTCACTCCCCGTGAATATTTTAACGTTTTTATAAGTCGATAACATCGCCCGGGATATTTTAGCCGGTCGATGCATCACAATTACAAACCGGGCAAATGCCGAGGAGTTCTCTCAAACAGTTGCTGTGGCAAAGGGTGATACAGGTTACCTTTTTATTATTTCTGTACGCGGCTTGTCTTGGGAGGTGCCTCCGAGACGTAAATGCCCCCACGTGTTTTACGGAGCCGATAAAAAAATCGAGACAGCATTTCTAAATTTATTTAATAAGACTGCACGCCGGTGCACAGTTTATAATTTACTTATTGAGACTGCACAAGGGTGCAGAGTTTATAATTTACTAAATGAGACTGCTCGAGGGCGCATACATTAGATTTAGTCAACAACTTTAGCTACTTAGAAGTAACACTGGCGTCCAAGATGTTTTTTACTAGACATATTGAGGAGGTATTTATTACCAGTTCAACCATGGCAACTTCGAAGCACACAAAAAACACACAGAAAGGCGGAACTGGAACTTTGTGACCCACAATTTTACAGACGAACCCGTCTTTCTCAGCAGCATACGGAAAGAAAATCTACACCAAATCAGAACAGTGATCTGCAAAATAGATTGCACGGATACCACCTCTACCTGACACCAAAACGTTTCTAAATCAACGAGTGTGTTTGTAAAAATTGTGGTGAGATCGATATCGATCGATATTAGGCCATAAAATGTTTGAAATTGAACATCAGCTCGTTAACAACGGCTGTAATTAACGTGCTTTAACGGCAAAATCCGTAATTGTTGTGAGGATTTACTAAAAATACTGAACAAAACAAAAATTATATATATATATATATATATTTTTTTTTAGCAATATTTTTTTAATTTTGCAGATATACTTTAAGGTACTTATAAATGAATAAATAAAAAAGAAATAGACGCACGTAATCCTCCCCCCTATGGTCAGAGCATTTGCAGAGACTTCTGTCACGAGTTTTGTCGGTTCGTAACTAGTGCGGTAGTGCGGTGTAAGAGTCCCCCATGCATAAACGATATTTTCTAAATCATCAATTAAAACGACATATATGCATCCAGACTGTGCTCAAGGCAGAAGTGCAAAGCTGAATTAAGTCCAGCCAGAATTAATAACGGCCGATTGCTGCCTAGCCTGGCCTTTCGTGATCGTTGTTTGAGAGCGTAGGATCTGCTGCGTGCGCCACCCCCCCCCCCCCCTCACACGATACCATATGCATCCTTCATCATGCGTGCGTCTGCGTGTAGCAGGCTTCCTGCGATGCTACCAACATGATTTGGTTCAAAACAGACATATTTCTGCACTGGTATCATCTAATTGTTTTTATAGTCTTGTTAAAGCGTATTTGCATAAAATTCCAGTTGTGCGTGAACCTGCGGCAGCTTGTCTTGTACTTTTTTTCTGTAAATGTGCTTGCATCTAAAAATATTTGCGTAACAGACGCCGATCAAAAGCGCGGCCGGGAGTACTTGGATTTTTGTTCAGTGGCAACCACCTGTGTAGTGTACCTGTTTCTGTGTTTAAAATTTTAGCGCAAATGTTACACTTCTACCTTGTACATATATATATATATATATATATATATTCAGTTCAGACATGGTTTATTCACGGAACTGCATACATTCACACACTTAAGTTCTCGATATGAAAAGTGGAAAGAGAAAAAGAAGACAGTGAAAACAGAAGTGAACACTTATACCGTATGATTGGCGATACTTACACACAAGACAAAGGAGTACACTGAGCTATAACTTGATAGACAACATATCTCAAAATGACAACTAAAAACTGAATAATAGACAATTGCCCTAATTAAATTTTCTTTTTCAGTCATGTATTGCAATTTAAAAACCATCGTTTGATATCTCGGATAATGCAGCTTAGGAACCTTGAGTAACGGTTATATACGGTATATAGACGATACTAAACTATAAGTAATCCTTAAGCGAAAGTAGCTACTTAAAGGCAATACAGCAAGTCTATGGATATGATCTTAAAAGCACTATATAAATCTCTAACAGATTGACGATGTCTCATCTCAAATATAGCCCCCAGAGCACCGTTTTGCATTACCTGAGCCCAATGCAGTACATGATCGTACAGAAGAATTCCGTACGTGAGTACCGGCACAAACAGCGTTTTGCAGATCATAAAATTATTGCCGCATTAAATTTGGGTGTAATATGATCAACGCGCGCCAACTCAAACAGTCGTGTAAGGTAAGGCCCAAACATTTAGTAGTTGACGAAAGCTTTAGACCGAGTTTTGAAGAAAGTAGATTAATTTCTACCTGCAACTTCAGTAAAGGAGAGCGAAACAGAGTGAGGCTAGTCTTGTTCGTAATATATATATATATATATATATTTATATATATATATATATATATATATATATATATAAACCGTTCGATTAATTGTTTTGTTTAAGTTTGCAGAATTTAGTGTATGGCTCAAAATGTTAGAACCCTTAAAAGAGTTTTTGTGAGCAAACTCCTTTGATGTATATATAAGAATATGCTGCGGCGCGAGAATGATAAGATCTGACTACAGGAGGACTCTTTTGTGAAAGTGAACATTTTCCCTCCGGGGACACATGTATACGCGGACGTTCTCGTCGACCGGTGCCTAGACGCGGGTCCCCGTCGTCGTCGATGTCTTGGAATTTGGGAGCCCGGACCCAAGAGTCTGGGCTGCACATTTCCTGCTGATCGGTCGCGCCGCTCTGTCATGGGCCGGGAACAGCGACTGACCGCGTTCTCGCTCGATTGCGCTCTCTCACGACGCAAGTAGCTAGGCGAGGGAGCAGTACTTAAGATTGTGTTCTAGGTGTCTGCTGCTACATGAATTAAAAAAAAAAAAAAAGGCTGTGCGTTGACAGCTAGGAGGCCTAATTATTCTTTTTGGCCAAAATTTGCATAAGCTGGCGGGCATTTAGCCAAAGGTGTTTTTTACACCGGACTGAAACCTCTCAGGGCGAGCCATCTGTACGTGACTCTTCTCCGTACAGCTGTGTAGATAATTTCTTGAAGGTTTGTCAGGGAAAGCAGGCGTTTTGGTTTTATTTTAACCCACTTGTTCGGAGTTGGCAGAAGACTACTTACTATGTATAATCATATCATCAATAAGAGAAAAATTAACCCGAGTAGGATTCGATCATATGCATGACATCGCTTTCAGTTTTTTTTAGAACAACTGAGCGTTAGCCGCATTTCTAAAGCTCCCAAGCCAGTACTGGGACAAGGTTAAACTGAACTGTTGCCTGTTGCCGACCTTTTGAAGAGTTGAACAATTCAAGTTTGTAAAAGGCAAATGATGCCGACCGATTATAGTTTCTCTCTCACAGACACACACATAAATTGGACACAGCATCAGATACCCAGCTAAGGTTTCATTTTCTGACGCTATTTGTCCGCAACGGAAAAATAAGAAGAAATGGAAGCTAGGTATGCAGTGAAAGCTGAACAACATTCCATTCTAGCCGTTCTAGTCCAATCTGGTCAACCGTCGCAAACATTGCCTCCAGTGCTCCGGTTGAAGTTGCCTAAGTGGTGCACTATCGACGATGATGCCGGAAGATGTCGTAAGAAAGAGTGGGCGGACGATATACATGCATACATACGTGTATATACATATACAAAGGCGAACCGGTGTATCTATGTATATATCTATGTATATATATATATATATATATATATATATATATATATATATATATATATATATATATTTACATATATATGCGTGGGTGAATGCATGTATACGGTATCATAAGTTGTATGTACGTGCTTTCCTTCAATGTGTCTAGTGTTGTTGCTGTTGCTGTTGTTGGGTGAATGGGACAAAGATCCGGTGGCGGCAATCCGATGCCTCGCGTGATCGCACACAACATTGATGTGATGATTTCCGGATGGATGCGTGATGGGGTGGTACCGAGGGTCGACGTTCTTTGTTTCGAGCCGCCCCCCCTTCCCCCCCCCCCCCTCTTGCTTCAGCTTTGGCGTCTCCTACCGCTAGCCAGCCACTCATAGGTAACTAACGGCTTTGGCGGTTTGGCGAGCGGCGCGTTAGTAACCCTAGACGTAGCTGTTAAGCTTAGTAGCATACGATCGATGAATGCTCACATACACATATAGGTGAACGCATAACAGCGCATGGTACTACTGGCTCATCATTATGGTGAGCGCAATCATCATCACCATCCATACGCACCATCATCGTTCTCGTCAGCATCAGCAGCGGCGGCGGCAACAACAACAACAACAACAGCAGCATCATTGTCTCATCTGTGTTTTTGTTCTTGATTGTTGCTGTCGTTGTTGCTGTTGTCGTCGTCGTCGTCGTCGTCGTTGTTGTTGTATTCGCCTTTATTGTGCCAGACGAACTGGCGGATGATCCACGATAGTTTGTGAAGCATAAGCAGGCCGATACGCCGCCGGTAGGTTGCAGTGTCGGTGCGGTGTGTACGCCTCCCTGCCTGTCTAGTAGGCTTTGCATTGGCAGCTTCTGCTGCTGCTGCTGCTGCTGTTGTTGTGGTTGCTGCTTATGGAGGTGTCGTTTGTCCGCTGTTGCTGGTGCAGTTCATCGACGTATCCAACGTAGTGCGGTTAGCCGTAGCAGCCGCTTGGTCTCATCATGAGGCAAGCAGAGAAGAAGGCAAGACAAATAATAATAATAATAATAATAACCGATGACAATGGACGCAAACGCAGCCATAAAGACTGTGCAGACGACCACAACGACCGCAACGACCATATCAGCGCCAGCAACAACAACAACAACATCAACAACGGCATCAGCAACAACCACATCCATAACAGCAACAACAACGACCACAACAACTATAACAGCAGCAGCAACAACAACAACAACAACAACAACAAGCTATAACAAGCTACAACAACAACGACAACAACAACAGCAGCAACAGCAGCAGCAGCAGCAGCAACAATAACAACGAGCTATAACAAGCTACAACAACAACAAAATAACAACAACAACAACAACTACAACAACAACAACAATAACAGCAACAATAGGTGAAAGAATACATTGGGCAATAGCGTTGAGAGCAACGACGACGACGACAACAACAACAACACTAACAACAACAACAACAACCACAACAACAATAACGACAAAAACAGTAACCCGACAACAGCGAATACTTGTTTGATTACTACTACTACTACTACTGCTACTACAACAGCTCCCTGCGATAACAGCAGCTAGATGGGCCTGTATTCAGCTCTTGTCCCGTGGCGCTGAGGTAGCAACGCCTTCTCGTAGCGTAGATCTTACGAGATGACGGTAGCAGCGGCGGAGGGAAGAAAGGTTCTGATGCGCAGGTCTGAACGAACGTCTATGCTGAGCGTGTTTGCCGAGCGGCGCCAGTGATAAACTGGAAAGACACAAAATTCGCTTGTTCGGGTACTGCAAGGGCTAACGGAATTTGGCCGGCGGACATACACACGCACGCCGGCCGAAGCGACACTATGCTACTTGTGGGTTTCGCGCCACAAAACAACGGTAGCAGCAGATGTTGGTGAATCCGATATATGTATCTCGTTGCCGAGGTCGTTGTGTGTCCCGATTGTAGCTATTGTGTCTCTTTTCTGTTACTTTGTTGCTGTTATTGTTGTCTCTGTGTTTGTTAATTCATTCTTCTCACTAGAGGCATTTACTGCAGCAACCTCAGATAAGACTCTTGACATTGAATTTATATATATATGTATATATATATATATATATATATATATATATATATATACATATAGAAGCGAAAGTAACGGAGCCAATCACCTGTGTCAAGAATTTTGTCACTAGGAAGCAACTTGTGGTGAACGATGTCATGCCTACCCAATCGAACACAGAGCAAGTTTTGCGCGAATGGAGTTGCGCAAAAGGTCTTTCTTAAGCGTAGTGAGCCTTTCACAATAAGGTTTATCTGCAGAAGGCTTAAATTGCCCGGACGGAACTTGGCGAAGCAATCGTAGCACAAAGTCTTTTAAATGCTGTCTTTTTCGAGTTGCTCTGTACTCCCAGATACGCTTGAAATATTTTGGAGAGTTTTCGCTACAATAATAGCTTAGTGACCCCGACGATAACTGGACTTTTTTGTGGTCCATTTAAACGGAATTCATATACTGAAAACATAGAATAAGATTATTTTCCGAATTTCTGATTTTTTGTAAATATAGCACAATATTCAGAGGTATGGTGGGCATTTCAAAAGCACGTATATTAGTTCCAGTTATATGTTGTCCAACTGAAAGCGTTTGCATGCTGGTTTGAGACGCGACAGTTACAGACTCATTAGCCCATTTAATGGTCAGTGCTTTTTTTCTTTTTTTTTCTGGGAGGTTTCGGGAAAAATGGTCAGTGCTGGCGCGGCCCGAACCGGCCAAGCTTCAGCTCTCGCCGAGGCAGGCAAGGTGAGAATATGTCAGAGCCTCGGGTTCCCGTAGAGGTTTTATTCACCTGCCTTCGAGACCTCAGGCGGGCCGGGCCCGTCAACTTGCGATTTCCTACAGATTGTCGGGAAGCGACTTAATTCTAGCCAGCGGAGATAGGCGAGCGGACGATTTCCTCAGACAGCGCCTTTCGCTTGATTGCAGCGGGTGGGGCAATGCGGCCTCGGTCCGGGGAATCCTCTAGATATGGCTGGTTTCTACACTGGATCCCCCGTAACGGTGCACATGTTTGCAGGGAATTCAAATGTCATGTTCCCACGGTTAACGGATTGCACTGAATAAATTTTGCTTGTTCTATCCAACCTAATATATATACATATATATATATATATATACATGTGTACCCATACATTTATTTTTATGCATGGCATTACACTGTTATTGCTGTCGTTGCTATTCATCGTTAGGTTTCGCTAATGGTAACGTTGTTGCGGTCGTTGTTTCTGCGCGTACCGTACCGTGGCCAACGTTCTGCGTGACGCCGATGATCGTGTACAGAAGTTACTGTCCAACATTCTGGCGTACAGTATCGCGTCCGTTCAGTCCATCTGGCCAGGCGGGTGGCCGCCGGGTGGGCGGCAGATGCTGCACAAGCTGCCGGTCGAAGCCAGCCAGCTAGCCGAAATCAGCGAGGTCGTCGTACAGAAAGTGCCTACGTTATAAACAGGATTACGACGCCACTTGCACCGTCATCCGGTCGCCAGCCCGTGTCTGCGGCATTCTGGGTGGGCATACACGCAGCATTCTGGGTGGGCATGCATGCGGATGTGTCGCCAATTGTGTATGTTGTTTCGTATGCGTACGCCTACACCTAATTGTGACAAAGAAAGCGCATTGCTCGTATCAGCCTCTGGCCCCCCTCCCACCGTCCCAACACTCTGACCGGTAACGTCAAGTTGTAGATCACGCGCCAAAGTTTGGCTATAATTGGGGGGATAAAGATTATAGTCATCATAGTCATAGTATTGATGATGATGATGATGATGATGGTGATAATAATAATAATAATAATAATAATAATAATAATAATAATAATAATAATAATAATAATAATAATAATAATAATATTACTACCACGCCTATACCCTGTGCTCAGATCGGGACCCTGTTAGATCACGAGTCGGTAAGGATCGCGGTCGGACTTCGTTTAAGAACAGACCTTGTGTACACCCATGCCTGCGTCTGCGGAGACGTCGTCAGCCAGATGGACGCCACGGGCTGTCCTGTATTGTCAGCGCAGGTAGGCGAGCAAGACACCAAGCCTTGAACGAAACCTTTAGCAGAGCTCTACGATCCAGTGGGTCTACCGTGCGTCCTGGAGCCCGCGGACTAGACAGAGAGGGCGGGAAGAGACCTGACGGTCTAACCTTAACTCCGTTCGAGCGCGGATGCATGCTGGTTTGGACGCGACAGTTACTGACTCATTAGCCCCTTCAATGGTCAGTGCTGGCGCGGCTACAGGCTGGTCATGCATCGGCTCTCGCCGAGGCAGGCAAGGCTAGAAAGTACCAGAACATCGGTTACCCGTACGAGTTTCACCCACTTGCCTTCGAGACCCTTGGCGGGCCGGGTCCGTCTACTCGCAGTTTGCTACAGAAGGTCGGGAAGCGGCTAATTCTAGCCAGCGGAGATAAGCGAGCAAGTGATTTCCTCAGACAGCGTCTGTCGCTGGATGTGCAACGGGGCAATGCGGCCTCGGTTCGAGGAACCCTCCAGAAATGGCTGGTCCCTACACTAGACCCCCCGTAATGGTGCACACGTTCGCAGGGACCCAAATGTCATGGTCCGAATAATAATAATAAGCGCCGGTAGATCGTCCAGACATGCTAAACTAAACGGTGTGATCATAAGGTCCCTTAGGAAAGCCGGTGTACCATCTACACTTGAACCGAGAGGTTTAGTGTCCGCTGGCGAAGAAAGACCTGATGGGGTGACCATTACATTATGGTCACATGGAAAGTCCCTAGCTTGGGATGCAACGGTTTCGTGCACAACCGCGGCTTCCTATTTACACCACAGCTCTGTTGAGCCGGGGTGGGTAGCAAAGCACGCAGACGCCAGAAAACGGTTTAAATATGCTGGACTGGAAACTAGATTATATTTGTGTGCCTATCGCCATGGAGACACTAGGACCAATCAGCAAGGGAACCGAAGCATTTCTCAAAGATTTGAGTAAGCGAATTCAGGAGGTCACGAACGACCGAAGAGATTCTTGAGGCAAGCGTTGTCCTTGGTCGTTTGAAGAGGAAACGCGGCATCTATTTTAGGCGCCATGGAGTGAAATAATTATTTAAAAAACTTTGCAATAATACGTTCAGACCTCTCAACTGTAACATCGTTTAACATATAATAAATAATAATAATAATAATAATAATACTAATAATAATAATAATAATAATAATAATAATAATAATAATAATAATAATAATAAAATAATAATAATATTAATAATAATATTACTTAGTTGTAGGAGAACGCTACAGTAGGAGTACTATAAATATCTATAGTCCCTTGCGGAGCATGAGGGGAACGTCGCGCTGATCATTAGCGCTATAGATTGAGAGAATTAACTCAAATACCTACAGCTGATCCGGTGTGAGCTCAAATCTGACAACTACGAATGATCTACAGTAATAATTGTTACACTGTCAACCGACTCTTTAGCCCCTTCGATGTCAATGCAGGTGCGGACCGAGCAGGTCATGCTTCCAGGTTAGACTGAGGCTAACAATGCAGAAAAGACTCAAGCGTTGATATCTGCACGAATCTTTTCCCCCGTTAGGGCCGTTTGAGACTAATGATCTGCAGACCCACGTACGCTCAGCGTTGTATAAAGTATTTAATCTTTTCGATAGGAAGACACGAGAGCAATTCCGAATAATCTTAGTGTCGAGGCTGTTCCTTTCCTACGACATTCAACGAGAAAAAATGCAGCGATCCGTTTCGGGGCAAAATTGTTGAACTGGGCTACCCTGGTAGAGAAACCCCACCCGTGATCACACCCGTTCAGCGCGGGAGAACATTGTCTATACCAAGTGCTAACGCTGTAGTGAGTTATTAACATAATAAATAATATATATATATATATATATTAGATATATATAATATATATATATATTGGCCTTAATTGTAACCTTAACTAATATGGGCACTATAAGCCATATGCCTTATATGAAGTTGTGGAACACAAACGATAACCTAGAGTTAAGGATAGAAATCGATATCATATAATACGAATAGGAACAACAACAACTGGCAGTGCTGTTATCACGATCTAAATTTGCATCCTGACAACCGAAGCTACGGAGTTTGTTATTGCGCCAGCTTTCGTTTGTAGGCGGCGTTGGTAGCAGTCTCTCTTCTTACCCAATTTCAATATGATCAACAATGAAAACATGACACTTCAGGACACGCATATATACGTAAACATTCACTATGTACACTTGGTCCTGTGTGTTATGCAGGTTATAAGTTTCGTGTCGTAAAGCAGCGTTGCATACGTGCCTGCGACAACATCAGAGGTCCATCGTACATGTATACTACTACTACTACTACGGTGTATCGCATGGATGTTGCTGTCAACAACTGAGTTGGTACTTGGTGACTGGACAAGCCAACAGTGAGAATAAAACACGTGCGGACAGTGACTCTTAATCCACTTAGGAGGCCGCGTTCAGAGGTACGCAGATAGCTGTTTAGGCCGCCCGCTTAGCTCAGAACAGCTCGGCATTTTTGAACCGTACCCTGTCGGCTTTTTCTACTAGTATGTTGCGTCGACCTGCCTGTGCGACTGTCAGACGCTATATATATATATATATATATATTTATATATATATATATATATATATATATATATATATATATATATATATATATATATATATATATATATATATATATATATATATATATATATAATATATATATATATATAATAAGAACGTACGCTAATTCCGCCTCGGGCATCGATGCATGTTTATACTGAAAAAAGCCCCAGGACTGTATGCAAGAGAAAGCAATTTAAATGGCCAATCAGGCAGTGTGCAGACTATGATCGAATAGTCGTTATCAAATGTTTTTTCAAAGAATTTGGCGCAGAATGTCTGCCAGGTAAAATAATGAGCTTCCTAAGATACCCTGGATCAACTGTATTTAA
This sequence comes from Dermanyssus gallinae, assembly GCA_003439945.1. Lineage (NCBI taxonomy): Eukaryota > Metazoa > Arthropoda > Arachnida > Mesostigmata > Dermanyssidae > Dermanyssus > Dermanyssus gallinae. The sequence goes on along the minus strand of QVRM01001297.1, from coordinate 112,535 downwards.
AAAAAAAAATACATGTGCCGGAAAAGACGCACAAGTCCTCCAAAGGTACATGAAAGAACCAGAAACACAGTTTGGAAGACCCATAAACGTTCTCCAAACCGTGCTCCGGACGCTGGTACCGATTTTGAGGATAGGCGAAGAAACACGATGTCAAATCCCACACGAGGATTGTGATAGAGATGTGCTTTTGGTAAGCTTATTGCTTCTTGCTATTTTGTGGTGATGAATTATGTGTTGTGCGGCGTTTAGGCGTAACGCACCGTTCGAAACGGCGTGCATGGACCACGTTTAGCAAACATCCTTCAGCTGCCGTGTTGAATGTGGACTGGTTGTATGCCTTGCTGTACATACCTGTGGAAAGCCTAAATTCCGGAGAACGCGATGACGATATGCATTGGACCATCGTGCCACAGCAATTGCCCATTACGAGCGTCTAAAATGTATTGTCAGAGCGTAAAAAAAAATCTGTTGTGTTAGGTTTCAGTTTCTGCAGCAATGCATAATCCGTATACGTCTTTGCGCCATTACTTTGTCGATAGCTTAAACCATATGCAATTGCGCCAGTAAAGTCGCGTTTATTAAGTTAGAAAATTCAATATATGTATGTATATAATAGAGAGAAAGATTGCCGTTTTCGGGTTTATATATATATATATATATATATATATATAGCAAAATACCCAACAACGGCAATGTCTATATATATATATATATATATATATATATCAAATTTATGTATGCACACCGAGCGTCATTTTACTTGTAGAGTTTGGCTTCCTGTGGTGGTCATTTTTGTTTTGGAGATACATACTGCAAATCCTCCTACCACAGGCGAGGACGCATGGTCCTTAAGAGGCGCTTCTACAAAATGGTGCAAGGCATGTCAGAGAACTGTTAAGTCGTAGGATATATATATATTTGCAAGTTTGTTGCCTCATGTAGTGTTCGACGTGCTAACAAACGCACCAATTGCTACTTTGAATATTGCTTATAAATAACACTTATTGGCGAGAGTGATTATCTGCTTCGTTGTTTGATTCATCTTTTTTCAACAATTTTTTATTTGCCGAGAACTTAGGCGTTGTGAAATACAGTTTCGTGAATAAACCACGTTTAAAATTGAAAATTGAATATACAGATAGTTCTACAAGTTCTTAAAATGAGCTTTTCAGAATTCGATTTTTTCGCGCTTTCACTGCTATTGGAAACGGCAACTTTTCGAATGCTAGCAGTCAAAAAATTATGGTGATTGGTCGTTGCGATTTCGTTTGATCGCTTTCCCGTGCAACGTATCGGCGTGATTTTGAAAAATTGAGAAAAATAGTTTCGAGTGGTTATCAAGCGTTTTTATTTCAAAAGTTGGAATGCGACCCAAGTGAAAACTGAGTTAGACGAAGTGTACGGTGACTTTGCGCCATATTTTGCCACTGTTTCCAACTGGATTAATGAGTTAAAAAGAGGTCGCAGGAGCACCGAGGATGAACTACGTTCAGGACGCCCAAAAACGACAACTGATGAGGAAAACGTGGAAAAAGTGCGGAAAAAGGTTCGAACTTATTGAACAACCTTCCTATTCTTCAGACCTGGCCCCCTCTGATAATTTCCTCTTCAGACATTTGAAGAATCGTCTCGGTGGAAAGCGTTTTTCCAGCAATGAAGAGGTTACAACTGCTGTCAATGCCTATTTTCAGTCTAAAGACGCAGAATTTTACTCAAGAGGTATAAATGCTCTGAAATCTCGGTGGGAAAAGTGTATTGAGCTTCTCGAGGAGTATATCAAATAAGAAAAAATTAAAAACAAGATTTGGAAAATTCTTGGTTTTCATTTTAAAAACTTGTGGAACTACCTGTATATATATATATATATATATATATATATATATATATATATAAAGAGAGAGATAATTGTCTCACGCAAAGCTGCGCTGCGGATTACCTTTCTCTCGTCTCTCCGAACTAAGTGTGTCATCCAATAAAGAAAAGAGTAGCTACATTCTGCCAAGCTTAAATTGGTTTGCATGGTTTCCAATTTAGACAAGGTAAATGCCGGAGTGGAATAAACATAGCCATGACATGAAAAATCCGTACACGGGCAATTGCCTTACGGGAAATCTAAAATAAATATATATATATATATTCTGGCAAGCCGCAAGCACGAAAGACTTCAACACAACTAAACGAGAAATGGATTGCGACGAATTGCTCCGACATGTAGAGGTTCAACTGTATATCACCTGTATCAACGGTATTGTTGTCGTCTATCGTAGATAGATTGATTAATTAAATCATGATCTAATATAGAAGTGATTGATTAAATAAATCATGATCTAATATAGAAGTGATTGATTAAATAAAGCATGATCTAATATAAAAGCGATGACAACATCGCATAGCAATGAAGGATGAATAAAGAAAGATAGAGCCGAGGAAAAATTTGGTCTCGAGCTTGGAGGGGGTGGGTGGTGGGGTATTGTGCTTGTTTCGTGTTTTACACTCTTGCTACCGCCGTAGCGTCCATGCAGGCACAGACGGGCGTTGTGAGGCTGCGGCGGACCGGACGCACCTCACATAAGCATTACGCGGCTGCGGCGGCGGCCGCAGCGGCACTCATCACAACAACGAGCACTGGACCATTAGTGGTGCTAACGCTATGCTACGAGCTAGCTTCCCGGGTAGTAACCGCCAGAAGTGCTATACGTTTCTACGTCCAAGCAGCAAACTGGCCGTTGGGCCCTTCGCATCGCGATGTTCTTCGTCTTCTTCTGCTTCTCCCCAACCCCCTCACCCGCTCCCCCGTTTCTCAACTCTTCTCTTCAGACGTCTACTTATGTTGTCGGTTGCTACTGCTAACTCAACTACAAAAGGATACGCGGCTGCGAGGCGTAAAACGACGCGAAATACAGCTCTATTGTTTTTCGCACAATAGAGCGACTTCTAATGGTGAAAACATCAAGGCAACGGTACAGCTGCTCAAACAATATATGTAAATATAAGTAGACGCCATGTATGTATGTATGTATATATATATATATATATATGTGTGTGACTAAGCTAGTGATATGGCCTAATCGTCTACATAGCTATCACACGGGTGATAGATATGTTCTTTTCTACTGAACAGTTTCCCTAATTATGTTAAGTGAAAACATTTGTTATCCTTTGTTGGCTGCGGTATATTTATTAGCGGTTAACACGGTTAGACAGCGGTAAACTGTCATAGTAAAACGCTAGCTGATAATGACAACGCCGAAAATGTCGTGTCTAGCGGTTGGCCAACTTGCTACTAAATTACAACCGCTTAGAAGATCTTAAAAAAAGGGGTTCTACCTACAGTCTTAACGAATAGTTACTGTCGGCTGCTTTGATCTTTGGCTGCTTCTTTGCAGCAGACTTAACGTCACTGTGATTTATAACATTTGTGTCAGGTGTGATATGTATTCGGTAAAAAAAATGCTTTGCTCAAATTGTACCTATAAAAATCGACCGTCTCTTCGGCATCTAACCGCCACCGTTAACGTCTCATCCCAGTTCATCCATAAAGCTACACGCCTTAACTATTGCCTCCTTAATCCAATATATGCTTTCCCTGGAAATAACAATGCAAACTAAAAATCATATGTGTAAATGAAAATGTTCTTCAATTCTTTCTTCCAATTGCTCCACACTCGTTCGGGCAGGTCTCCAAGCAGAACCGACATTCATAAGTAACTAACGCTGTCATTCTCGTTCACCCCAGTTGTTTGTTTTTCTATTTCTACTAAGAGCTTATGGAGCCGGACCTTGATCAAGACTAGGACAAGAATTGTCAAAATGGAGACATAGTTCCTACGCCGGATAAAATCTTTAGGGACTTAGGGACAAATATTTGATCATTGATTGATTGAATAAATAAAAAATAATCAGAACGCACACGACCAAGCCCCCCGGACTGAGATTTAGTAAAGGAATGTAGTGGTGACGTTGATAACGAAACGGAAAAACTTGCCACAGTATAACAAATTTGATTCTGCATGTCATTTTAAGGGATGCAGAGCCAACCACGATGTCCTAAGGGGGAAAGACTAGAACTAGTTAACCTATGGCTAAAGTCTGGTCTGAACAAGGCCTTAGTGAAAGCAGCAGATAAAGGGCTAATGCACAAACAGTATGTGAAAAAAACAATTACGGCGATTCGATGGTCGAACGATCGCAAGAACATCGCCATCTGAAAGAGAAGCCGCGGAGCAAAGTTTTTGCGGATTAAGTCGACAGGGGTGGTGTCTTCTATAGGTGCTAGTTTTCCCCCAATAGATGCTAGTGCAGATTTGTCAAATACACTAAACTAGTCGAGCGTGGCAACAACGTTTGCCCGTAAGCCCAGACGATCATGATAAGCAGTCAAACTGAGATTACGGGCATCTACTGTTAGGCCTGAAAAAGCCATCGTAGCTAACTTTTCCGGCATAGACGAAATCGATTAGATGGAGAGAGTGCCTGAAATAATGGCAAAGGGCACAGCTCCAGGAAGCGACAGTATAATCCTGTAGGAAGCTATATACTTAGTGAAAAATTATACAGTGATGTTTAAAATAGTCATTTTTGTACCTAATTAGGGGACGGCTGGCCTGACACGTATCCCTAAGGCGGGTCTCAGTCGATGTGTTTATTAGCCTCATATTTGTCTGTAGAGCCAGCCCCGCCCGTAGGCCGGAATGATGCAATAAAAAAAAGACAAAGAGTTCCCCAAAGGAAGGTCAACACTCCAGTACATCAGCAAAATGCTCGTTAAAGCTGAGGAGGCAAGACAGAAAAGCCTTAATAAATATCCTGTGCCTTTGGATATTACTGTATATACATATTTAGATCTATTAGACGAACTAAAAAGTAATTTTGGAGGGGCAAAGGAACAAATGGCAGTGTATTCGACAAAGGAATATTATTGTTTGTATTAGTGCGGGGTTACGCCTAGGAGCAGGTCTTGTAGTCCTCTATCAAAGTGGATCCGGCAATCAAGTGGCGCCTCAGGCACCTCATGACCTCCTTTGCTCAGGTCAGAGGCCATTTAGCCGATTCTTAGCCGATCTGCCGGTTGTACATCAATCCTTGCATTTTTAAGCCTCCTGCAGGGCCTTTGCAGGGATGATAAAACGAGACCGGACGGACTGACTCATAATTCCTTCGAGAGAGGTCGCAAAGTGGTATAGGATGCAACCCTTACTAGCCCATTAGACTCTTCAACAGGAGCGAAACGCGCTATTCATATTATGTACCATCTTGAAATGCAACTTTATTGCGAAATAAACAATATGTATATGTAATATGTGGAAAATATGCCGTTTATCTACCTTCACGATTTCCGCTCGCTGGCATTTAAGACACTGGAGGGCCTGGCCCGGAGACCTGCAAACTAGTTCAGTGAGTCAGCAAAACGCGCCGTTTGACAGGGGGATACCAGAGCTGGCAACGACCTGCACCAGAAATTATTGGTGGACATTTACGGAGTAACGCCGCTTCTTGCGTGAAACTTTGCTAGACTGGACACGGCCAAACCGAGAGGATGTGTGACGTTTTTATTTACTTAGTCCGGTGTATGCGTTTATTAGGAGACAATCGTTACCTCCTTCATATAGAAGCAAATATATACCGTGCAGGTGCGGACCGAGCAGGTCATGCCTCAAGGATACCTAAGGCTAACAAATGCAGAAAATACTGCAGCGTTGATTATCCGCACGAATTTTCGTTCGTTTTGGCGTTCGACGCTATGGGAACTGCACTCCCCCTTACACTCAAGCTGTCAGCGCGTGTGTAGAAGACTTAACCTTTTGGAGGACTCGAGAGCATCTGAATTCTCGCGTCAAAAGCTGTCGCTCGACAATCAACGACGGGCGCATTGTTAAACTGGGCTAACCCCGGGGTTAGAGAACTTATGACCACACGTTTGCGCGGAGACAATTGCCCACTCTAAAGTTCTAGCATATCGAAGTTAAATGTATATACATATATAGAATATCCTCATCATTTATTAGGGAATAAAAATGGAGCTACAATTGTCTCCCGAGAACGTGTGCACATATTTATATATGCTGTCACAGACACTGTTAAGAAAAAACCTAGAAAACCGCCCAATCATTGGGGCCCCCTACGCCCGCTGCACGACACTACTCCCTTGTGAAATATTAGCAATACAAATACTTTCTTTATTTAAATTTAATTCAGAATTTTATTCGCCACACATTTGGTAGACAGTTGATTCAAGTTTCGTAAGGTGTCACAATCTGACAATTCGGTCTTACAATATGTATTTAACTTCGGATGATAAGGACGTTGCGTACATTTTTGCGCGCACAAGAATATAATAGCGTCCAATATCACACTCACACGTGTCAGGTTATTCGGCAGATTAGCGAGCGGTTCCTTTGCAAGGCTCATTTCCATCTATGTGAACAAAAGGCCGGGCCATTAGTATAATTCTCAGCTACAAATTTTAAATTTCTGTTATTTCTATAGGGTCGATATAAGTCTAGAATATGCGATGTAAATGGTGTGCTATTGAGTGCAAGGTCTTCGATGAGTGTTCTCTTTCCGCACATCTCTAAGGCAGGTGTTGCCTGCGCGCCTTTTTGGAAGCCACAATACACGCTTAACACAGCAGCTTGTCTAGTGACCTTTTAAATGGCTCAAGGTCAGGTATGGTGCAATTATAGAAGGGGCAGTAGAGGAGTACTTTGATTTTAAAGCCAACTATAGCTGTTTTTACGTCCACATCGTGCATATTGCAGGCGTAGCTTTGCTTGTGTGAGTGTGACGCCTAAATATGATTTACTTATAAAAATCTAAATCAAGAGCACATTAGTGACTCGTTAAGTGTCAGCTACGGTTTCGGTTTTGTCTGGTCAAAGGTGGAAGACACTGCTGCGACTGCTACGAATTCAACCACGATTGAGTAGCACAGAAGATACGCATACGCGGTAACTGACCGCAATTCGTCTTAACGATCGCCTCCCGCCACGTCTGGTATCATCTGCATCTACCCGTCTACATCGACATGTACCATCTGCATCTACCCGTCTACTGGTCCCCTGAGCTGAACTGCTCGCACAGTGACATCGAATGACGTGTTTAAAATATTAATCCACTGTAATTATTTCAAATGTATGCTTGCATGCATAGATGCGCGCGTGTGCACGTTGAGCAACAACGGAACATGAAAAAAAATAAAAATCGCTAATGACACCGTCGGTTTGTTGGCGGTGGCGAAACCTGGTACTGCGCCACATGTACCACTGCCGATGGTACATGGCGTATGAAGTACGTGAAGTGTGCGTTGTCCAGTGACATTTGGAACGTCGTTTCGTCGATGTCGACGATGAAGACCGAATGCTGGCGACATCAGCAGTGTTGATGAAGACAAAGCTCTGGCCGGCCGGTCACAAAGCGGTCACCGTGGCGGCGCCACGTCAATCCCCGCCACGCTAAGGGTGGCCACTTCCAGCGGCGCTCCACCAGCGGGATGATCTTTTGTCAGTGCAGAGTTGTACGTTGTGATAACGGATGGCAACATCTGACCTCATCTGACTACTCGTCAGATGCTGTCTCGCTGAACTTGCTTTCCGGAACAGATTGAACCGAGGTGCCACGCGGCGTGAAGCAATGCCTCACTTCCTCTCCGCCGCCGCCACCACCACCACCACCTCCACGTAGCGTTCAGCACAAATTGTAGTTTGCTAGTGAGCATTAAAGAATCTCTTTTCTTTGCACAACTACAGCAGCAGCAGCAACACGAGGATATATCCAGTGCGTTAGGTGATGTACGACCATTGCAGCAACATGTGTTCGGTATATATATCTTCCTATCTAGTCCCTGGGCAGATCGACTTCCTCAGTACGGATGTCGTATGCTTTCGAGTGTATTTGCAAGTACTTATGATATTTATACATATATATATATATATATATATATATAAAGAAAATATTGTGATGATTTATTAATCATTTACAATACGGTTGCACACTCGGCAGTTCTCGCCTATATATACATATATATATATATATATATATATATATATATATATATATGACTTTTCACTCATAATTGTGCGCCTTCTGTCGTATTGCAGGTCTCGGATCTACAGTAAACTTCGTTGGCTCGATATGACAAAAACATGTTGAATAGCCATGCATTTATTTCGTAGCCCTTACGAGTGGAAAGATCAGGTAGATTGTGAGGTATTTTCCGCTTTCAGCGCTCGGACGCTTGTATCGCTACTGCGTTCCAAGATTAGTGTAAACTGTCGCACACTGCACAGCGTAATTGAACTAAATTGAAGTGCGGCACTTTCAGATTGTGTGCGTCTGTGTATCTTGATCTAACATGCCGACATCTTCTTCAATGGGTCGTAAGTAACTGCTGAAGGTGGCCATGGAATTAGTGTATCTTATCGTCAAAACGATGAACTTCAGCTGTTCAACGATGCGATCATCCTTCGACGCCGTGGCAAGCTAGATCTACAGAAGAAAAACATTTTCTGACCGTACGGTGTTAAGCTTACGCTTTTGGAGTAATTGCAACCCTGTGAGAAAGCGGCTATGCTATTAACGAAATCTTGAAGGCCGCCACTCAGCAAGGTATAATCTATTATTGTGCTTGTGTGCCTTAGAGCAGGCGCATTCTTATTTTCAATTAGCTGACACTGAAGACGTGCGATGAGCTATCACCCCGACACCAACTGAAAACTTCCCCCAAAAAAAACGCAGCCAGGTTGAAAAATGAGGGGGTCTCATTGAACTTCTGAAGTTTGCTGAAGTCCCAACAATGAATCCCGAAAGCGTTGCTGATGGTGTCATTTTCAATTATGATTTTACCGAAAATGACTATGTTATCATCGCTGGCTGCAAGAATTCGGATTTCATTGATCTGCTTACACCTCTAAGGCATCACCTACGATGACTGCGTTTTGAATTATCCGAACATTAGAGGTTTCGGCCCAATAACTGGTACAGGGCATACAGCGCCGATACAACAAGACGGAATTGTGCCTTAGAGATTAAGTTTTAGAATAACTCGAACTTCTTATTGCACGTGACGATCTGCAATTACTCGAAGGGAATGTTTATTGACAATTTGAACCTTCCGTGCCATCTTAGATTCCGTTTATACTTCATCCCTCTTCATATATATATGAACGTGTGTGTTATACGCTTTTCTTCTCGATGGCTAAAATAGTGGTAGCATCGCGCAGAAGCAAATGTGATATATTGTTGCTGTCTATATTATCTTATTAGTAGCTAAACCAGTGTTACTTTATTTGCTAGAAGCATTGCCTAAATTCGCAAGGTTCTAACGAATGAGCCTCTAAGCTTGGACATAAAAGTTTGCACATAATGGTCGACACGAGTAACATGCGCTTATATGACACGCGCTCATAATACCTACGATATATAGAAGGACGCTGCATTTTAAAATACATTTGCTCCCAAATATCGAGTCATGACGTCGACTACATGTGCGTTTATTGTTAGCGCTGATATTAATGTTTCCTCGCCTTTGCTCAAAGCAGTGCCAAAGTAATACCGAGTTTAGGAGAGTGGGGAGGTCTCCGAAGGTTTAGTGGGTTTGTGAGTCCCACGCGCCAGTCACGCACGCTGTAGGTGACGCACATGTATCATGCATACCCACAAATTCCCAGACCAAAACAACAAAAAACAAATGTTATTTTGGCATTATTGCGTTTGTTGTTGTTGCTGCTGCCGTCGAAAACATTTTACTTATAGAATTACTTTTTCCTGTTGTTAACGCTTCACGTTATGCGTTTCGTTCACCGCCACTTCGATTGCTACATGAACCGTTGTTGTTGTTTTTGTGTTGTTGTTGTTGTGTTCTCGCTGTCCTCGGTATCACTGTCGGCTACACACCACCCTCGGCAGAGACAATGATTGATTACCGATCGTCTTCAGCAACGCATCAACGAAGTCAAGCACAAACCGGCCCCCCTCACAGCTTGGTGCGTCACTGGCGCGCGGCCGACGACATCAACAATAACAACAACAACAACGACAACAACAAGAACAACAACAACAACAACAACGAGGACACCGGTAGCGATGATAGAAATCCATGGTGACGCCAACGACAACAGCGCTGACGTGGCGTAACGGGGCGACAAAATGAAGACGCATCATAGCTGGATGGCCTTTGTAATTTGCCTACGTGCAAATTGATCGACGGCTGTTATTGTTATGGTTGCGTCAGACAAGTTTCTGGTTGCGTGGGGACCGCTTTGCCGGCAGTCGTCGTTGTCGTCGTTGTGTTTGTTGTTGTTGTTGTTGTTGTTACTGTTGTTGTTGTTGTGTTGACGCACGTTGTTGCGGTGATGTTGCTGCCGTTGTTGTTGTTGCCATTCATGTTGGTGTCAATTTGGTTTGACTTCTGGTGCGTCCGGCTCAAGCGGGCTATGATGAGGGTCGTTTGATCGTTTCACGGCGGCAGGACCACCACCGACAATGCATGCACGCGTCCACAGCAACAACCATAGCAGTGAAAATGTGGCCGGGCTGTAGCAGGCCTGTCCGCCTGTTCGAATGCTGTTCGCTACATTCGAACAATGGTCGATTCGTCCGACCTCGTACGATCACATCCGAGGGCTGCCTCCGCGGTAGCGGCGGTGGCAGCGGCAGGGGTATCGCATGTCTCATCCATGGGTCGATATTGTCCACCGACGACAAGTAATGCCGCCACTTGCGTCTATGGCATTACCGTCGCAGAACTTAACAACAACAACGATAACAACAACAACAACAACAACAACAACAACAACAACAACAACAACAACAACAACAACAACAACAACAACAACAACAACAACAACAACAACAACAACAACAACAACGACGACGACGACGACGACGACGACGACGACATCGTCGTGTTAGTGTGTTATCAGGGATCAGGCATCGACTCGCTTTTGCATACTTAAGATCTTAAAAACGTTGTCCCCAAATCGATATCGTATAAGTTTTATGCTGACGATCTGAAACTATACGGACCACCTTCCAACAACCGCTAACGAAAGAAAAGTACTACAGAGTACGATTGGGGCGGCTTCTAAATGGTGTGTAGATCACGAAATGCTTATATCAGTGCTAAAATGTGCAGTATTGTGTCTAAATGAGGCCCTTAACTACGTGCTACCTAGGGGTACTATCGCCATTTTAAATATCATTAGAGACCTCCGGGTTGCGGTGACATCGAAATTGAATTTTTGCACTCATATCACACAAGTCAAACGATCCACTAATCTCCTATCGAATACCATATTTCGTTGTTTACTAATAAATGCTCACATTTTTTACGTGCGGCTTTATATTTGTTTGGCTGTTTTTAAGTTTGTGAGGTTTGGCGGCGTTATTTAGCCAAACACATTGAAGCCATGCAAAGTGCACAAAGGAAATTCCTTCGTTGTGTCTCTTTAACATTGCCTGAAATTCTATTGTGGTAAGCCCTATTCCGAAACTGCAGTCAAGAGCAAATGATCGCATGTACAATCCTATTATAAACTCATCAAACACATCAAAAACTATTTTAGCTTTTGTTTAAACAATCTTAGAAGCGGTAACACCATTTCGTCAAAACAATTTGCCAAGATAGATCGTGTAAATACCATGCCTTCGTGGCGGATGGCCAGGGCACTGAGAAGTTGAAACGCTAACAACGCAAATGCCGGTACACAAGTAAGTTGAGTGTTGTATGTATATATAGGTAACGGCTTGTAAAATGTAAATAATGTTTCCGCTTTGACTAAATAAAAGCGCATTTGAACTGAATTGAATTGACCGAAAGAGAAGCAAAAGCGGAGCAAAACAGAGCGTGAAGCGAAGAACAGAGAAGAATTAAGAAAGCTGCAGAAATACATCGAGGAAGTGAGAGGCTCATTCGGTCAAACCCCGGGGCCGGCTTGACTTAGCGTTACGTGGTGGTGGAGTCTTTCAGGTGTGCGCCATTCGCCCACCCATCCATAACTAAGCTGGACGTAATCTGACAGTTATGTTGGCAATCACAACCACAGCGAAGGCTCGGGTTGACCTTCCTTACATTACGCACAGGGTCTGGGCATTGGACCAACACGGCGGGGGTATTTTCCCGCGTACAGCATCTGAGCTGCAGTAACCCGACGGACGGTGCACTACTGTTGAGGCCGCCGCCGCCGCAGCTGCCACTGTTGCTTGCTGCTGATTCTGCTTGCTGCCGGGGGAAGGCGGGGGGGGGGGGGTGGGGTTGTCGCCGAAAATACGTGTGGTGTGGGGTGAGGGGTTCGTACGTATGTATAGCATGTTCGGGGCATCCCGGAGAAGACACACACATACACGCGGCAGCAGCAGCAGTTAGCACAGCATCAAAGCACGCCGTTCTGAACCACGGACGTACAGACGCCCATATACACACAAGACCCCAGTGGCCAGGCTAAATGTCCGACTGGTTACATGCGGTCTATGACAAACTGACCGTCTAACTTACGAAGCCGGACAAACCGACTCGGTCCAGCTTGGTGCAGCGTGTCGCGATGCGTCCGTCGAGCGTCGTGTCAAGCGATGGCCGCCTAAACAAACGCGGCGGTGGTGGTGGTTGGTCGTCACGGCGACTTCGGACGCATGTGGACGTAAATCAGTGTTTGCTCGCTGGCGGCCGATCGTGAGCGCGCGCGTCACTTTGAGTGGCGACAATTACAAGTCGGCACAACGACAACAACAACAACCTCAGCAGCAGCAACAACAACAATAATAAAACAGCAGCAGCAACAACAACAATAACAATCCTGTATCAACAACACAACAACACAGGAACAACAATAAAACAGCAGCAACAACAACAACAATAACAACCCTGTATCAACAACACAACAACACAGGAACAACAACAACACAGCAACAACAATAACAACAGTAACGACAACAATAACAGTAGCAACAGCAGCAGCAGCAGCAGCAACAACAACAACAACAACAACAACAACAACAACAGCAGCAATAGCAACACGACAAAGAAGACAACTGTCTGCTGTTCCCGGGGGGGGTGCTGTTGAGGTAGTTTGGGAGATGTTCGAGACACGAACACATGCCATGTGCCCATGCGTACATGCGCGCACATAAATCCTACTCTGTGATCACAATGGTGATACGTCACAAGCAATAACAACAACAACATCAAACAACAACAACAACAATAACAACAACAAAAACGACAGCCGTAGCAGCGGCGGCGGTGACAATAGGTATTTCGTCTATTGATGTGCGGTCGGCAACAAATACCGTAAATTTGCTGCACACTTGCGCGCTGCACAGCGGGATGACATGATGATATACTTGTTATCGACTCTCCGGGGTGTCAATATATATATATATATATATTTGCCGTTTTCAGTAAATTTTAAATTATTTTGTCTTGATATCGAGCATAGTCTGAGAATGTGACAAGCACATTCGACATATACATATAATGCACCCGTATTACACGTCTAACAAAGCCTAAATACGGCTAGCGTCAAACGTCACCTCCGCATGCGTGGATCAACGACGAATCGTAGCAAGGCCCTCTGCTACCAATTTTCTTTCTAACAGCACATTCCTTTGGCAGGTAACTTGTTATGTACATTCGTCTCAGTAAACATTCGCTAACCTTGACGTAAAAAAATGATATCATTAATATTATATATATATATATATATATATATATATATATATATATATATATGATCTAGATTATATTTTCTCATTATTTTCAAGCCAATCGCCGCATTGAGTGAAAAAAAAACATTTTCAACATTCGTGGCAACAATGGAACAACGGTATGGCTTATTCCTTGGTATGATGTCACCATATTGTATATGTGTGTATACAGAGGTTTCGTAAGCGTACGATCAAAAATACATCGGGTCGATAATTTCTAAACATCTAGTGAATTTGGCTATTTAAAGGAACCATGCCATAGGTGATCGATTAGCTCGGAAAGCTGGCGGCTTGCCATGAAAATAGTTTTCAGTTTCGGAAACGCCCTTTAGTAGCTGCCGTAATGGAAAGCCGTTACAAATGTGTGTTAGAACGGCTTGTATAGAGAGACAAGAGGAGCGGTAAGTCAAGGAGCGTATAGATAAGGACGTAACTTTTGCCAAAGTGCAACGCATTGTGATACATTAATAGAAAATGAGAAAATCATAGACTTGAAGGACCTATTTTAGTTGTTTATACCAAAGCTGCAAGAGAGCCAACTAACAAGCTTCTGCAGTCTATTGAGCATAATAGGCTTGTTTACCAAAACGTTCTCTAGTGTCGTGCTGGCATACTTTTTTTCTACTTACATCAGAACTTGCGATTGCATCGGAAAATTGTCGGTTCTTCCTAGAGATAGGCTCTGGATTTCTCGTGTAAAGGCACACAGTCATTTTGCCATTTGGTGGCGACACGGCTTGTTTATGCGTGCGCACAGATAGTATGGTGTTCATCTGGATGTATGTACTTGCAACTAACTAGATGCCTTCATGTTCCGATCGAAACCAAGCCGCCTGACTTCGAGCTGAAAATGTTGGGTCTTGCCAGCAGTGGATTACCTTGTTTAAAGTGCTCAAAGCTTTGGGCCAATTATTTAAAACAGATAACTTCCAATATATTTTGCCGCACCAGTAATAAATCTCAGTATACGTATTGTAGACTATAGGATCCTAGATACGTTGTTTGCTATTCTACTATAAAGATAATTATGTTTAGATTTTGTTTTGTAAAAAGAGAATCATTATTTAGATTCTAGTCTAATTTCCACCGACTTCTACACATTTTTTGCAGCGCGGGATCCATGCATCAAAACGTATCTCCAAATCGCGTTTTCAATTTACCAGCTTCAGACTCCACCAGCTGGGCCTTCAGTTTTCTAGGCAGAAGCGCTCAAAAACCTGTCCACTGTACGCTCTGGGGCTTGAGTAGTGATGGACCGTAAACAATTTGCCAAATCTCATTCATTATCTATACAAGTCTCGACACCAAAGAAGACCGGCCTCTACCGACGATTATTAGATGTCCTTCAGAGCCTGGTAGTTAAGAAAGGGTTGTAGTTATATTATTAGGATTCCTATATTATAAAAGAAAATAGACACTATGCAATAGGTCTTCGGCGCCGTGCTATAACCTTTTGTATATACCCGCGTTGAATACGCGGGTGTGCGATAAGTGTGCCGCGCGATTTGCCGGTAGCCTACCCCCAGAAGCGCCAAGCGCAATATGGGTGAAGCAAGTGATACGATCAAGGAAAGCCGAAGGTCAATGTATTGAGTTCGAGTAAGCAAGCTTAGCAAAAACCAACATGGTTGGTCGACTCATTGCAAACAAAACGGCCATGTGTCGATCCCGGTTACGTGTCGGTAGATATCGAGGTAGCTATGGCCAAGAAGGAAGTCGATTCAGACGGTAAAGCTACAATCATGCCACTGAACCGACTCGTCCCTGCGAACCACAAGTTTTATCATCATCAAGCAGGCATTACACTGTTAGTGGCGAACGGATAGGAGGTGAGACCTCATTCGTTTGTCGAACTGAGGAGCTGCGTCCGGGCAATATAAAAGACTGCTCCGTCTATACCTTGTAGACGTAAAGGGTAAACATTGACAGAAGAAAATTTAGTCGAGTTTATGGTCATAGATGAGTGTGTGTGTACTGAAAGCATTGCATTGTAATACGCAAATAACTACGTGAGGCCATTTTGGAAGAGCTACATGCTGGACAGCTCGAGCTATTCAAAATGAGGTCTGTGGCACGGCTGCATTGGCGGTGGTCAAACATCGACATCGAGGATATCGGAAAAGTAGCCCCATGTTGATGGGTCAATATGGTTCAATAGGCTAACAATCTAGCTCGACCGCCAGTAGACGCGTGGAAGCCTGCCGAAGGCCCATGGCAACAGGTGCCTATATATCTCGCTGGCCACATCCAGGGCTTCTAACATAGCCCGGTGGCGTAGGTGGCTTAAGTCTGCGCCTCGCAACCGGAGGAGACACATAGGAGGTGCGCGGGTTCGAGCCCCACCGTTGCACATTTGTATTTATGGGGGTCCGTCTATGAAGCAATGTGAAAAACAGTTCCGTGGACGTTAAATCTTGGCTAAGGGTCAGCCCGAAAACTTTACTTCCTTAGGGCTTCTAACATCTCATAGTAGTTCATGCATTCTCCAAGTGGGCGAAGGTTATTTTTCCAACAGCAGAGAAAAAATCATATAGAAGATTCGTACTCTATCATCCAGCAACCAACAGCAAAGCGGACAGATTGATTCAAATAATTAGAAAGAGTTTGGCAATGTTTAAAGAGCTGAACCTAGAGCCCATGTAGTTAAATTTGTTCTATTTCGCTCTACTCTGTCAGCAATTACTAGACAGAGAGATAGAGGGAGAGGTTGCCCGATTTTACAACAGTTATCGAAGATGTATAACTGAGTGCATCGATATATTGTTA
The DNA here is from genome assembly GCA_003439945.1 of Dermanyssus gallinae. Lineage (NCBI taxonomy): Eukaryota > Metazoa > Arthropoda > Arachnida > Mesostigmata > Dermanyssidae > Dermanyssus > Dermanyssus gallinae. The sequence continues at coordinate 96,071 of QVRM01001297.1, read as the reverse complement.
GGGAGAAGACATCTACATCTACTGAAAAACCATGTTCGGGCGATTCACGATATTCCCGAACCGAAAAACCGCTGAGAACGCAAGACATTCCTAGGCGTCTATGGCTCGTTTGTTAGGAGGGTCGCAGACACAGCGTCTCCACTACACAGGCAACAGAGAAATAATGTCTTCTTCGTTCGAGTGGAGTTTGGAGTGTCAGCATAATTGCTCTCAACAATGTCAAGAACAAGCTGGCCTCGAACACAGTACATACAGCGTCGAAGTCCAAACTGCTAGTAGTTGTCAGGCCAACGATGCTTCTCGTGGTTGGCATTTCAGCAATTCGGTTTTATCTTTTGCCGAGGATAGAACGCAAACACTAATCGTGGCGTAAAATTCGCACAGTCTTGATTACCAGGGCAATCAGAGGATCTCGCACCAGCGACACAGGGCAGTTTGTTTTGATTGGCGTTTTGTTCTGCAAGGTAGCGGATAGTTAACCGATCAACAATGCGTCAAATCGAGTAGGCGACTCACTCCGACAAAGTGCATTTTAAGTTTGTGCAGTTTTCATAGCGGTTTTCGAAGTTCTGTTTGTACTAGCTCTACGAGATTAGAACATCAATCAGTCCAACACCAAACGTGAGCAAATAGAGCTCAATTCAAAACTGGGTCGAATTCTAGCACAGCAGACGCAATTGCAATTGCGGCCAGGCTCATCTGTACGGCACGGATTGCACGACTTACATAGATAGTTCACTGACGGTAGCCACTGCAGCTACGATATTTACGAAGTTCTCGAGTCGTGAGCACACGAACCTCACGGTGGGTGTAGAGGTTTTCCCATGTTGGGGTTGTCGTCGACTTCCGACGGTTTCCCCTACCTTCGAGAGTTGAGAAGGTCAAGGAGTGCGTAGAGCTTTCATTCAGAAACTTTTTGTTGTTGTGGTCGTTGCTGTTTTTTGTTCAGAGGAATTCTGCTGGCTTTGAGGACGCTTTGGGACACAAGAGCGAGCAAATTCCGTTTTCTGCTTACGAAGAAATGTATAGAGACGATGGGACTAAGGTGGGCCGAATCGACTGTTCGACCGAAAGTTCGTCACCGTCGGCATCGAAAACACCGGAGGTGAGAGCGGTGTCGAAACATTAATTAGCAGGATTTCCGGCAACGAAAAAGTTCAGAAGAAGTGCTTCTTCTTGTGTGTGTGGAAGCAAGATTGCCAAACGGATGGCGACCCGCCGCTGTCGATTGAACCAAACACGCCTACCTCTCCTCAACGACTGCATATCTTTGGTGTACATACACGTGTGGAGCTGTGTGACCGTTTGCCCTTGGCAGCCAATAAACGGGCGTTGATACGCGCTCACAAACAAACATCTATATATATATATATATTATATATATATAGTATATATATATATATATATATATATATATATATATATATATATATTACATTACCTATGATGCGATGCTTATCAAAACGACCATCGAATTCCCAGTAAACAACCTTTTGCTATCTTCTGGAGTGTGTGCGTCTGCAATCGGACGAAAAATAAGACGCGTGCACCTCCTTCTCGTTTGACGAAAGTAATGACCCGTCGTACCAGCCGCTCCGTTTTTGAATGACTCAACGCTTGTTCTCGCTTGTCCAACCTCTGTCTGGCAAAGATCCGATTTTACGACAAACTTTTCCTCATCAATATAACCATCACCACCACCATCATCATTCTCTTCGTCGTCGTCGTCGTTTGCTTCCTTTTCCTCGACTTTCTTTTCCGTTCACGAGCGGTTTTGTTTTGCCGCTGTTGGCGTTGCTGTTGTTGTGGTTGGCGGTGGAGGGTTTAAGGCGGGCGACTGATGGCCGTAGGCCATCTGCGTAGACCGTCGCCACAATCACCCAGAGGCAGTTCAAACTCTGGGGCGCATGAGCCGTGCTGCAGGCATAGGTCACAACAATAACAACAACACTATTGCCGCAACAACAACACGACTACCGCAACAACAACAAACAATAGCAGCAGCAACAACAACAAGTTTTGATTTCATCAGTTACATTATATCATAAACAACAACAACAACAACAACAACAACAACAACAACAACAAAAACAACAATACCAAGAGCAACCACAATCGGTCGAGCCCGGTGGCGTGGTGGATTAAGACTCCGCCTCGCAACCGGAGGAGACACATACAGTAGGTGCGCGGGTTCGAGCCCCACCGTTGCACCGATTTGTATTTATGGGGCATGTCCGTCTATGAAGCAATGTGAAAAACAGTTCCGTAGACGCTGTTAAATCTTGGCTGAGAGTGGTCAGCCCGAGAACTTTAGCAACCACAACCGCATTAACACGCGTTGTGTGCCTATTACGAGACGAATATGAGCAGTGAAGGTCGCCAGTGGCAGCCGTTGCGCCGCCATCGAGCCGTAATAATTAACGTTAGTCATCAACAGCAGCATAGTCATCATCATAATTGGCCGGTGCCGCTCGGACACGTGTGAGGAAGCCTACAGTGGCGGAACTGAGTTCATTCGACAAAAGCCAAGAGAAGGGCAGTTGCACAACAGGACAGATACAAAACACCTGTAGGTCATGTTGTTGTTGTCGTCGTCGTCGTCGTCGTTGTTGTTGTTGTTGTTGTTGTTGTTGTTGTTGTTGTTGTTGTTGTTGTTCGTGTCACAAATGTTTGTGCACGCTCCGTCGTCAACATACTTCTAGGTACTCACACTGGAGAATAATACCTTGAAGTAAGAACTGAAGAAATCTAGTAAAAATAAATATAAAAGGGTTAAACTTGTATTACATTTGTTATGCAATAACTTCTTATACGTGCTTATTTTGACTTATTCCTTGACTTAAACGATTGTGACATATGGACTTAGACGTCTTAACGTATAAAACTATACGTAGTTTATAACGCCCACAATGCAAGTCGCGTTCCCCTCCGAATTAAGGCTGCGTCTGCCTCAAAACGTATTATTTCTAATATATTACCTAACCATGTAAGGCCACTGGAGTATGTCAACAACTTTCCGTATCTTAGCCTCTCTCTCCCGACCTCCGGTACGTCGTTTACGGAGCACATCGCCGAGAGGGTCAGAAAAGCCCTCGTAGCAGGCGTCGGAATTGAGAAACCCACGCTTCTCTCCCTTAACACGGCGCTAAAACTTTTCAACCTCAAGATCGCGCCCACGGCATCCTACGGTATACAGCTTATCTGGGAGAACTTGAGCGTGGCCCAGCTCGCGAGGCTTAATCGAGTGAAACCCGCCTTTCTCAAGCGAATGCTCGGCCTCCACACGTCATGCCGCAATCGTCTGGTCTATTTACTCGCCGGTACCCCGCTCTTCATAGAGGACCTGCAACGCCAGTTTTGGTTGCCGGAAACAGAGGCCTACAGGGATTTTATCTGTCAGTGGGAGGTGAGATTGTCAGACGTGGACCCCGACTTCTTTAGTACGGGTGCAATGACAAACAATGCGTGGAAGGGACTGCATCGCACCAACCGAAGTGTGGTAATACGCTATGCAGTGCATGGCTTCCACCATGTTCTCTGTAAAACTCAAGGGTACCCTATGCCGACAGAAGAATGACAGGTGTGGGAGAGCTTGTGGGAGATATCATGCGGGGGAGTGCCCCAAGGTTGAATCACTGGCCAGGCTGGCTCAGTGACCGTGCTTTTATGTATAATATTTGACTATATACCTAACAAAGGTGATTAATAAATGAATGAATGAATTACCTACATGTACAATATCCTTTGCAATTGTCTTACCAATATTCACGCCAATTAGGCCCAGTCTCTCTAGGATAACAGTTTCTTGACAGCTTAATATACTTTGGGATAATGTCCACTTACCTTTAACTAAGTGATTAATGGCCTTATCTGCTAACCTTAAAATCTGGTTATAGCTTGTCACTACCACAAAACCCTTTTGATACAGGTCTAAACGACATACGTGTGCCCTTTGAGTTTTGCGTCTCGTAACTATGTATATGCGTTTTAGACATTTAATTTATGTAGGTCATGGAAGCAAGTCAACCAGTTCACCACATAGTGCGTTATGTGTCGCGCCAATCCTGATAGCCGATACTATGCAGATGGACTTAAGATCTGCCATAATCTCCGGCTTGTGTAAGAGCCGCCACTAATAGGTTACGAATACGGTTTGTTCTGTTGCTGATTTCTTGTTTCTCTTCCATCCTTCTTGCTACTGCATGCGTCAAACCTATGCTACTTAACCTGTTCGTCTAGGCCAGGGTCAAGTAGAAATTGATCATTTTCTCTGCTAAGATAGCTGTTACTTTACCTCGTCCTTAGCGGAAAGTGGTCCTCTAATTCTCCCCTTTTCATAGAAACTTACTGCTTTCTTTCCACAATATTTGGTAGCTTCATCATGGGCAGGGATCCCTATGATGAAGCAACATGATTGTTTACACTATTTCCATTATTATAACCTCCCAATTCCAACTGCCTGCAAGCTTTCTGCCTAAAAAAGCAGCCCTTCAGCAAGATGAGTTTATCGTCAAATACATCCAAATACCATTGCCCGCAAAGTATGCATATACGTAGATTGCTGCGTCGCTCTAATAACATGTGCAGTTGTTAATGATGCTGTTGATGCTGTTGCTGCCGTTGTCTTGAATGCATGTTCTGATGCGCCGTGCTAATTGGCAACCGAACCAGTCTCCGTTTTGCTCAAAAGGATGTCGACGATACGTGGCAACGCTACTAAATCTCCTAGAGGTAGCAAGTAACTTGTAGCTGATGAATCACGACTCGGAGTATGTGCCGATTGACCAACCGCAAAGATCACCCTCACGAGCTGAGTGTGGTCTTTGAGCTTCCTTCGGAGCACGCGATCCCTCGACCTGTCAGTGCAATTCTTATATAATTATTCACGCCGGCTTTCTTTAATCTGTAGGTCAGAGAACGGAACACCGAGTTATACAAAAACTCCATTCAGCCTGCGCTTACGTGATTATGGTTGTCCAAATACCAGTAACTTTCGGAAAAAGCAGTTACAACCCCACACGCGTCAATCTGGTTGGGAGCCAACGGCAGATGCCAGAATGACAAGATTTCAACAGGCTCACCCTCATCAGAGGCCTCACTCGTTTAGCGAGCTCCGGCATTCGGCAGGCACGCCTTATAGAGTCACGCTTAAAGGTGCTGTCGATACTACAGCGAGCCTCTTCGGAATTTTATATATTATTCAAATATTCTCGTTCCAAACAAAAACGTTAACACGTTGTAATCAGGACTTTGACAAATGCTCTGTGGTTCCGGCTGCCAAACTACGTGGTTTTGGACGAAGCCCGGGGCAAGCGGATGTCAAAAATGAATGACGACAAGGAAGAATTTCAATATGAAGAGGGTCAAAGGTCCTATCCAACCGCAGTTATCTATCATAAGCAAACAAGTGGGCCGACATAACGTTTAACCAGGCGATGAACGGCGGTTACCTCTATAGCTGTCCAACAATGATATATAATCTGCGCTAGAATTGGAAAGGCGACATTCCCAACAGGTGCATTTGGACACACTCATGCTCGGATGAGCCAATGGGTATATATATATACATATGTATTTGTTGGGCCGAAGGTTCCACCAACGTGTACGATGCTCTAAAACGGCGTCGCTATGAAATGGCTATGGAGCCATAGTACAATGGTGGCAGTTAAAGTTCCGTCACAATTAAGAATAACGTTCGTGTATATATATATATATATATTATATATATATATAGGCGAGCACTGCCAGTGAGCAAATGTATTGTAAATGATTAATAAATCATCGCAATATTTTCTCTATAAATATATATATATATATATATATATATATTTCAACCATAATCTAAATCTGCAATATAAAATGTCGCTTCAAAGGACCAGCTATCCTCCTGCACCGCCTCGTCAAAAAAATATATATACATATATATTTACAAATGGTTATATCTGAGTATGATCTAAAACATATTCGCCATGTTCGCACGGCAAACTCAAACCAAAGGGTACTTGCATATAGCCCTACAGCCCGTAGTGCCGTCAAAACAATTATAATTTTGTTGTGACGTCATCGTTGTCCGAAACTGCCCCCCAACCAATAAGGTCTTTATTGCATACGTGAATGACTGACCTGAGCCCACTTACTTGCCGAATAACAGTATCATGCCAACAACGGCCATATTTTGCAGCCCCCATCGTAACACGCTAGACAAATGCCTCATACCGCTACGAGACAACAATGATTCTCCACGTTACTACATGTACCCTACGCCACCCCGTTATATTGTCATCGACATATAGTGATTTTGCGACTGTCAGCATTCAGCAGCATTTGATGACGACGACAACGACAACAACAAACAACAACAGCAACAACAACAACAGCAACAACAACAACAACATCAACAACAACAGCAACAGCAAAAGCAACAACAACAACAACAACAACCAACACACGACTCCACTGCATTGTACTTGCCATCCCCACCACAATGATTTGACGACATTACGACGACTATGATATACGCGCAATTATTATTATTATTATTATTATTATTATTGTTACGACGTCAACCATAAAGCCAACCATAGCAGAAGACGAGACATCAGCATGAACAAACCAAACATGGACGATGATGCTATATCGATTTAGCAGTGGTGGTAGAATTCGTAGTAGAAGTAGTAATAGTGGTAGTAGTAGGAGTAGTGCTGGAAGTACCGTAGAAGTCGAAGATGGTGGGGTGTGTACTATAATTGCGTCGTTCGGGATCGAGCAGCTGACCAAGTATTGAAATCTACTGTTCAGTTAGCTATAAAGTGGTTCGCAACTTTGTACGAACCATGTTTGCGGTCATATCTTTTGTTTGGACTACGAGTTGGCAACAAATGTTCAACAGCCAGTGGCCCCCACGTCAATTCAATCGGCGGCCCATCAATGGGCCGCCGTTTTCGCCACGTCGTCCGAACAAAGAAAGAGTCGTTGTTCATGATCGAAGGCGTCACGTGTATTGTTGTCGAGAGCGCCTTCAGTCTGAACACTGTGCATAAACAAAAACAAGACAACAAGTTTCCATCAGAACTACGGATCTACTTCTCTTTTACCTTACTTAACTTTGATCCAAATCTGCAAATATGTTTTTAAAACATAATCTACCTTTAAGATATATACATGCCTTATACGTGTTGTATATATATATATATATATATATATATATATATATATGGTCAAACTCGATGGGAAAATAATGTTTGCTAATGAAAACGGAAGTACGGAAATTTTTCGTACTGGAGTGAGAGGACTCTTTAATGAAAGTTTCTAAGCTGTGATTTTACAATTAGAAAGAGTTTGCAAGAGTAAAATATCGTATATAGAGTTCATGCTCTAACTAAGACCAATATTATTTCAGACGTAGAACTTTATCCGGAATGCACGATGTGGTTAGTTTTTCAATTGAATAATGCGTTCTCTCATTATCGAGCAGTTTATAAACGCATGCCGGACAGCCTAATTATAATCATAGCTTAGATTTTTTTATCGCATTCCTATACGAAACATTTCCGCTCCACCATTCCATTGGCAAAAATGATCTTCTCACTGAGCAAATGGCTCCAAGCCATCCCTTCCTCAAACCTTGGCACTTTACTTGATCACGAAAGTTTTCGTCTGTGCATCGGCTTGAGGTTGGGAACAAGACCAACGGAGGAAACACCGGTGTCCGTGCAAAGCACAAGTGGACATTTGGGGAACCCACGGGCTATCCTGCAACAGAAGCGAAGGACGTCAAAGCCGTCACAGCGAGATTAACGAGATTACCGCCCGGGCCTTAAGGTCAGCCCTACTACCATGCACTCGAGAGCCAACCGGTCTCCTAAAAAGCGACAGAAAGAGGCCTGACGGTCTCACCCTTACCCCTTTTGAAAGGGGAAAGGCGCTTATTTGGGATGCTACAGTAAGTTTGCCCTCTCGAACATGGAGGCTAGCGCATCAGCCGCTGGCTCCACAGCACGAGTTCATTTTTGTGCCACTAGTATTGGAGACACTAGGGGGACCTGGCCCTGAGGCATGGTCGCTTTTACAGAAGATTGGCAAACGAATTGAACTCACGACGGGGGACAAAATAGCTTTCGACTTTCTACTCCAGCGGCTACCTCTGGCGGTTTAGCGCGGCAATGCGGCAGCAATTATGGGCACAATGAGGGGCTGCCTCGAGGATAAGCTCGATTTGTAGCACCCCCCACAAGCCCAAGGGTAGTTAGATATTCATAGTTCAATGTAATTATAAAATGTAATAAATAAATTGTATTTTATATATATATAATATATATATATATATATATATATATATATATATATATATATATATATATATATATATATATATATATATATATATATATATATGAAAGAAAAGTTTATAACAGTATCCTTATTATTGTACTAGTCAGTGTCTTGGAGCTGTTCTACAACTACTATTGTCCGTACCCTCCGTGCCGGACGGACCCGCGCCCAAATTGCAAATTTTCCTGACCTAAATCAGCGGACAGTTGAGCGGATCGCAGCCAACGAGACGGTTGCTGA
>QVRM01001297.1:35000-85000 GCA_003439945.1 Dermanyssus gallinae | reverse complement strand
CAACAACAACAACAACAACAACAACAACAACAACAACAACAACAACCAACAACAACAACAACAATTGTAAGGTCGGTCTCGACAAGACATATGTTGTGTCTCACTAAATTAATTATTTATAATTCCTCTTATTCATTTCTCACACGAGTTGCAATATCGTCACCCTATCTCTCTCTCTCTCTCTATATATATATATATAGAGCTGCAGCGTTATGCGCCCCTGATATAAAAGGGTGATATGTGTACACACACTTATCAAGCAATAAACCAATCAATCAATCAATCATATAATATATATATATATATATATATATATATATATATATATATATATATATATATATATATATATATATATACAAGTCGACTAAATCACGTTATTTGTGCCCTAAAAGGAAATGATGGCATATTGTACCCTGACAAACCTTGAATGGCCTACACGGCCGAGGAAAGTTACACATACAGTTACACACTCGTAGAAGGGGCTCACCCTGAAAGGTTTCAGCCTGGTGTTAAAACTTCTCATTGATCGGGCAAAAGCAACTTTGCTTTAGGAGACATAGGGAACTGAACAGTTTGCTAAAGTAAATGATTTTCTTACTGGAATATGGTATCTGAGAGGTATTGTTTCGGAGTGAAAGTGATATTACTAAAATCCGTGACACTCGTGTTGTTGACCGACATAGGAGCAGAAAATGTGCAATTGCGAGAATCAGTGCTTATATAGAAGAAATTAAACACATCGTCGTGCGCGTGAGAAAATGCTTGTTTCAAGGAACATATAACGCCGGCAAGATTGTAAATCCTACGACCATTCACAGCCCCCAAAACTAATACATTCAGGCAAATTCGCGTTTCATAGTATTCAGTTTTCAAAAATTTTAATTTAATTATTATTTTGATACCATGGGAAGGATTCTGATGCTCTTAAAATGGGTACTTCATGACAACAGAACCGAAAAACCACTTGTGAGATTTTGCTCGCCAGGTTCGAACAGAAGTCATTCTTGCATCAGGTCGTAACCGAAGATGAAAAGTGGATTTTCCTCGACAATCCCAAGCGCCAAAGGTCACGGTTAGATCCGGGCGCAAAAGCGTCATCGACGGTGAGACTTAATCGCTTCGGAAAAGACAAAGCTCTGTGTGTTTGGAAGGATAAAAAAAGTGTTGTCTATTATAAGCTGCTAAAACCTAGTGAAACTATTTTTTCGCAAAATATCGAACCTGCTTGCCACAGGCTAAAACCTAGTAAATCTATCAAAGCTGCTCGCTACAAACAATCGCTTTAAACCACGCATTGAGCGAAAAATGACCAGAATACATTGGATAGCACAACAAATTGATTTTGTTCCACCACAACGCGTCATTACACAAAATCAAGTCGGTGAAAAACTTATAAAGCATCTTCAGTGGGAAACCCTTGCGCCTTCGCTAATTTGCCAGGCTTAGCTTCATATGATTACTAGCTCTCCACATCGCTAGGTCACACTCTGGCTAAGCAAAAACATTTGTACGAAAACGTCCGAAAATGGGTCGGAAACGGACTTTTGGCAAGGAATCCACATATTGGTCAAATGATGGGCCCAGTTTATAGCTAGCCAGGGCCGTTACTTTCAATAAAATATCTTTCTTCGTTATATAATGAGCAACATTTGTTTTTGTTAAAATATCCGGATATATATTTATACTTCTTTTTTAATATATATATTTTTTAATAAAAAATATATACCATCATATTATGCTAGGTTCAGGCAAAGATAATAGTGCTCTTTGGGTGTAACGAGCATATTAGGTTTTACTCAGGCGTTTCTTCTCAACTTTCTGTGAGACACATAGACTAAGATAAACGACTCTAATTAACGAGATTGAAAGACTTACTTCAACGGCATTTTTGGTTTGGGAGTCTCGAAAATGCAATATACACTAGCGGTACCTGCAGCACAGCACCTAATATGAGAGTCACCCGCTGAAACCGATATCCTCTTTACCCTTACAAGCTCGAAATTGTACGACATTACTTCGAAACCTAGAGGGAGAAGTTTGAGGACATTACTACAAAACCCACAATCGGAGCCTTTTATTCTAGCGCTTTATGCGCCTTGCCAATAGGCGTTCGACCTAGGGGTGCATCGAGATGGTCTTGAGCATCCTGCTGCAATGTGTTCCCTTCCCCTTGTGGCTCCTCTAATTGACTGTCCCTAAAAGCCCGTCCCCCACAGTGGCTCCTTCGCTGTCCCTCGTAGTTTCGTGTCTAGCTTCATGCTGGAGTTAAGGTAAGTTGTTCCGCCCCTCTATATCCCTGTTGGGGGGCGAGCATGTGTTTCCACAACTTGCAACCACCACGTCGCGTATGGTTTTGCTCCCGATCGCGGCTGGAGCGGTATCCCTTGCTCGTATCATTCCCGTACATCGCGCGACATTGTGATCGACGTCCGTCGATCTCACGTGGTTGACGGGAGACGCATATCTTGCCAATCTCTATATGTCGACTATTACTGTCTGGAACTGCTTGTTATAGCACCCTTGTACACTTCCATCTATGTCCATGCGGCGAACCAGAAGATTATACATTAGCAAGGGCGTTGAGGCTACCCAATTATTTTATTCCCAACTGCATGTGTATAAGCAATGATCAGAGACTGGACGTAGAAACGTATACCCTTTACGAACGCAGGGAACCCCTTGTCTGTGTGACGCTACGGCGACTGACTTACTCTCAGCCTCAAGTCAATTACGGAGCGGCCAAATCAGGCCATGTTGTCCAAAAGGCCGAACGAAATAAGTAGGCAAAATGCTGAACTACTCGAATTACACAACACTAACCCTGTGACCTTTGAAACGTTAGACGCCCCAAGTCTTTTGATTGAACGACTATTGACAAAGCTAGAAGAATGATAACCACTACAGGGGACCAAAGAGCCGCCCAGTTCCTTTGTCAAAGATTTTCTATCGATGTAAACGGCGTAACGCAATTTCCGAATTGTATTTGCTGGCATCATTTCGGGTAAAAGTGCCGTGTATATATATATATATATATATATATGGCTGTCAAAATAGGAGCTGCGCGCGTTGCAGTTCCCAGTAGTAATGTATGTATTGTGTCTGCGATGGCTTGGGCGACCAAGTGCATCGTTTTAAAAATGGGGCGTTGTCGTTCGTAGAATTACATCCAACTCGGATCGAATTTGTTATTCTTTCTTAGCTGTGCAGCCTGGTTGAGAATTATTTTAGCGGAGAAAACTCACAGAACTCCCGTACGCGCCCTGTGTTTTTGCCAGAAAATGGAGTTAAACCAATAGCATACAGTCTTCGCCTACTGGCCAAACTAAGAACGTGTAACTTGATTATGCATACCTAGACCACCCAGCGGGCTTTGCAGGAGGAATGGAAAGAAGTAAAACCCGAGGTAACCAAGGGTAGCTGGACCAAGAGTTTGAAACTGTTCCTTAGGGTGTGGTACAACTGCCGAAAGGACGAGCAGGTGTTTACCAGGCGCGGTCAGTTCCAGAGCTACATGATAAGGATTATAAAGGCTAATATTGGCATCTATGTAACTCAAGGGTGCACGAAACGCAGGCTTCACTGCCTTGAGTTGCCTCGTTACAATAAGGAAGGTCGTTAGCTTTATGACGGCGCCGGAGATGTGGAAGGAGGCGTCTAACTGGCTCGACGTAATTTTTGACACCTACGGGGATTTTGGGTCTCGGTGCCCCAAGAGGAGAGGAGGACGTGAGCGATGTATGCAGCTGAGCCCTAGGGGCATCGTCGCACCCAGTCAGGCGGGTTAAAGCTGGAATTGCTCTTGCCCATATAATCATGACGGCGGTGCGTAAAGATGGAAAGAAGCAGATGAAACCAAAGTGGCGGACGGCGTTGAGAATCTTTTCGTTTCCATGTAATTCTAAAGCAATACCGGGCTGGGGAGGGTTAAATTCCGGCTTAGTGGGTTTGCGAGTCCTACACTACTTACGCCAGCTGCTCGTAACGTATGTGCTTCAAGCATTCCCAAAAGCAGCCATAAAAATATCCTTCCCCCCTCCCCGCGGATGAAATTCTAGGTCACACATAAGAATTCACCCGGTCCGGTTCTGAACTCTAAAGTAAACGTCATACAAGCTTTTCACGTCGTTGTCGTCGTCGCCGCCGTCAAAACCACGCGGTAAGCGCGGCTATGATGATAGGACGAAACTTGCGGGACGTAACTTCGGACAAAGCCGTCATCCACCGTTAGACCGATTCCGGCGTCAAACCATCTGAGTCGTCCGGTGCCTGCTTCGGACGATTCGAGGTTGTAGCAACAACAGCCAGAGCAATGCTCAGACATATCCGTGCGTGTCCGCTGTCTCGCCCTGCGTGCTTGGTGACCTCTTGTTCACATGCGTGCCATGTGCATATAATTCAGCCGCCCGCTTATCGCGTTCACGCAACACGCGGACCGTCTACCGGCACGCCACAACGGCCTACGCTGATCGCAGCATAGCAGAAATACCCATCGTTGTGCAGCCAGCAGTACCGCAAATGTTTATATATATATATATATATATATATATATATACACGTGTGCATATCTGCATCTATGTGTGTGTGATTAAATGCATGGATGCTTGACCTGGACGCCAGGCCGTGCGGTAGTACCAAAGCAAACATGCCAACCCGCGCTCCCCGAGTACTGGAACCATTTGTAGCGGGAGAACAAGTAACATTGGCGATGGTAGCAGAGCAGCACAAACAGCAGCAGCAGCAGCAAATAACGATACTAATAACAATAATAATAAAAATGATGGTGAAAATAATTGCAACAGCAGCAATAGCAGTATAACTACCGGTAGTCGGTTTAATATTATTGTTATTATTATGTGGTAGATAGAGCGGTCTGCAGCAAATACGGACAGCAGCTGAGCAGAATGAAGTCGATGCTAACCGTGTTGGCATCAAAACATCTCTGCAGATGCCTGCAGGCGCTGTGGGGTGCACCGTAATCTTAACAAATGGTGCGGGCGTGTGGGCATTGCTTATTTTCTCGTTCGCGTCGCGTCGAAGCTACAGCAAAGCTGGACAAATAGGTGTGTATGTATGTATGTATATATATACATATATGCACATGCCTGTAGATAATCACATTCCTATGATGCTCTTCAATTGGGGATATGTATAAATATATATATATATATATATATATATATATATATATATATATATTACTGTAAATATATTGCTGTTGTTTTAATTTGTGACGCCGTAGTATTGACCACAATGGTGGAGCATGACGTAGCAACGACAATTACACGTATAAACTGTCTCTATATTGTAGAATGTTGTCGACGTTGAACCATTGTGGTTCAAGAAGTTCATTTGGTCTTGACATTTGGTCTGTGGTTTCGGTTTCTTCTCCTGTTTGAGCTGCAGACGTGCGTTTAAATATAGTTTTTTTTCCGAGAGTGGAAGAACGAGTGCATTACGTGACCACAACGACACGAGCCATAATCTCAGCACCCGGCTGCGTTAGACTGGTGACGCCTTCTGTTGCATTGCACGGAAAAGGCCTCCGTGGGATTGGCCGCAATAGAACAACCCACTGGGTCAAGGTTTGGTGGCAAATGTTGCCGTTTCTGTTTTGCAGTGTTTAGCCAGCCGGGGGTATGAGCCATAGGGGTTCCTATAGACAAACTAAAACTTGACACCTTTTTTTGGCGCAGATACAGGGAGTACGCATGGAGTTTGTGGAAATTTAAGACATTTCGTCGATCCCCGGATGCAGCTGCATCCATCGTGTCAGTTTGTATACTTCAAGGTCCCCCCAGTACGTATGTGGTCGACTTGTGCCGGGCATTGTGAACCCGAACCCCTATATTAGGGTACAGCACACGTATGCCCTAATATAACCATTCACAATGCCCCGCTAGGCCACCAGTTTGGGATGAAACCACCTTGTCATTGTGCACCTAAATGTACATCTAATAAAATGCCCAAATGAAGGACGCAGACTTGGTGCGGTCTGGTTATGTTGCTTTTATTTTTGCCTTTTTGTCGTGAAATTATCCCTATCGTAGCACGAGTAGACACAGAGGTAGCTGCTCACGTTTGCCTGCGTTTGTAGCCTAATCTAATCTATCTTTGCTTGCACAATTACTCGCTAAACTAAATTGTCTTATTTCTGGCAATTCCGCATTTTCCACTTAACGCCATTTAGTTATATATATATAGAGTGCTTTATTAATAATTTAAAATACGTTTGCACACTCGGCAGTGCTTGCCTTCTATAGGTGCACACAAGGTATTATATGTTGTGCATAGCTACCATCACTTGGTGTGTTCGACCCAAGAATTTGACCAGGTTGGCGATCAATGCCTTTGCCGGTTCTCTCGCAAACGTGTGCTGAAACGTTCGCTGAAGTGTTCAATTCGTATATAATGGCAAGATTATTTTTATGATTATTTACAATCTTGAAATGCAGACTTATTGCGAAATAGACATTAATCATCATCATATATAATCCAGAGAGAGTGTGACATATTTGTCAGAAGCTTTGCAGATGTAGCTAAACTGAAGAGCTACCTCCATTTCTACATACGGTGGCAGTATATATATATATATATATATATATATAATATATATATATATATATATATATATGTATACGAACAAAAATTGCCTATCACATTTGACATTTGGTATATCTTGTGTTCATAATAGTAGAGCCATATTAATGATGACATGAGATAATTGAATGACAGTCTCAATGTAGCTCTAAAACACGACCAGTATGTCAAAGCGATACGTTTCATTTTCAAGAATATAAAGCGGCAAACCGGAAAACGCTCGCATACCTTGCAACCTCGCCTTAGTCACTTTTGTTCAATTCTCAGGCGTCTTATATCAATAATCACATAAACCAAATTCTTGTTAGATGTGTTGGTGACACTGCCCGTTGCAAAAAGCAACGACGAGTTGTAAGAAACTAATGCCACTCTCACGCCAGAGAGAGAGAGCCGCTTATACTGTTGCTTTGCTTGGGTTTGCTCATGGCCAACGTTCAGTAAGTAGCGCGTCAATGAAATTTGAACTAATCCACCCTTCTCAGAGTCTACCAGCAAAATCCACTCGCCGGCGGATATATATATATATATATATATATATATATATATATATGTATATATATATATATATATTCATAAAAAGTCCATAGCATGGGATACAAACTATAGACGGACAAAGTCCATAATTTTTATTATTTAATATAGTCCGCGCTAAGCAAAACACACCTAGTCCAATACGCTATTCTTTGCTTCTGTTCGTTAAACGGGTGTAATTTCAAATATATCAACTTCCCAATAGCCCCCAAAGCACGAGTAAAACATTCCGAACCTTTCATTACAAAAAAAAATTTCGTCTACAGAGCATATCATATAATTGTTGCTGTAATGTTCTTTTTCGAAGAGATTTTTCTTGACTGACAGACAATAGGCATCAATGTCCGGGCCATGCTCGATCAGTTTGAATTTTAGTGCGCGTAATTTGGCTTTGGCCAAATGAGGCGTGTGGGTGAGCGCCTTTTTGTGGTGAAACAGCGCAGTTCTCTTTTGCACCGCGGACTGTAACGCTACGCATGATCTGAAGCGTTCCTTCAGCTGGTCCAAGCATGCTCTTCAAGCGTGGAGACACGTGTTTTGTGGTACTCCCTAATTATCGCTCGACCTGATAAAATGTAGTTAATTAATAGAATACCTTTCGCGGTCCCCAAAAATCTTTCCGGTTGAGATAGGTTCTGTCGCGTGCGGCCGACTCCTTGGTGGCATCTTCCCGCTCTAGAGTAAAGTAGTGGATCCAGGTTTAGTCGGAGGTTACGACTCGGTCCAAAAAACGCGGATTTTATCTCAAAAGTTCGAAACTGCATTTTAAAACTGACACGCGTCTCCGTTTTTGCTTAATCGTTAGCTCGTGCAGTAGCCACGGTGCTTTATTTTTCATGCATAAGTGCTGATGCAATATTTGATGTGTTGCACCATAGCTGACGCCCATCTCTCGTCCGCTGTTTTGCGCAAATGTGGACGCCCAGAACGTGATGCATCCTCCGTGCCCATACTACTACTTTCAAATGAGGTTATCAATTTGATAATAGTATTGTATGCCGGTGCATTCGTTCCGTAAGCAGCATCCAACTTGCCTTAAATTTCCGTTGCAAATAGGCCTTTAAAATGTTTAACCACAGTATGGTACTTGTTTATTGTCTGACACTTTACAGTTGCGTGACCTGCTACGAACACAAATTGAAACCAATTCGCATGATGCTGATTTTTGTAATTTCCGAAGAAAGTCTCTTTCCGGCGCTGTAGTCGACATGTAATTTTTGAAATTGTAGACACATATATATATATATATATATATATATATTGAGAAGTACACACATATTTGAGCGGTCACTGGGTCTCGAGCCTGGTTGCAAGTTTTTCCATGCTTACGATTGGGGAAGCTTTAAGGTGGTATGCATCAGTGCTTGTTTAAAATTGAGTGTTGACCTAGTTGTACCTTATACATGTCGATGCGGTGATCATGTCGACATTAGTTTCAATATGGCCTCCAGATGCGGTGAAGCCTTGAGTTTAGGGTCGTCGAGCGCGTCTATCGCCTCTTCATGGCACTGCCTGGTGTCTGTGTATGTTAGAAACCTCAAGTTTCTCGAAGAGATGATGAGAGGACCCCTAATCAATTCAATCTGATCCCCTTTGAGCAAAGTTGTCTGCGTGTGAGGGATTATTGGCCCTTTCGATGATCGGTGTGGCTGCGGCCAACAAGTGTAAAAAATAGTCTAAAAACCTTGCCTGTCAGCCTGTTTTGCCTGTTAGCATTTCGGTCGTTCGGGTTCTACCTCTTGCACATAGGCTGATGCAGCGTGTTGGCAAAATTCATATACTTCGATCGTAGACTTCATGTAATTGGAATCCTTATATATATATATATATATATATATATATTTTTTTTTTTTAGATTTTCTGTAAGTCTATTTATTGCTTGTGTACGGTTTTTTCATGTCATGGCTAATCTTTAATCCACTCCGGCATTTACCTTGTTTTAATTGGAAACCATGCAAACCAACTTAAGAGTGGCCGGTCTGGGTCTCAAACCCAGTCCTCCCGAATGCAAGGCAAAGGCTTTGCCACTAAGCCATCTTGCTAGGTATATATATATGTATATATAAATATATATAAACAAAAAAGACAAGTAGGATAAAGACGAAATAAGCTGAACCGGTAGTGCCGGCGGGCTGCATTATTGTAATAGAACCAAACACCGTTATGTATATATATATATATATATACACACACAATTCCGGTGTTCGTTTACGTTGGACTCGCTTCTATATATATATTTATATATATATATAGGCTCGGTTCCTGTGTTTCTTTGCATTGAACCCGCGCAATTTGAGGCGTAAGCCATGCCCGCCTACCGTTGCTTCTCTCTCTCCCTCTCTCTCGTCTCTCTTATTCGCTACGAAATCGGCCGGTGAGTGCGTGGGTGGCTGGCTGTCTTGAGATGTCGTCGTTAGTTCAGGTGGTGTTGGTGATGACTGATATATGTACATACACTGCTGCATGAGCGGGGTGTTGACGTACACACATAAATGTGCTCGTGCGTGACTCGGAACTAGATGGCGGACATCACCCTGTTTATTATTAGCAGCTGCAGCAGCAGCATCAGCAACCGAACTCGTTCATGACGATCGAGCTACGATCGCGTCACGACCACGAGGCCATACCAATAACAACGACAAAAACCCACAACAACAACAACAACAATACTGCTGCTGCCACGCAAACAGTTACGGACAACGCTGACAGCTAACGTCTGCCAGACGGACAGGTAGGCAAACACACGTGATCATTGACCCCATCGAACCAAAAAACCAATGCCCAATCAAACCCACCAGTCCATACTACCCACTAGTAGTTCATTGGCTAGCCAATCGCTAGTAGCGGTAAAGACACCGTAATAACGCGCTCACGTGCTTAGTGTAACGAGAACGCGTGAACTGTCGTCATTGTTATTGTTGTTGTTACTGTTGACGTTGTTGTTGTTGTCGTCGTTGTTCTGCTGCTATTTAACGAGCTGCGTCTGCTATGCCAAATAATGGAAATCTTGTCAATCACGTTCATAGTACTATTGACCGACACACATTTATGAGAGACCTTGCTCACGACAGTGTTCGTCTGCTTGGAACGGCACCAATTGATTGGTGAGGTAGGTTCCCAAGCTGTCTACTATCCCAGCTGAAAGCATTGCGTATTTGAGGTGCTGTCCACTTGGCCACAGGCAGGCGTTTGAACCGCACAGCCGAGTTCAATGACGAATACGGCATGAGTGTTTGCTCCTTTTTGCGGAAATTCCCGTTCTTTCCCCCCCTAGATTAAACAACCTTTCTTGTTTATAAAATGTAGACAACACAATAAAAAAAGACGGCGGAGTTCTCTTCTTTGCTCCAATCCGCTTATTGTTTGCCTTTTATTGTGGTTTTCTTCCATTGATGCGTAGGCAATTCTTGCTCCACTACTTTCACAACAGGGACCGTAATTCCTCCCATTTGCTTCATTGGTGATTTGTATCGACCAAAGTACGGCATTAGGCCTAAGTGTAGTCATGCCCAGTTGATTCTTAAAAAAAACTAAACTGGTTATAAAAATTGGAAAAAAAATAGCCACCTATATTTGTGCAAAAAGAGGGGACCAGGAGGGGGGGGGGAGTGGAGACGAGGTGGGACTCCCAAAAATCAACGTGACCAGGTTGGGTGTGTTACTACCAATAATGTGTTAAACTAATTGATGGACGGTTTGTACCATCAAGTGAACGTATAAATGCTGGAGGATCATATAAATGGATCTATTTTGGCTTTCGCTACGCAAATGTACTGTTAACGTGCAGGGAACCGTTTTGGGGTCACCGATGACCGCAAGTAAGCATTCTTCTTAGATTGAATATCGGACGATCGGATATCGAGAAAGTGGTGCAGTATGAAGGCCACGATATCTAGTTAGAAACTATGCTTTAGAATAAATCTGTATATCGGACTTTTTTTAGGGAAAAGAACGCGGCAAAGATATTTTAGGAAGGCCGGATATAAGGTTTCGCACGCGACTAAAACGTCGCCTCTATCGCCAATCTTCCCTGTGTAACTCCTTTTGGCACGACTATGGACGGAGACAAGCTGATAGCATACAGGTTACTCTAGGCGGTCAGATCATCTCTGTCTTTAGCCAGAACATACAGTGCTTACAGGGATTGCGCTTGCATTTCGTTATGCTTTGTGTGGTGTACTGTACGAATCTGACGAGTTACGATGAAATTTCTAAAAGCATGTCTTTGTAACGGAATGAGATGTGGACCAAAATTAAGTTCGGTCGTAATCGAAGTATCCAGGTCTCTCACAGTGGCTGCTGGAGATAGCTGGGGTTAACCAATTATTTGTCTGTAGACAGAATCTGCTTGCAGAATTAACCGTGGAAAGCAGCTGGGTATTCGGATCGTTGCTAGAAAGCCGGTGGTCAGCGTTTTGTCGGGTAAACCTTGACTCTCCGTATGCCACACCATTTTTTCTAAGAGAAGCTACCAATAATAATGAATAAACATCAACAATTATAATTGTATAGTTATGTATATGTATACGTATCCGCAGTAATGCCGTCCTAGTGGTCATTAATATTTAAATCTTAAACACTAATATTTAAATATTTAAACAATCAAAATAAACGCTGCTACGAAATTGAAACCTGATGAATTCAAGGAATCGTGATCCTCTCGGCGGCAAGTTCAACGAAGACCTTATACATGGCTATGCATATCAAATATACGCACACGCATCTCTATGAAGCGAACCTTCGACTCTGCCATGTTTTGGCGCTAAAAGAGCGCAGTAATGCCAACTGAAAGAAAGCGCAGTAAAGCCAATTTTAATTTCTGGAGATTTCAACCTTCCAAAAATACACTGGAAGGATATTACGCTTTTAGATTCGCAAACCATGGAGTCCACCTTTGTTAATGCCTGCATCACTAACGGCTTACACCAACAAATAGACGAGGTCACTCGCCCTCGACTGTATTGCCATGGTGCTGAGGCTGCGCAGGCCAGTTCCAATGATGAAATAGATAACACATTCGCCACTGTAGGTAATGCCAAGAATCACTTCGCTACTCAATGTAATGACACTAACATAAATAATAATTTCAGTAAACTATCCAGTCACACCAATAGTAATGGTAATAGATATAGTAATGACAGTCATGCAACTAGTCACATTAATAGTAATGGTAACCTTAGTAGTGTTAGCCAATTAGCTACTAGTGTTACTAATAGTTGTATTGTCACTGATGAAAGAATCTTAGGTATCTCCGACGATGACGACGACAATATGGGCTCTATTATTGATTTAGTTTTAACCTCAGACCCGTCCATCATTGAAGATATACGAGTATTTCAGTCGCCAATTCCATCCGACCACAATGCCATTTCGTTTTCTATTTTATTTGATGCTAATTATCCTACGGTAGACGAGGGAGGTTATAATTTCTGGAAGGGGGACTATGAAATAATCCGCTGTAGGCTTGCTTGTATAAACTGGAGGAACTTGTTTTTAAATTGCGATACCGTTGACTCGATGTATGATAGCTTTGTATACCAGATACATTCACTAATTGAAGAGTTTGTACCTAAACGAAATGGCAAGTCAAAAAATAATGCAAATTTACGTAAATATGTCACCAATCTAGAACGGTTGATTGACCAGGAGCCAAATGTGCAGTATGAAAAAAATTTAAGGAAGGCGACTACAAGACTTCGTATAATGGAAGAAGCCAGTCTTGATTTTAAAAACACAAAGTCGTTTTTTAGATATGCAAATAAGCGATTAAAAGGAAAAGAAAACATTGCGGCTTTAAATATAGATCAGACGGTCCTCGTAGACGACGCTTCTAAAGCAAATGCATTTAAGGACTTCTTCTCGTCGGTTTATGTTGCCCAAGGGAGTTCAGTTCCCGAAGGTGTTTCCAACGACGTGGTCTCGAAAGATAGTTGTCCATACTTGGAAATATCAAAATATAATATTCTTTCTAAAATCAAACAACTACCCACAAAATGCAGCTTTACTCCTGATTTAATCCCACCCATATTTTATAAAAATGTAGCGTCTGCGATAACTGAACCCCTTTTCTTGATATTCAGTAGGTCTTATGAGGATGGCATTGTGCCAAAACATTTTCGGCAATCAGTCGTAACCCCTGTGCATAAGAAGGGTCTAAGGTCAAATGTAGATAATTACAGACCTGTAGCTCAATCATCTATCGCATGTATCATCTTTGAAAAACTGCTACTGGACCACATTTTTAATTTTTTTCAATCTAAATGCTTGCTGGATGAGAATCAACATGGTTTTACTAAAGGCAAATCCACGGCAACTCAACTCGTCGAAATGACTCAAGATTGGGCTGTTATGATAAACAATAGGCTGGCCTTTGATTGTATATATTTTGATTTCTCGAAGGCATTTGATAGAGTAAACCATGTAAAACTTGTACAAAAGCTTAGGTACTTGGATGTAGATACTCGCTCTATATCATGGATTGCTAGTTATCTTACCCGTAGAGAGTTCTGCGTTCGCGTAAACAATAGCTTTAGTGAGTCGGGCACGTGCCCCTCAGGTGTTCCTCAGGGATCAAGCCTCGGGCCACTTTTATTTTGCACATTTGTTTTAGATCTTAGAAACGTTATTCCTGACTCGATAACTTATAAGCTTTATGCTGATGATTTGAAACTATACGGACCTTCCAACACCGCTAGCGAAAGGCAAGTACTACAGAGTACGATTGAAGCGGTTTCTAAGTGGTGTGTGGATAATGAAATGCTTATATCAGTGCCAAAATGTGCTGTATTGTGTTTAAAAGAAGCCCATAACTACACGCTACATGGGGAGGCTATCCCTATTTTAAATTGTATTAGGGACCTAGGGGTTGCGGTGACACCGCAACTGGATTTTAGCACCCATATTACACAAGTCATCCGATCAGCTAATCTTATATCTAATACCATATTTCGTTGTTTCATAATTAATGATTACAATTTTTACATGAGGCTTTATAATAGTTTGGTTGTACCTAAGTTTCTCTATTGCTGTGAGGTTTGGCGGCCTTACTTAGATAAACACATTGAAGCAATGGAAAGTGTACAGAGGAGATTCCTTCGTCGTGTCTCGTTAAGGTGTAACGTTGCCCGAAATTCTATTGTGATAAGCCCTATTCGGGAACTTCAGTCCAGAGCGGATTATCGCATGTTCAATCGTATTATAAACTCATCAAATAAGTCAAATTATTTTAGCATTCGGTTGAACAATCTTAGAAGCGGTAACACCATCTCGTCGAAACAAATTGCCAAGACAGATCGTGTAAATAACATGTTTTCGTGGCGGATGGCGAGGGCAATGAGAACTTACAGCACTAACAGTGCAAATGTCGCCACACAAGTAAACTGACTATTGTATGTATCTAGGTAACGGTTTCTAAAATGTAAATATTGTCCCCCCTTTGACTAAATAAAGGTGCATTTGATTTGATTTGATTTGATTTGAAAGTACAGAGTACTACAAAAAGCCTACACCTTTTGAACTGCCACGTCATTCTCGCAATGGCGGAATTGTGACGACATCAGTTACGCAATCTACTGAATTGATTTCTAAGTACATGAGATACAGTAAGAAATCATTGAACGGGCAATCCTGGACACGGCAAACACAATAATCACAGCGACATTTTGCACGTCTGTGCAAACCACAGAAGCTCACAACGCATGAAGACACCTGCAGACAATACATTTCACATAGTCAGAAATGTATTTCAAATATACGGAGGTGTCAT
Organism: Dermanyssus gallinae; assembly: GCA_003439945.1. Lineage (NCBI taxonomy): Eukaryota > Metazoa > Arthropoda > Arachnida > Mesostigmata > Dermanyssidae > Dermanyssus > Dermanyssus gallinae. Next base: position 70,104 of record QVRM01001297.1, on the reverse strand, counting down.
TTCAGTCAATGGTGCAAACGATACCTCCTTCTATAATCCTCGTCGAACGTTCCCTCAATGCGAACATTTCATCCTTCCAGAAGTCCCCGTTTTTCCATGCCAAGAAATGGTCAATGTGGCTTTTGATACCCTCAAAACGTTCGAACTTCTATCCTCTCAAAGAATTCGGAAGTATGCGAAGCAGATGGTAATCTAAAAGCGCAAGGTCAGGACCGTGACGTAGCTGCGGTCTTCAAATATCCCATTACTTCATACTATCATTAGTCTTCTTCTTTTATTACAAAAACCTGCTTGTGCAATCTTGTCAGAGTCTTCTCAGCGTCAAAGTTTGCTTTTGCAATGATGTCGGAACCGATGCCTTCGTTCGACAAGGCTCCTGTACGCCATAGATTGTTGTTGAAACTTAACTTCTCGTTACCTATAATTAAGTTTTTTAGAAAAGTTTGTTCGTTGTCCTTTTTAAAGGAACAACGCGGGTGTTCAGGTGTTAAGGTGCGAATGCGGTGGTACTACTTATGCGTTCATTATGTCAGCAATTTTGTCGACTCTTAAGAGCGTATTACAATCTACGCGAGTAGATTAGTTCATTTCTATCTACTACAGGAGGCTGACCCGTCTCCTCTGAGCTTGGTCTGCCCCTCTTGTTTTTCATACGTATGATCTTTCATCGGCTCTTGTTTTTCATACGTATGATCTTTCTTTCGCGGTTTTCAGCGGTGACCGCTTGTGTGTGATTATTTGCATGCTGTGCTTCACTACATCCCTAGGCATCAATATATCATATCGTATCACCTGAATCGAAAAACGGGTATTACAGTAGAAGCAAAGTCGTTTCGAATCTGTGAACGACATGCAATCCTCCAGGCAAATGAGTTGTTCACAATGTCCACACGAGCAACCTCATGAGGGTGGATGGAGACGCCGCTCCGGAGATTTTTTTGGTCTTAGAACAAAATACCTAGTAATAAGACTCTGACGCGCTAGCTGTTTAAGCATGCGATAATCGGCGTGGGATTGGTATTCGCTAAAACTAGGCAATATGATACGCTCACGTGGTAGACAATATCGACGAGCAACTCGTTTCACAAATTTGTCTGCACGCTCTGCAAAGAGTCAACATGTCTTTTATAGAATGGCTTCCATACGTGACAACAATAAGTCCACTTTGGTACCACTAAGGTTTGGTACAGCTTTAAGTACACAATATGATCCTGTATAATGAAGAACCGCATTATGTGATTACACATTCGAGACGCGGCTTTGACAACCTCGGCCATGTGAGGTCAAAACTTCATTTGGCGGTCGAAAATCACCCCAAGGTCTTTGTAGAGTGAGACCTCAGGAATGAGTTGGCCATTTAGCATATACTGAATAGTATCTGGCATTGTCTTGAGAACGGCAGACTTGAAAAAAGATGTTTGCATGCGGTTTTCCTCTTTCCATAATACAGTATCAATCGCTTTCTGTGGAATAGAATGGCAATGTTGTTGTAATTTTTTGCCTCTACATATATTTTAAGATCGTCTGCATACAGCTTATATGTAACATCAATGCCTCAAAGCTTAGCTACGAGATCCTGTACAAATATTGTGCACATTAGGGGGCCTAAGAATGAGCCCTGCGGAACACCAGATACACACCTGCCGACGACGATATGCAAAAAAACCGGCCTTCGGCTGTTTGACAGTGACTTTCTCTAATTATTTTTCACCCATCTAAATTAGTGTATACATATATGAGTATATATATATATATATATATATATATATATAGTATGCTCAGTTATGTGTTTTAGTGAGTTGTTGATCTTCGTGGCATCACCACTGTATTCTCCGCTCACCGTAAGTTCCTCACGAGCAATACCAGGCTATCGGAGAAATAAGGCGGACATCAAAAGTCAGTGACGAACACTCGCGGTACAGTCGTGGCGATACAGAGTGCCGAAAATAGCACAGTAAAGCAAAGATTAAGACGTGTGAGGTGCCTGACACACGGTGGGGATTTTTCACAACACTCGCTGAGGTCGACGCGCTCGGCGCCTTCTTCGATGCTGGCCAATTCCCCCCCCCCCCTCTCAAATAAGACACAGTACAGAAAAAAAGTCGAAAAAAAAAAGGATAAGAACCAAAAATGCGCTTCTGCTAGCCTTGAGTTGGTGAAGACCATCGACTATGTGTTGCCACAGCTGCTGCCATTGTTGTTATCGTTTTTGTTGTTGACGTTCCTAGAGTCATATGGCAGAACTTTTCCTGTTCGTAATTCGTAATTTCCCGCGACATACCACAGCTGCTGGCCCCGCTCGCAGAGCAAAACGCATAACCACAACAATGACAACAATAATCTTGGCAACAACGACGACAATCATAATCTTGGCACTAACAAAAACAACAACAACAATAACAATAGCAAAAACGACGACGACAACAACAGTAACAGCGTCGAAGAGCTTTACGGTGACCGATGATTGTATACGCGCTCATGTTATGCTCTTTCCCCAGGAAGCACAGGTTGAGAGGGGAGGCATTTTATTGCGGCGTGTGTATGTTTCCACGCGCATCTCCATTGCCGTCCAGTTCAGCTTCAGTAGCTGCTACGTTACAGAGGCGTCACATTTGGCTTAATCGATTATGTCATCGACGGGTTTGCGCTGTTTTATTTCCCCCTATTTTCAAGCGTATTTCTTCCTTTTTTCCACAGTTTCTCTTTATGGCCCTTTTGGGGGCCTTAGTCTCTATCGCCTTTTCCTCGCACTCGCCCCTCTTCCTCTCTTTCTCGTTCTGTTCCTTCTGAATTTCTCGTTGATCTGTAGACGTTCACTGGATTTGGCCGTTGCTTTTTTGTCAATCATTAGACTGCTGTCTACGTGAGGGGACTAATGGCATATTTCTGTTGACTGTCGTAACTATCGTAGTGGTAGCCGAAGTTGTATTAGTGTCTTAAGTCGCATTAATGATGGCGACACCTCGCTACCACCACCACCATCAGAAGCTGCAGTATTCGCAATCCCAGCAGCAGCAACAGCAGCATCAGTTTAAGCAGTGCCAACAAACACGATCACGTCAGCTTTAATTAGCGGGCGATGATGAGTCGATTTGTTTGCGTGAACACTAATTGCACGTCTCTGGATCGTTTGTTTTTTGGCGACGCTTGCAATGGGCCATAAGGCCTGCGGCACGAACGCCGAATGCATACATCTTCTTGTCATTCTGGGGGGGGGGGTAGGGTAGAGGAAGCGGTGTTCATGTATTACAGAGAAATATCATAGACATATATTCTAATGCGTCGTACGTTAAACATACGATCAATACAATAATATGACTGCTGAGAGCAGTGTACACATGAGCTAGGATCGCCCGTAGGCGGCAAGAACGGTTAGCAAAGATCACTACATAAATACTAATAATAATAATAAATTGACAATTTAAAAGATGTGCAAAGATAATTTCAAACCTCACAGATGTAACTTTGTTTAGCATGCAATAAAAGCATAATAACAATAATAGTAAGAGCAACTTTGACGGCGGCGTCGAAAGTGGATGTGGCAACGACAGTACATAACAATAGCAGCAACAAATCTCGAATAAAAATAGCAACATCGTCGTCAAGGACAACAAGCATGTTGCACAGTAACGACGGCGGTCTATGACAATGACAATGGCGTGCTATAACATCAAATTGTCCACATCTCGTCTTTCAGAAATGCCCCGTACGAATCGCCATCGCTTCAACTACTTAGCCGTTCCTGGCACTCGTGATGGTATCGACTGGGTAATGCTCTCAGAGCACGACAGTTTCCTCAACACTAATTGTGGTCTAGCTGTAAAACCAGTTCTCTATTGGCAGCGATTTATCTATTAGTACTGGCTGCAGAGGAGTGCTGCATCACCAGCAGAGCATCAGTACAAACAACAACAACAACAACAACAACAATGTTTTTGGCCGTTTGTTGAGGGAACGTGACTTCTATCATAGGCGCCCTGAATTGGCAGGAAGCGAACAGAGCAGGATGAACCTGGGTTAAACGTTCATACCTCACATTTGTAATAAAATAATAATAATACCAACAACAACTGCAACTAGAGCAACAAACTCATCATGGCGATGATAAACACATTTATGTTTACAGTCCATGTTAAAACGACGTAGAGCAGTGAAATAACAGCGAGAGCTCTATTAGTTCCACGTGCAAAGTCGATGAGGGCATTTGCCGCAAGTGGCCATGCAATGTCGGAACAATAAGACGGCATGGCCGTGCACAGCCCAGTGATCACATACAAATGTTAACGTGTGGCTTTGGTTCGCTAACTTAAGACATTTCTTCTGTACGCGTTGACGTCAACATGTTCCAAATCATTTGCCGCAACTCGGTGATCTTACGAAAATAGCCTCGAACTACTCAGAAGTTGCATCTGAGCTTGACGGAGCTTAATTCTGATCACTACGGGCCCGCCCTCAGCCTATCCACGCATGTAGCCGCACAAAGTTGCAGCATTTTGAAACATATATTTATTGAGATTCTTAGAGGTATACAATTGTATGCAGCCTGGAATGTTTGCACTATCTCACTAGTGCTTCGGTGTACCATAAACGGAGGGAAGGGCCTATTAGCGCTCTTAGCGTCACAAAGGGTTAATAAAACCGGACAGTTAACGGTGTTGGTCAACTTGTAATGCACTCTAGAATTTATGGCGAGAGTGACAATGCTATTGGTACTGAAGGAGAGGACAAAATATTTTATGAGCAACCCTTTTTACTGTACTTCTAGAGCTCTACCGTGAAGTCCGATGGTTTCCTTCCCTTGCCCTCACAGGGAATGACAATCGAAGTTATTTTTTTAAGCATTTTCCTAGCTTAGAATAAATAATGTTTATCTCCATACGTTACATAATCTCCCAAGGATTAGGAAAAGAGCCTCATCATTCTAGAAAATAATGTCTATTAAGATAGACGCGGTAGCGCAATTTTGACACTGTATCCAGAGATCTGATCCTGAGCAACCAGGTGTCTGTGAGGATCCCTGCACTCGTACTAAATCCTCTAGCCGAAGTACTGAAGGAGAACGGAATTCGACGAAGCTTCGGATTTGCCCCTAATCCCTCATGACATTTCTTGGCTTTGTAGATAACCTAAACGCACTTCTATTTTCAGTTCGTCTAAAAGACCTCCTCGAAACCCTTGACTCTCCAAAAAATTTAATTGAATCTATGTGTCTAGCTGCTTTCAGCTGTTACAAAATATGGCCAGGTTTCATAGAACCGTTTCCCAAAATCGGCATTTCGGTGAATCTGGCCAACAATCATAGCTTCTTAGCACACCTGACAGAAATGTGCAGAAGGGCGCTCGTTGCAGCATATTCAATCAATCATCCACAACGATTATCTCTAATAACAGCATTTCGCCTGTTCAACCTGAAGGCGGCTCCAGCCGGCGCCTATGGAGTCAAAGTAATTCGGGGTCCTCATTGTCAATAATTTTGAATAACTTGACCGCGTCCAAGCATCGTTTCTAAAATTGGTTCTGAAAGAATATCGTTCTGCCGGCAATCGCGTCGTGTGCCTTCTCTTCAATACCTCGCTATTCAGCAAGGACTTCAGACAGCGGTTCAATCTGCCGGCTACAGTGCGTCATTTGCGAGCACCTGCTCATTTGGGTACTCAAACTCGCCAAAAATGACGAACGACGATAAATTATTTAGTGCGGGAACCAACCTAAGCAAAACGCAAAAAGGGGATAGATCGCCCTAACCGCGACGCTGTAACTCGTTTCGCAGTGCACGGCTTCCATCACGTCCTTCGATGTTTTGTTTGGGGTTTACCTTCCACGAGCCCGGTGTCGACTTTATATGCTGACGACGTGGTTTACACTGTGACAGATATCACTGTTCACTACCTAGGATGCCGTTGAGGGCAATAATCTGTGATCCCTTACTACAAAGTGATCCATTACTTTGCGATTCGATCTTTGTGACATTCCTGGCTGAAGCGATTCTTCAGAATTGTAAATATTGTGGGTACTTAATGTACACGTTCGTAAATATGCTTGTATGAATGCTCGAGTTTCAGTAATATATATATATATATATATATGTGTGTGTGTAGCAAGATATACATTTTGGATGTGTTTCTTCGTAAGCAACCCAGGCCCCTTCAGTTTCTCGAACGCAAGGGGTAGGAACAAGTGTGGGTAAACGACGCTTGAATACTTTCTGCACTTGGCATCCGCTAGGGCTACGGCGTGTCCAGGGCGGGCTGCGCCCTCACCGACCATTGCAGGGACTAAAGAGTCGGTTGTGGTCGCATTTCACACCACCGTTTGACCCCGCTCAAAGGGAGTCAGGGTCATGCCATCAGGTCTCCTCCCATCGATGTGTTTTTTCGTGAGCAACCCAGGCCCTTTCAGTGTCTCGAACACGAGGGGTAAGAACAAGTGTGGGCAAGCGACGCTTGAATACTTTCTGCACTTGGCGTTAAAGAGAATGAGTCCCTAGTAGAGACCCACAGAATGCGATGACTTCATCCTGAGTCTGTTTGAAGTTTGCAACGGGTTTGTCTGAAGTTTGCAACGGCCTATATATACAGGTAGTTCAACAGGTTCTGAGATGAGCTTTTTAGAATTCGAATTTTGGCGCTATTGGAAATGGCAAGTTATCGACTGCTAGCATTAAAAATATTATGGTGATTGGCCGTTGCGATTTCGTTTGATCGCTTTTTCCGTGCAACGTATCGGCGTGATTTTGAAAAATGGAGAACAAAGAGTTTCGAGTGGTTATCAGGCATTTTTATTTCAAAGACTGGAATGCGACCCAAGTGAAAACTGAGTTAGACGAGGTGTACGGTGACTCTGCGCCATGTTTTGCCACTGTTTCCAACTGGATGAATGGGTTAAAAAGAGGTCGCAGGAGCACCGAGGATAAACTACGTTCAGGACGCCCAAAAACGGCAACTGATGAGGAAAACGTGGAAAAAGTGCGGAAAATCGTTGCCGCAGATAAGCGAGGGAGATAGCGGAGGCCTTGGGGATCAGTTTGGGTAGTGTGCATTTCATCCTGGACGAGAACTTGAAGATGAAAAAGCTCAGAGCAAAATGGGTGCCGCATTTGCTCAAGCAAGGCCGAAAAGACGCGCGTGTTTCCGCTTCACAGCCAAAAATGGCCAAGATGTCGAAAAATCCGTCGGATTTTCGGCGCAGATTCGTGACCGTCGATGAAAGCTGCGTTCATCACTACACTCCCGAGACCCAAGAAGCATCTCGCCAATGGTGTACACCTGGTGAAGGATCTCCGAAGAGGGTGCGGACAACGGCATCGACCGGAAAGATGATGGCTACGGTTTTTTGAGACCAAAGTGGAATAATTCTGGTCGACTACCTTGAGAGCGGTAAAACGATCACGGGAGAATATTATGCAAGACTGTTGGACTGCCTGAAGCAAGAACTCATCGTGAAACGGCCTGCTTTGCAGAAGAAGGTTGTCCTGTTTCACCAGGACAATGCTCCTGCACACAAGTCGCGACAAGCATCGGCAAAACTGGCCCAACTGAGGTTCGAACTTATTGAACAACCTTCCTATTTTCAAGACCTGGCCCTTTCTGATTATTTCTTCTTCGGACATTTGAAGAATAGTCTCGGTGGAAAGCGTTTTTCCAGCAATGAAGAGGTTAAGGCTGCCTATTCTCAGTCTAAAGACGCGGAATTCTACTCAAGAGGTATAAATGCTCTGAAATCTCGGTGGGGTGTATTGAGCTGTAGGGGAGTATATCGAATAAGAAAAAAATTAAAAACAAGATTTGAAAAATTATTGGTTTTCATTTTAAGAACTTGTTGAACTACCTGTATATATATATATATATATATATATATATATAGGGTGTTGCAGGAATATTTGAAGCGCGATATACAGAATTGTAGAGCTCGTTAAAGCAAATATTTTTTCCAAGGGAACATGGTCTCTGAGAAGTCTTGTTTCGGAGTGAGAGCGAAATTACTACAATTTGTGACACTAGTGTTTTTGCCCGACATAGGAGCACAAAATGTGCTGTTGCGAGACAACCAGTCTTCCTAGACAGAATCTAAGCACACCATCGTGTTCGTGATAAAATTCTGCTCCATCTGAAGAATATGCAAGGCCTGTCAGAAGACGCGACATGGTCGCTTAGAAGAGAATTCGCCAAAAATAAAGTTCTTTATTAGCGTTCACGCCAAATACTTTAGAATCATAACCCTACAACCACTCACAGCGCTCAAAACGGACATATGCGAGCTGTGGTTGCGGAGTAATTACGATTTTTCGGCGGGATGTCCAGATTAAGTGCATGAAAAATGACGCGCTGCGGCTGTCGCGCGACACGTCGGCGGTAGTGAACGTCGCCACACAGTCATTTTACATGCACTTAATCTGGACATCCCGCCGAAAAATCGTAATTACTTCGCAACCACAGCTCGCATTGACACATGTTTGGTACCAAAATGATCGCCATCAATTGCGCATTGGCTGAATATGTCCGTTTTGAGCGCTGTGAGTGGTTGTAGAGTTATGATTCTAAAGTATTTGGCGTGAACGCTAATTAAGAACTTTATTTTTGGCGAATTCTCTTCTAAGCGACCATGTCGCGTCTTCTGACCGGCCTTGCATATTCTTCAGCTGGAGCAGAATTGTATCACGAACACGATGGTGTGCTTAGTTTCTGTCTAGGAAGACTGGTTGTCTCGCAACAGCACATTTTGTGCTCCTATGTCGGGCAAAAACACCATTGTCACAAATTGTAGTAATTTCACTCTCACTCCGAAACAAGACTTCTCAGAGACCATGTTCCATTAGAAAAAATATTTGCTTTAACGAGCTCTACAATTCTGTATATTGCGCTTCCTGCAACACCCTGTATATATATACAGAGTCATTCACATCGTTATGTACTTATTGCGAGGTTTGGTAGACCTCGGCAAGAAAATATTTTTTTCCAATAGAAGAAGGACGCGAAAACGTCTTGTTTAGGAGAGAGAGTGAAGTTTATAAAAGAAGCTATTCTGCCCTTTTCTCCTACAAGTTGTGCGAAATCTACGTTTGCGGGAGAACCAGTCAACGCATGAAGGAACTGATTATACCGGCGTGTTCGAAGGAATTTTGCACAACTAGCTTGAAGACACTTCACTAGCTTGTGTAGCGAAAAGCGAATAACCAGCTTAAGGAAAGTCATAAAAAGTGGTGATTATCTAGTTTTCGACTCCAGCCAGCCAAAGCCTTAACAATAGAACAAGTTACAGACATAACACCTAAATAATTGCATAACATCTGCATATATCAGGGTCTGTTAATATCATGCCTTTAAAAAGTCAGTTTTATATATAATATAGCAGGTGTGACAGTTACTTACCGGCTCTGGAAGACCTGCAAAATAGTCGCTGCGCAATTAGAACTGAAACTATATTTGCACATTATATATATATATATATATATATATATATGGATCACCTTAGACAACATTTGCTTAGTACATAGTATATAACCTTATATAAAATTATCATCTAGAGAAGAACGAGGTTTGTTTTGGAACTGACATGATAAATAGGAGCTTTAACGCCGCCTCCAATGTTAACACGGTGGCTTGATTAAGATCTTTAGCTGCATGACATACTTTAGCAGAATCATGCTTGAAAGTCTGCCGTTATCGCGATTGGGCTTCCAGCATGAGCTCACCGCTACTCGCATGACTTTCGCTTTAAGGATAATGGAGTCTATATACAAACCTACGACGTGCGGTGCCGAGCTCGAAGCTAATGATCTCCACTGGCCTAGGTGCCTAGGAGTTCTGTCCGATGGGGGAGGCATGCATCGCTAAATGAGATTAAATAGCACAACTGCCACTGATCCTACATCAATGAAGTCTTGGGATAAAATTACCAAGAGATTGGGTGGCCAGGCCATCTCTTATTGCTCACATGGTAAGTGTTTAACTGAACACGCTACGGTGTCACGGATTGCGGCATCCTCCGACGTACGACGTGGTTGCGGATGGCAGAACAACGAGCGGATAGCAGAACATACTCAGAAAAGGAAAGTAGGAACCTAACCAGTGTATTCATTTCTCTGCCCTTTAAGACAGTAAATGTTTTATTACAACTATATTTGTGTTATACGAAATTTCACAAAGCGTACACGGAGTGCGTCTGTCGACTTTTCGCTCGATTTCAGGCGTGTACAAAGTTTTATGCGTCTGCCTGCCTGGTCCCAGCGAAAATAGTACTGCACATCCTGTCTCGAATAACGCGCCAAGAGCAGCTGACAACTGTATAAGTGTCGTACTTTTATGCATACTTGATACGAATGAAATAACTTTGTTGAGGATGACCACCCGTTGAGAGCTGATCGTCCTCGACTTTCGAAAAGGGCAGCCGTTGAGTGGAATCAAAGCTAATTGTTCAATTTCGAAGCGAAGAGGCAGCCATGTGAGAAAGTTGAAAAGAGTTCCTCAAATTGTCTTAAAATTCTATTGACGCGGAGAGACGCGGCTTGGAGCAACATGGATAACTGGAGCACTTGGATGGGAATGATAATGCCGAAGCAGAGCTGACCGCCTTTGAGCCCGACAGATCTTCCGAATCCTGTCAGTGCAACGTGCGATTAAAGGTGGCCCCAGCAAGCGGATGGATCTGGCGACCACCCAGTTGACGAGGAGACATCATGCGCCGGTACATACACCTTAATAAAACACGAACAATAATTATATTAATTGGTAAAAAAGGAGTCGCTAGATTGCTACTTACATTTTTACAGAAGTAACTATAGTGGGCTCTTTTTAAATTGGGCCCTGATGTTAGCTAGCTGCTCGCAGGTATCGCTGGTTGATAGCGTTGGCTCTTAAGCGATTATGCATTGCGTACATCATGTAGCTCAATGTATCTCAGGGCATCAACATACGTACGACAATCGGACGACAGATAGCAAACAAGGCTATTTATTGTCTTGTCGTCCGATTCGTCCATATAAACAGAAATTTTCTACAATGATCACGCAGTGACATCACGCTAATAGTAGGATGCTGTTCCACATGCATGAACGTGTATGTATATATATATATATATATATATATATGTGTGTGTGCGTTTAAAGTGCGACAGCGTATCGGCTTGTCGCTTGCCACGGTTACCGTCTGATACAAGAGGGACTGACCTCTGGTTCACGTACGCAGACAGCGACGCATTGTCGATTTGTACCACTGTACAAATCGCTCTTCGGGAACTTCTTACGTTTTTGGAACGACGTTTATTGCTACAACAAGAGCAACAACAACAACAATAAGCATCATGAGCAATACCAGCAATCGTTCGCCTTCAAGTAATTGTACTAATAATATGGATGGTTTCATTGACAAGACGACGGCTGAACACACACAGTGGACAGTTGCCGGCCCGATAGCGTCAGGTAGCTTCGTTGACTTCAATCGAAAGCATCCTACACTGTTCTCCTTCATGTCACGGGTGCTGTATGCCGGCACGTGATTGGGCAGCTCTGGCCGAGAACCGTCCTATAGGTGATTTCTCTTCTGTCTATTTGTCTGTCTGTCTGTCTAGGACCGCCCTGGGTCGTCTATTGTCGTTGTTGCCGTTGTGCCGCGGCCAGTTTCGACGACAAGAACAGCAGCAGAAACAAGAACAACAACAACAACAACAACAATAACGACAACAACGACAACAATAACGACAACAACGACAACAATAACAATAACGACAACAATAACAATAACGACAACAACAAGCACAGGAACGATCCACCCGTCGTGGATGATCGCCGACCACAAAGGGCGATTCGACAGGTCCTCCTCGTTAAAGGTATGCATTGTTAGCCACAGCTTGAGCAGCAGCAACAGCAGAAGAAGTTTCGTCGTTGTCACCGCTGAAGAGCAGTATCCGTTGTGGTAGTAACTAGCAACCGTTGAGATTCTAGCCCTTCTGTGGCGCTACAGTGACCGTCTGGTGGGTGGCCTCTCTAGTAGTAGCAAGCTGGTACAGCATACACACACAGATATATATATATATATATATATGTATATATATATTTATTATGCATACTGTAATATAGTCACACAAGGTCAGCCCTGCTCACGAATACATTTTATGAAAACTACCAGGCAACGCAATAAAGCGTTAACTACAGGAAAACTACAGATAAAGCAATATAGCGTTAAATGCCTAGGAAAAAGACTAGCTGTAATGGATCACATCTTTCGAAACAACATCCATGCACCGGTTTTAAGTTGACGACATTAATACTATTAGTACTGACAATAATTATTCAAGATACAAAACGTGGTTTATTATAGGAACTGCATAATGAAATGCTTCTTTATGTGTGAAAGAGTTTCTGTGTGGATAACACTGCTCGAGTAGAAGCCGAATATATAGCCTTCGAAGTCCATATGTTTTTAGTCCCATAGTTCCTGCATTTAGGTGACGAGGAACTAGATAGTGTACGCTTGGTGAACGTCTTCGGCTTTCGGGACTCTATTGAACGCTTTGTCGTAAATACAATTACTTTGTTAAGAATGGCAGAGACGCCCGGCAGAATATTACGCAGTTCAGGACCAACTGCAGTCTCGACGACTAACGAGCCAACTACCGCTGCATATGTAGGCGTTGCCGAAGGGGCTGTGGTAAGTGTTGATTGAGAGGCCTCGTAAGCGTCCAAGGAAGGGTTTAAATCAGTCGAGTCAATAACCTTCAGCGTTTGGAACTTCGTGACTGATTTGTTGCATGAGTCGGCACTCCATCAGGGTCTCACGTTTCTCGATTTTACAAGCCCGGAGTGGGCATGCCGCGGAAGACGAAGAATGTGGGCCTTGACAATTTACGCATTTAGGTGCATTACGAAAACCATTGCCATAAGATGGCCAATTTGCCCACACTGTTTGCACGCGAGATCAATCGCGGCAATTAGCGGCAATGAGGCATACTCTTAAGCACTTAAAACATGTAGTACTCTTGCATGCAAAGCGACCTTATGCGTTCTGAAGGCCAGAAACACCTCTGACGGCGGTATCTTGTTGAACTGAGAAGTACACGATCGGTAGGAAGTGACATCGAAACCGGACCGGTCCTTTTCGTATAAGCTGCCCTCTTAGCTGAGACTACACCGACATCTCTCAGTGCGACTAAGATATCTTGCTTAGAAAAAACGACGTCAGGGTCGTTCAGAAGAGAGGAAATCGCCGTGACCTTTGTTGCTTCCTCAACTGAATCAAACCACACGTGGATAAAGGTTGGCTTGAGGTTTTGCAAGTGGGAAACGTCTGAATAGTTCATCGCAAAGAGATAGAAGATTCTCGCCAAATGGTTCGGCTACCGAAACCGCAAAACCATCTATCAGTTCATCAGACTTTCGCCCTAATTCGACCTTAAAGAGGCCTTTGGGTTGTTTGTGTGATGAACGTCTAATGGCGCCGATTAGCTGCTTCAAACATTCCAGTCTTTTTGCAGCGTTTTTATTAACATCTAAATTCCAACCCTCCTCGAACGCTGCATTTTCGTCGGTTTTGTCACCACTAGTGACTTCAACTTCACTCCCTTCGGTAACTGACTCAGTAACCTGTACAGCATGAGATGCGTTGACCATATTCGGAGCAGCCAACTCGTTAGACGACTCATAAGACTCTTAGATGAGGCATCGCCGTGAACAGCTGTGGCCACGTTCGAAGCGGCCAGAGTTCGACGGGCAGCTGTAGCTAATTTCTCTTTCATGTTCTCCTTCAAATCGTCTCTCGCCTTAAGTTTATTAGACAGAGCTGCTTTTCTCTTCTGCTCAGCCACGCTTCTCCCACTCACCATTTTAGGATGGCAACGAGAGAGGCGGCTGAGACAAGCAACAGAGAACAGGTGTAATAAACGACTACTGTGTCGCCAAATCGTGAGGAATGGCGAGCCATGTTGGTCGAGATGGCAAGTCTTCCACCAGCTGAAAACGCTGAGCACCAAAGTCACCGAGCACAACCCACTCCACCTGTGCAGTGATCTCGAGGACCTGAGGCCCACACAGAAACATCACAGCCGCATGAGCGAGACCATCCGAGCACAGAATCACAGCATGTCAATAGAGCTCGGGTGCGAACGACCCGCACTCGACGAGAGCAGACGGAAAACTTCAATGAATATTAGTACTTTAGATGTGTTGCGCCGGCAGCGAGACGAATCGTAGGCTGCGCCCCAAGAAAATTTTGTACAGAGGCCAGAAACCAAATGTTTAATGCCTTATATATATATATATATATATATATATATATGGATTTATTATTCGGTTGTCATGTACACCCAAATATACATGTCTGCTTTATATGAGGGGCGCTTGAAGCGTCATGTTGAGATATATTGGGTTTCCCCATTACCGTTATATATATGTGTGTGTATATATATATATATATATATATATATATAGTACAAAACGTATAATACACATTTATCAAAAAAAGATTTAATCTTCTAGTGTTTTTGGTCGTTTTAAAATAGCTCCCGCTTGCTGCAATGCACTTGTGCATCTTCTTAGCCATTCGTTGAAACATTCTTTGAACGCGTATTTCGGAATCGAGTTGAGTTGCTCCTACGAAATTGTCTTTAATCTGTCTCAAAACGTGATCCCTTCAAATGTATTTTTCTTTGTGGGAAGATAAAAAGAATCTGTGCCCCGGGTGAGGATTGAACTCACGACCTTCAGATTATGAGACTGACGCGCTGCCTACTGCGCTACCGAGGCTTGACAACTCTGCGCTCTTTCTACTGGCATAACCGAAGTGCTATTTTACGACAAACATCAAAGTAGACCACACATGTCTGCTTCCTAACGACTAAACTAATAGCGTGACTTTAACTTTGACTGTGCCAGAAAATTCGTGCTTTACTAAACATAAATGCTTTATATATATATATATATATATATATATATATATATATATATATATATATATATAATTGCACTGCGCTGGATCAAAAATCGTTGCACTTTTCTCTGGCCGGAACTGTGAAGAAGATAAAGCATTATAAAGAAATTTTTACGATTTGTATATTGTACTGTAGAAATTCCAGCGACCTGATTGGAAGTTTGCTTAAAGTCATCCCTAAAGGCGAAGCTGACCCGTTCTGTCTACTTTCTTGGCAAGGCATTGTAATGAAAAACTGTCTCTACGAGATATTATCAAGCCATTTGGCGCGCCGACATAGCTTCGACTATCCCCAGGGGGATAATGCGAGACAGCTCCTATTCTCATCTTTATTTAGCGACCTGCCGGGCCTTATCAATTGCCACTGCCCCTGTGTACACGTAAGTCTCTATGCCCATGACCCCGAGGTATATAGACTTCTTGGTTCAAGGATTTAAAACATATCTGAGGATACTGAAGGCATACAGCGTGCACAACGATTTAACGATTTACGTGTTGATGATAAAGACTATAAAGTTCAGATCCGGGGGGTGGGAGGGCTCTCCTTCTTGGACGGCGCCCCTCTAGAATTTGTCCCGGAGTTTATTTATCTGGCTGTTAAGCTAACTCCAAGCAACACATTGTTGTCGGCCCACATATATCAGCGAAAAAATAAGCAGCATTATCGCCATGACCTCAATCCCGGCGCCACAGACGCTCTCCATAAAGACAGCCGGCTCATACTGTTCATTTTGAAGGTCGTCTCAATGGCGTCATTTAGTTTGACACGAATTGGAAATCACCTATTCGCAGCTTTAGACGCTCGACCGGGTGAAGGCAACGTTCCTTAAGAGAGTTTGAGGTGCCCCAGAAACGCACACATTAGGTTAACTTATAGTTTGTCGGGAAGAACGCTATTCATCGATTATCTGGCAAATCACTTTTAACTTTCGCCTATGGCCTTAGTGCCGGAGTTCCGTAGGAGCTCTAAATAGAAGATAAGAGAGGTGCCAGAAGCGTTCTATAGGACACCGGCAATCTTATATAATGCATGTATGACACCGAATGGGTTCCATAACCCTTGCGATAAGTGTCGCTACATTTTGTGCTCATTTGTACTAAATATCGTCATGAGACATGTCAGTCGGCTCTAGCTATTCGAATGTGCATCTATATCTATATAAGCTGATATAGATTAAAGAAAACAAATACCGTTTTCGTACTTAACGAACGCGTGTAATATCATGTAACTCTAACCATACCGAAGGGTGATTAAATATGCAATAATATCTCTAAATTTTAATATTTCGAAATATTGAAAAGTAAAAGGTTAGTTCTAACGATGTTTGTGAAACGCCCAGTAAAACAAAAACACAGTACTGTGTTAATATAAATACTTTTCAAAAAAGATGTGTGCTAATTATTAAGCTGTTAGTACTAATATACTAAATTATATTACCGACGGCTACGCTTACGCGTGACCTCCTGAAGTCCACATAACTTCGAAGCTTGACTTTGGTTCCTATGTCACTCAGCCGGTTTGGACCTCAGATCTATTTGTCAACGCCATTTTTATTGTCTTATTGTAAATTTACACTAAACCTGTAAATTACTCTTAAATTGATCTTTTCACATGCGCTTATGTACGTCCTCCGATTTCCGAAACGATTGCGCTAGAGTCTATCTTAATACGATTGCGGACCTTCGTCTGCTCCTGGGCTTCCATTTTAAACTGGAAGAAATTTATCTTGATTGCTCTATGCGAACTCAAGAGAGCAAATTGCAATCTCAGAATCGAGTCATCTAATATACCAACAGCTTAGGAATCCTAAAGTTTGGCTAGTTCGACGTCTATCAGGTAAACTTAGACAACCCAGATTTGATCATACGCAGCCTATAAATTGACCCCTGAACCCTGGGAGTCATATCACACTGAATGAGCTTACGCTTCGAAGACACCTGTGCACCTGTATGCGATAATCGAGGTTTATGATGTGCATATCGACAACAACACCTTGTCTAAACTAAACTAGTACAGAATTTGACACTGCGCTTCGCTACTGGGACTTCACGAAGAGTTTAATCCTTAGGCGTCTAAAATGGGGCTTTACTGGTAAATTTACTATCTTGTGGGTCAGGTCAATGCCGAGACTGCGCCGGAATTGCATTAGAAACACCACACCGGCGTTCGCTAGACATAGGCGGCTTACAGATTTCCAGTCTGTGTTCACCTTACAATGCCGCCCGTGATGAAGACTCTACCTAGCCATTATGTTATCCTTACAACATCAACACAACCAGTGACAAACAACAATGGCAAAAACCACTTTACCAAGTGTTACGACGTTACTACGAGCACAAGACCTTCCTATAGCTAAGGCCCAACAAGTGTCTTTGACCATCCAATGATCAACAAATGTCGCTGAAGTCGTCATTCAAGTAATTCTGGTACAATCGCGCCTCTGTTGCTGTATGTAGGTATGTATGTATGCACTGAAGCATGGATTTATTTGTGCGTGTATGTGCAAGTTTATCGTCTACTTCCATGTGCCGCTAGAAGGAAAAGATGGCTGAAGCGGCGGCTATGGGAACGAATAAAAAATAAAACTAGACAGAACAAACGGGTCTGTGGGCAATAAAGCAACGTGTTGCAACCGATAACGGCCGAAGAGCGGTGAGAATT
Source organism: Dermanyssus gallinae (assembly GCA_003439945.1). NCBI lineage: Eukaryota > Metazoa > Arthropoda > Arachnida > Mesostigmata > Dermanyssidae > Dermanyssus > Dermanyssus gallinae. The sequence continues at coordinate 52,524 of QVRM01001297.1, read as the reverse complement.
GGCAATTTACGAGAAGAATACAGCTCTGTCTATATATTATACAGTGTGTATGTCCATCGCTACTGCTCACATCTTTACACATGTAGCAGCAAAAAATGTGGCGTTATGTTATCACACAGAAACATGTTACGTCACCGCAAACGTTACACCATTTGCCATGTGCGCGGATAACCATAATCGATTTCGCCTATATATATATATATATATTTTTTTTACACGCATTACTCCAACGCCCGCCGAGGAAGCTCAAAGGCGGATACGACAAAGACGTATACATCTTGGTTGGGCCCAATCCCGCATAGACGAAATGCTCTCGGTATCACAGTGTGTATCGGTATCACTGTGTCTGAGTCTTAACCATACCGCCAAGCATTGTACCGCAGCTTAACCAAGCTAACCTTGTTGTTTTAAATACGGTGGAGAAGGACACGTTGCTTAGGACTACATGGCCGACGTTAGGTGCTAGCTATGCGTGAAAGGCGGTAACGGTCTGGCTGACGCGTCTGAGCTGCACTAAGGCAGACATGAGGTGCCGCGTGATGCCAGATTGGAGTAGAATGTAGGAGTTGGTGCAACACCACTCCCATGAATTCGAAGCAATGCCTACGCAGTTACCGACCCCTGGGGGTGGGGGGAAAGCGGGTTCACTCGGTTTGCGAGTCCCACTAGTCACCACGGCTGGGGTGGCGCATGTCCGTCTGAATTCCCGTAATCCCCCAAAGTAATGCTAAGAGGTTTCAGCAGTACAAAAAAAGTTCTAGGTATGCATCGTAGATGGACACTACGCCATTATGGCGCAGTGCTCAGCATACAGACAAAGCATCACAGACCTCCGAGCAAAATCACAAACAAAATTACTTGTAATATCAAAATACGGAAAATTAGCAGGGCCCCTGGAGCATACGGCCTGGTGTCTAAATTCACGCCCGAAAATAACATAGAAATCTTACAATTCTCGGAAACATAGAAATCCTACAACTCTCTTCGTCCCGTGGTCCTGGTGCCATAGCCAGATCGCGAAAAAACGAAAGACCTGCAACCGCTTACGACGAGTATATGCGACGCGTCACAGAGCAACGGATTGGCCAGAACTTTCCTATATATGGGAAGAGCACAGAGAATTAAGAATAGCAAAATAGACCACTAAAACTTTCTTGTGCAAGGAGGTCGAAAAAACCTTGGTGCAAAGAGTGCAAGATTGAGCGTTACAAATTGGTGGTGCATTCGTGTGCGCCTCGCGACCGAAGGAGACACATAGGTACGCGGATTCGAGCCCTAACGTTGCGCATTTGTATTTATGGCGGTCCGTCTATGAAGCAATGCAAAAAGCAGTCCCAAGGACGTTAAATATTGGCTGAGAGTCAGCCCAGAAAGTATTTTCTTTAATTGCGCCACGTACTGCCATCCCTACACCAGTAGAAAAAACCCGATCAATTATAAATACGCTCTTCCTGCAAAGACCCCCCGCCGGACCCGGTACTCTTCGAGAAAACTTCAGATTATTTTCAAGCCAACCTCAACCCATGATTTCAGAATCGTGGCTAAAGGCAGATAGCCAAGAAAAGCACAGGGCCTTTAAGTATTGGAAAACGGCACGCTTGATCCTTAGACCCAAACCCAGTGAACCATAAGAAGACCCTTCGGCATACCGCCCTCTGAGTATGTTTTCCTGTCTATCCAAAAAAACTGAGCACATTGTCTACGAATGATTAGTGACAGAACAAGAACGCGCTGTTGGAAAACCAGTACGGTTTCCGAGCCCGACACTCCACACATTCGCCACATTAACAGCAATGTTCTAAACATAGCTAAAACACAGAAATGCGCCAACAGCAAACCGGTCGCATTGTCTGGCCATCCTATTGGGTGTCAAAACGCGTTTAATACGCTTTCGTGGGACCCGAAATATAGCACTTTTGAGCAAAGACCTGTTCCGCTACTTGCGACGCATCGTAGCGGCATACCTACTGGTCTAATCAAAGCTTCCGAGGTCATACCTATGACGACGTTAAATATGCAGTCACAGCAGAAACGAGGGTCAAGCACCTGGGCGTGATCCTGGAAAGGGCTCTTACAGGAACACCTTATGTGCGCGATGCAGCAAAATAACTCTCTGCCAAAGTCTTAGCAAAGATGCAGAACATTCTTCCGCGAGCGCAGAGAGCCGTCCCTTAGCATCAGTTAGATGATTATGCCACTACTAGCAGATAGCGGCATGGTATGAACCACACGTCTATGGAAGCGCTCGACTACTGAAGTTAAAGCATGCCGCCCCTCAACAAGACCCAGGGACCTATAGCGCTCAACATAGCACAGCTTTCACAGCAGTCATACAAGGTCTCTCATTCACAAATTCTGTATTTTTGGCGACTGGAGTTTGTCCCTGTGAGCGCGCAGTAAATCGAGTTTTCGAGCATGAGCCGAGTCCGAGTGGTTCACAGCTAGTCACGTCGCAACACAACTAGCATGATTGCTGGTCATAAGTCAGGTCCCGTTGGAGTAAGCGACGCGGCATGTTTACGGCATTCACCACGAAAGACGAAATTAGGCATCAAAGCTTCCGAGGTTATTAAACACTAGAGCGACCGAACTTCATCTGGGACGGTCAGACACGAGCTATGCTCTGGTAGAGGCATCGCCAGGGGCGACAGCAGAGCTGCGAGCCGGCAATGTCGTAACCATGGGGGGCAAGCACTGCCGAATGGAAAACAGAATACGACTACCAGCATGCTTCACGTGCCCTGGTAAATCAACCCTGGTAAATCAATCAGTATCAGTATACACGGTAGGAACCGATAAAGTACAAACCTACCACGCTTAAATAAACTTTGCAAGAGTTAACAAATGTTAAGAAGTTTCTGAAGGATTGCGCTTTCAAGATATTTTACACAAACCTACCACGCTTTAATAAACTTTGCAGGAGTTGACAAATGTTACGAACTTTCTGAATGATTGCGCTTTCAGGAAATTTAAAAAAATGACTTTATTAGTACTAGTAGTCGAAGCAGTGCCATTAGCATTAGTAAAAATATATAAAAATTAGCCCGTAGTTTGCCTGTAGTCTTTATCGTATTAACTATAGATACGAAAAATAAATATCTCTCTATATTCTTTGTGGCCGATCAAAGCTCTTTAGAACTATAGATAAATGTGTCTTAGCGGCGGCACTAATATGGTCATTGCGGCACAAGTAGTTGGCGGGTTGCAAAAAAAATCGTGGATTCAGTGGCACGCTGTACGTTGTCTCCGCGCGATGGAGGACGCGCATACAACAGGTGTACTCGCGAAATCTCGCAAAGTTTGAGAGTGCGCACTAACTAAACAGCCAAACTGCCCAGACTGACAACAGGCCTGAGTTAAGACCCCTCTTCGGCACTGCGCCAACAATACTGTCTATCAGATGATGGCTCTCCAGACGCTAACAGGTAAATAAAATCACACCAAACCTAAGGACACTAACACTTAAATAAAATACGTCTATTTAAATATAGCTTGCCGCACCAGCCTGAACTAATTAATTTATTTATTAGCACGAACGTTACAATTATCGAAAGTCTAAGAGAAATGTACAACCTCATAAGGACGGCGGCGTTCAAGTCTCACCTGGCCGGTTGGAGAGTAAAATGTGTACGAAGGTGGTACTAACCTCGGTTACAAGAGAGCTAGCAGACCACTTTTAAAAATCATAGGACCGAAGCGTCCAGCGATTTTTGTAACGCAACCAGAGGACAAAACAACGGCTATGAACTCCTTGCCAAGGAAAAAAAGTACGCTACCTTAAAGATCTACTCAACATAATTTTTAGTAGTGAGACCCTATTTACTAGTGAGCAAGCGTAGAAACAAACATGACAGGCCTCTCAAACTATTAGGGTTATAATGCTAACAAATAAAATGGACGGAGTCTGTTGTCTATTGTTTGAGCTGAGATAACTGTATCCATTAAAAACAACTCTCATTGTATTTATCACGCATGGAATGAAATTAAATGCAAGGTTATAAAGGCGACATGCGGACATATTAAGGATTGATAAGCTAATTGCTTTCCTTGCACATATCTTATGATTTTGTTGTAAATGTTTTACTGTTTTAATAAAATCCATTGTGAGAAATGATGGCTTGTCGCCTATGACGTATCAAGGAATTAGTACGCGTGCACTGGCGGATCGGATAGTGTTTGCCACTAGACGCTGCTCTCTATAACGGCGTCTTTGTGGCATTGTGCAAACAATGCAATGAGTGTGCTTAATTGAACATCAGTTCTCACCGCTCTTTCTCCGCCTTCAGCCCCAGCACCAAGCATACACTATAGTGATGCAATTTATGAGATTTGTTTGCTTTTATTTACTATATACAAATAGATTTACTATGAATATACATGCATACGATAAAAACAAGTACTCTATAATTGACCTCTGCTATCTGTAAACCTCTGTAGCAGTATTTCAACGATCTTCTAAAACAATTCCTGGTGATGTTCACTAGCACATCGCCTTAATACGGTCCAAGCCCGTAGTTACTTGTATGCGTGTGTGTGTGTGCGTGTGATAAATGAGGGGGTTGCCGCGAGAACTTTTCAATGCAAACACCGTAACTGTATTAGCGTTTTGTGTCAAGTCGTGCAATGAACAGGGTCGTGCAAAGCGAGGGGTTAGTTTGTGTCCGCTTCCTAAGTCTGTCGAACTTTCGTTCGTATTCATGCCATTCGCGCAATTATACTCTCACCAATCTGAAAAAAACCTCCGTTAAGCTAATCAAGTGAGCAAAATACTGGGCTTTGTCACATACTAAAAAAAAAAAAAAATATATATATATATATGTATATATATATATATATATTTTTTTTTTTTTTGGAGGAGGATTTAAATGCTTTAGGCACTAACGCATAGGGCAGGTAGATAGAGACACAGACCCTATGCAGTGTGGGACTCACCCCCGACGGTTGGATATTATTCCGCCGAGATCATACCCACTAAACGCACCTCCCCCCTTAAACTTCACTCTCTGTCAGCCCGGCTCTCCTTTTAATAGTACTACGAGCCGACAGGAGGAGTGGTGAGTGTTCTTCGAATCAATTGGCCGAAGACCTCTCAAGGTTTGGCCCTATAGCCATAATACTGCATTCCTCTACCTGCGAAACGATTCCTCTAGAGGCACGGGCGTATTCTGTCCGTTCTGTTGCAAATCTGGCTCTCCTGAGGCGCTCCAGGTTCCCCTTTCTAACCAGTACCTCTCGTGCCACTGCAGTTCCTATATGCCAGTTAGAGGTGCTTTCACAAATGAATTGCACAAACTGTGCAATTCCCTGAGTAGGCAGGTCCGGAGAGTTCGTACAATTCAGCTTTCCGCCCAATTTCAGTCGGTCCAGAACTTTTATTTTAGTCTCTATTCTGACTTGCGCAAAGACCGGACAGACCAACAGAGTATGGGCAGCGTCGTCTACGACACCTAGGTCACAGAGTACGCATATGTCCGAGGAGGCTTTTCCTATTCTTGACAGATATGCCTGAAAGTTGCCATGACCCGTTATAACCTGCGTCAGAAAGTGATCAACCTCTCCTCCGGGTCGATTTAACCACTTCTTTATGTCAGGAATAAGGTCGCGCACGCGCGCACCCGGTGCACCATCTGGAATGGCATCCCATTCGTTCTGCCATGCAGTTAGGGTGCCTTCTCTTTCATCCTCTCTGACTTTCCTATTAGAGCTTTCTGGGCCCCTATCCCATAATCTTTGCCTTTCCTCTGCCTTTAGGTCCAAGGGAGGAGTGCCAGCAAGGACAAGTGCAGCGGAGGTGCTAACAGTCCTATAGGCCTGAGTAATCCGTAAGGCCGCGATCCTTTGTGTTCTTCTTAACATATGTTTTAGCCCTTGAGACTTTTTTGCTGCTGTGAACCACACCGGTGCTCCAAACAACGCTATAGATTCGACAGCCGACATAATAAGTCTCCTGCGTCCTGTTTTACTTGGCCCATGAATGTTAGGAAGGATCTTGGCTATTGTGTTGGCCACCTTCTCCGCTTTCTTCACAGCGTTTCTAGCATGGTGCATACCCCTCATTCCTCTGTCCAGATATATGCCCAAATACCTGGCTACACTAACCATCCTTATCTGGACCTCATTTAGGACAAGGTTGATAGGTCGCACTTGCTTCTTTCCTATTAGCAGAATACCTTCACTCTTCTCCGGAGCAAGAGCCAACCCAGCCTCCTTCATCCATTCCTCTACAAGTTTTAGGGCTTTGTTGGCATATAATTCTACCTCCGTAGTCGTCTTAGCCTGCACCGTCACAGCCAAGTCGTCTGCGTATGCCAAAAGCTCAACTCCGACAGGGAGGTTACGTAGTCGGAGTACATCGTCGTACGCTATGTTCCACAGTAGGGGCCCGAGGATGGAACCCTGTGGGACACCCGCCGTCATAGGCATCTCCTTGCCCTCACAAGTGATGACACGATTTTTCAAGTAGTCCGAGGTTAGCCTTACCAGATATTGTGGAACCTTCCTCTTGACTAGTGTATCCAAAATAACCTTCCAAGGCAGACTGTTAAAAGCATTTTTCACGTCCAGCAGCACTGCAAGGTATAACTTGCGGGTGTTAGGCGTGGAGCTGTGCAGCGATTCTGCCTTGGTCACCACTTTGTTAATAGCCGTTAAAACCGACCTGTTTCTTCGGAATCCGTATTGTGCATCGGACAGTAGGCCGTTTTCTTCGGCGAAGACTCGAAGCCTCTCTGCTACAATAGCCTCCACGCCCTTTGCTAACGAACTAGTCAGGCAGATAGGCCTATAACCTCCATTTCCTTTAGGCACAAGGACTACCTCCGCTGTTTTCCATGCTTTCGGGATTTTTCCTTCTTTTATAAGCTTAGTCGTCACCTTTGCTACAACCTCAGGGAACTCCTCGAACAGAGCTTTCACAGCCATTGGAGGAATGCCGTCAGGCCCTGGCGCTTTACCTTGTTTAATTCTCTCAGCTGCTTGTAGTACTTCTACAACAGAAACCTCAGATGCATACATTTCTAACCCTTCCTCTAATTGGTTATTCTCGTAGATTCCTCTAGGAAAGTCTGCGTGCTGGGGAAACAATCTCATCAGTAGACTCGTCCTCTCTGGATCTTTCAGAATAGTCTTTGGAGCTCGGATTTGCAGCTTGCCTCTAACCATTTTGTACGGCTTTCCCCACGGGTCGTCGTCGAGGGTCGCGAGGAATTCTCTCCACCTATTGCTTTTGCTGTCGACAATTTTGTTTTTAAGTAAAGCTCTACAGTTTCGGTACTCCATTACCAGATGGGGGAGTATGTCCGCATTCCCTCTAGCTCTCTTTATGGCCCTCCTTGCTCTTAAACACTCTTTTCGGGTTTTCTCAATGTCCCTGTTCCACCAGTGTTTCCCCAGCACCGGCTTTCTTCTTTTAGGATGTGTTCTTGACCTGCAGGCCTTAAGGCAAGCCTTCCTCAAAGCCTTCTCTAACTCTATGGCATCCCTTGGGAGCCCGTCTATCTCGAAGATATTTCGTATTGCGTCTTTAATAACCCCACTATTCTTGATAGCGAACCGCTGCCGAGGCACGGGAGGTATTTGTCTGGTGTTCCTTGTTATTGTATACTCGATGCAGTGATGATCACTCAGATTCTCCTCCTCAGTGAGTACTCTCCAATCGGTGACCAATACAGCCATCATCTCACTGCAGATCGTCAAGTCTACGCTTGACTCCTGTCCTGCTCTATGAAACGTCGGATCAACTCCATCATTTAAGACAACCATGTTTTTGGACGCCATCCAGTCCATCAGCAGTAAACCTCTTCTATCTGCACGGGAGGAGCCCCACACCTCTGACGCTGCATTGAAGTCTCCTGCTAGGAGCACCCTATCCGGTGTAGGAGCTTCGCCAATTGATATTGCTAGCTCGTCTAGAAAATCCTCAAAGGCCTCTAGTTCAATGTTTGGGCTTATGTAGCAAGAGTATATCCTGCCTATGCCTGCCACATCTATCCATGAATAGCCACTACCTGTCCCATGACCCAATTCTTCTATGATGCAATTTCGAACTATGCAGGTATCTGCGCGAACGTCCGCAACCCATTCGCTTCTATCTTGCACTAGTTTTTTGTTTGGCTCGCTAATTAATGTGAGCGTCGTCTCCCGTCTGCTCGTTATCTCTTCTACTAGCATATGAGCAGGCCGACTGCGGTTGCAATTGACCTGTATCAATTTAAACGGATGTGCGCTATTCTGATTCATTGGTTGGGATGGGGTTTGCACTAGTTGCCGCAATCAAGCCTCTGGCGGTGTGGCCGGAACCCGGAGTGATGAACCCCTCCGCGTCTATCTTTTCTAGCTTCTTTTCTTTGCGTTGATGTTTCCTGCGGGCCATGTCCTCTTCCTTTTCAGCCTGAATTCTGTCCTGTGCCGATTTTTCCCGAACAACTTGTTTACGATCCAGGACCGCCTTCTTGAAGGCCGGGCAGGACATGGAACTGGCAGTATGGCCATCCACGTCACAGACATAGCAGTGGGGGCAGTCCTTTTCACAGTCTTTAAATGTGTGGCCGAGTTCACCGCACTTGTTGCAACGTCGCTGTGACTCCTTGTCATTAGTACACTCTCTGGCAAAGTGTCCTACCTTCTGGCAGTTAAAGCAAGTGGGTAATGAGACCCACTCCTCTGGCTTGCAATTTGAATTGCCTAGGGGTAACCGGTTGTAGGACAGAAGTCTACTGCCTTCTGTCCGCGGTAGCGTAACAAGGCACTGCCATCCCCCTCTCTTGGTCATTCGAGGATCCTCAGTGCGGAGAACCGTAGTCGCGGAGAGCTTTAATTTTGTGCGCAACTCTGCCTCTATCTTGGCGGCATTCAGAAAAGCGTCTACGTCACGGAGAACCACCGTAATTAGGGGCCCCGTCGTCTTGCGTACATCCACTTCCACATCCGTGCCCTTGCGAATTATGTCAGCAAACGTAATTCCTCCTCCTGTCTTGGTTTCATTAACCTTTATTATTAGATCTCCGTCTCTTGTCTTGGTAACCTGATTGAGTTTCACACCGGCTTCATCCGGCTTAACATAGTCTCTGATTTTATTGAGGGTCTCCTCAATGGTTGAGCCTTCTTTCACTTTGATCCTGACGGTGCTGTGACCAGCGGGCGGTACAGACTCACCTCTCGCGCGGGAGGAGCTACGCCCGCGAGAAGAACTGCGGGTCCTCATGCCTTTTCTCTCCGCTAATTCGATGTAACACGAATTTTTCCTGCAACAAGCTTCCACAGCACGTCTGATTGATGACCCGTCCCATTCCTCAGATATATGCAGGACAGGGGGCTCTGTTGCCAGGGGGATCTTGCTGTTCTCTATAATCTTCGAAAGAATGTTCAAAAAACCGGCAGGTGTCTCTTCGGCTCCAACCATACCGACCACAAGCTTTCTCATGGTTGTTTGTTGGCTCACCTGTGTCTGTGCTTGCTCGCATGCGCCATCGACCATCTCCAGCGCTTCGCTGCTTCGTAAGACCGCGACTCCACCAACAGGAAGATTTATGAGTGACGCAGCAGACGGGTACTCCTTGAGTTTCTCAAGAAGAACCTTATCCTTTTCAGATCCCTGAGTCACCAGCATGGCGCGTGAGTGGCTTGCTCTGAGAAAGCTTTTCCGCGCGAAGGCTGAGTTCTTGAAAACGGCTTTAGGCCACTCCTTATTCACTAAGCTTGCAAGGTCGTCCATTGTTTGCGCTTTGTCCAGAGCATCCTCAACTTGTTGGGCTAGCTCAGCATCTCTGAGCTGTTGGACTCGCTCGTTTTCTACTTGCTTGTTGCATCTAGGAGCAGAGGACAGTACCTTCAACACCAGAAAGGCTTATCGTTTCTGTGCCTACTTCCACAGTTTCCTTCGAAATATCCAGCTTCTTGCTATTTGCTTCTTTCTCGTTTAGCTGAATTGTCAACTCTTGTATCTGTGTACTGAGCACAGTATTCTGCTCACGTATTTCCTCATTATTCTTACGCAGCTCATTTTCGCAGATATTCCTTTTAACGTCTTGCTCGCTAAGCCACCAGATTACTAGCTCTAATCTTGTAATGGCTCTTAATATCAGTATGCGTAGTGCCGTGTTTCTCTCTTAATTCCTTCAGCGATTCGGCGCTCTCATTTACCTTCTCAAGTGCCTCTGCATAATTCGCTGGGGGGTCATCAGCCTTGACACCATCGCTTTTATTTTTCTTCTTCAAGGTCTTCGTCCTGACCAGTTTAGCCAGGTGGGGAGGCATCGATTCCATTCCTGGCGAAATTTCGGGTGATCCCTCCGCCTGCCTCTTATCTCCTGCTCTGGAGCAACTTGCCTGGGAAGTTACCTCTAAAGCTTCCTCCTTTCTGGCCGAGTCCACACAAACCGCTGCCTCCGAACGAACATTATCCGGCATGTTGTCGTCCGCCGTCTCCACCGGAGAACTCGTCTCTCTCCCCGTCGCCATAACCGGAGACCTCTGAACGGCACCGCCTTTCTTGAAGGGATCAATTCCCGCTACCCGGGGAAGGCCACCGGGCCGCAGTCAGCCCACGGGCCGCACTTAACCCTCAGGCCAAAATTGACTCCTCGAGAAAGCAGTGGATGCCTGAAGAGTTGTTGTTGCCGTGAGTTACCGTATATCCCTTTATTTCGATCTCCGCTAGTTGATTTCTGCGGATTACTCCTTTAACTTTTCTCCGACTCTACTTCGATCACTGGTTCGTCGCCGGCATATATTCAAATTTCGCGCGTCTGCGTTGTGTCTACGTGCCGCACGTTCCGTGTACTCTGCTATGCATCCAAACCAAGATGGCCGCGCCCATGGGTTAGGCAGCTGTTTATCCACGTCGTGTTCAGGGTTGAATAAACACTAGGTTACACTGGAAAACAGCCTACGTAGTTCACTGAGTTTTCTAACTTACTTTGTCACGTAGTGTCTCTGTGTATTCCTGAACGCAATAGGGCGCTTTTTTGCACACTAGCTAACCCGAAATGATCCAAAAACTTCGTTTTCAGAGCACTTATTCGGGAGCCCGATCAAAACACGTCCGTACTCGTTCACGCACACACCACGTATATATCTCGCAAAGTTTGAGAGTGCGCACTAACTAAACAGCCAAACTGCCCAGACTGACAACAGGCCTGAGTTAAGACCCCTCTTCGGCACTGCGCCAACAATACTGTCTATCAGATGATGGCTCTCCAGACGCTAACAGTTAAATAAAATCACACCAAACCTAAGGACACTAACACTTAAATAAAATACGTCTATTTAAATATAGCTTGCCGCACCAGCCTGAACTAATTAATTTATTTATTAGCACGAACGTTACAATTATCGAAAGTCTAAGAGAAATGTACAACCTCATAAGGACGGCGGCGTTCAAGTCTCACCTGGCCAGTTGGAGAGTAAAATGTGTACGAAGGTGGTACTAACCTCGGTTACAAGAGAGCTAGCAGACCACTTTTAAAAATCATAGGACCGAAGCGTCCAGCGATTTTTGTAACGCAACCAGAGGACAAAACAACGGCTATGAACTCCTTGCCAAGGAAAAAAGTACGCTACCTTAAAGATCTACTCAACATAATTTTTAGTAGTGAGACCCTATTTACTAGTGAGCAAGCGTAGAAACAAACATGACAGGCCTCTCAAACTATCAGGGTTATAATGCTAACAAATAAAATGGACGGAGTCTGTTGTCTATTGTTTGAGCTGAGGTAACTGTATCCATTAAAAACAACTCTCATTGTATTTATCACGCATGGAATGAAATTAAATGCAAGGTTATAAAGGCGACATGCGGACATATTGAGGATTGATAAGCTAATTGCTTTCCTTGCACATATCTTATGATTTTGTTGTAAAGGTTTTACTGTTTTAATAAAATCCATTGTGAGAAATGATGGCTTGTCGCCTATGACGTATCAAGGAATTAGTACGCGTGCACTGGCGGATCGGATAGTGTTTGCCACTAGACGCTGCTCTCTATAACGGCGTCTTTGTGGCATTGTGCAAACAATGCAATGAGTGTGCTTAATTGAACATCAGTTCTCACCGCTCTTTCTCCGCCTTCAGCCCCAGCACCAAGCATACACTATAGTGATGCAATTTATGAGATTTGTTTGCTTTTATTTACTATATACATATATATTTACTATGAATATACATGCATACGATAAAAACAAGTACTCTATAATTGACATCTGCTATCTGTAAACCTCTGTAGCAGTATTTCAACGATCTTCTAAAACAATTCCTGGTGATGTTCACTAGCACATCGCCTTAATACGGTCCAAGCCCGTAATTACTTGTATGCGTGTGTGTGTGTGCGTGTGATAAATGAGGGGGTTGCCGCGAGAACTTTTCAATGCAAACACCGTAACTGTATTAGCGTTTTGTGTCAAGTCGTGCAATGGACAGGGTCGTGCAAAGCGAGGGGTTAGTTTGTGTCCGCTTCCTAAGTCTGTCGAACTTTCGTTCGTATTCATGCCATTCGCGCAATTATACTCTCACCAATCTGAAAAAAACCTCCGTTAAGCTAATCAAGTGAGCAAAATACTGGGCTTTGTCACATACTAAAAAAAAAAAAAAATATATATATATATATATATATATATATATATATATATATATATATATATATATATATATGTATATATATATATATATGTCCGGCGCATAACCTTCACTTGATACGCCATCCTGTGAGCACCTTTGTGTGCGCATTTAGCTATTACCGTCGAAAGACCGCATCTCAGTAAAGATGATCACATGATTGCGGCTGACTGAATTAGAAACGACAATCGTCGCTTGGGCTTCACCGTCGGTGCACGGGTCATTGCTTAGGTGCGGAAGCCTGTCCTTCAAATTCTTTCGTCTTCGTGTTTAATGTTAACGAGAGAGAGAGAGTGACATCACCTAGCGCAGCGTGACAAGCAAAAGGCAGGCCACTCAGCACTATCTAGAAACGCGTAATCTCGAACACTTATAACACAGTCGTTTTTTATGGCATTTTATACATCATCGCAATGCACAAAACTCGACGCCGGTAGCAGGGCGTATTTGTTTTTACGATTTTCTTTATCCTTACGTTAAGCGAAATCGGCAAATGCTTGGAGAAATATAATCGAACTTTTGCGCCAGTATCAAACGATTTAGAACCTCAGTCTTGCCGGACGTGTCCGCGCTTCGTCCCGCCGACAAATAATATTACGAGCATTAACCCTATGCATGCCTAAATTAACATTTAAATGTAATAACATTATGTATTGGTTAGATCAAACAAATAAATTGTTGAATTTAAGATGTATGCACATTCAAATATTATTACAATATATAAACGTGTACATGTATGTATTAGTCTCAATATGTTGGCATATTGGAGCGAACAATAGTCTCCACGGGAACCTGTAGTCAGTCACAGGTTCCCTAACTGAGGATTAGCCCAAATTAATAAAGTGTCCCTAACAGATGCTGCATTTTCTGTTAAATGTGACAACCTCTGACACAAGAGTTCAGATGCCCTCGAGTCTTCTGTCGAAAGGCTAAGGCCCCTATGCACCCGCTATATCAGCTTGTGTAAGAGGACCTGGGTTTCCTATGATCTCGTAGTATATTTATATACACATTCAACACATGTTTCATCATAAGCTTAGGACCGACTGACCCACGATCAACTACTGTTCACATAGAACCCATCCCCAACTTCAGTGCTCAAGGTTTTCAATTGAGTACTTGCTACTACCACCAAGATCTGCACATGTGACAGCTCCAGATTACTTTACAGCAAAATCCTTCGACGCTATCACATTACCTTCCTACTCTCTGAGTGTACCGATGCTGCACATCAGAGGTTGAGTATAAGTACAATGCTAAAGCGCCATCCATTTTTGAAGCTAGCTGCTTTGGCAACTATATATTCTAATAATAATATATATATATATATATATATATATATATATATATATATATATATATATATATATATATATATGTATATATATTTATATATATATATACAGGGTCATCCAGGGAGTATTGTACTTCTTTCGAGGTTTGATAGAGCTCAGCAAAAATAGCTCCCAGCTACGGAGGGAGGACGCGGAAACGTCTTGTTTAGGAGTGAGGATGAAATTTATAAAAGTCGTTATTCTGCCTTTTTTCTACATAGTTGTGCGAAATCTACGTTTGCGGGATAACCAGTTAACGCATGAAGGAACCGATTACACCGGCGTGTTCGAAGGAAAATTCTGCACAACGGAAGACACTTCACTAGCTTGCGTCGCAAAAAGCCAATACACAGGTTGAGAAAAGTCATAAAAAGTCGATATGTTGTTATGTCTTACGTTAACGCTTTTTCGTGAAAAATCGTAAACATTTTCCATTACGACCAAAACTGTATGTCTAAAAGATTACTCTCACGCAATGGCAAATTTAATGCCCACCACTTTCGTATCAAAGTGATGATGCTGCGTTACGCAGTTGTCAAGTCACTAAACTTTTTCGATAGCCATATCGAAAGCGAAGACATGCATATTTGCATAGGGCGTATGAGAAAGTTAGGTACATATTTTGAGGTTTGGTAGAACTCAGCAAGAGAATAATTTTTCTTAGTGGAAGGAGGGAGCGGAATCGTCTTGGCAATTTTTTACGGTTCTGAACGTGAAAACTTGCACGTAAAACATAACAACTATGACTGTCGAAAACGCTTAGTTACTTGACAACTGCGTAACGCAGCACCATCACCTTGGTACGAAAGTGGGTATGAGATGGGCAATAAATTTGCTATTGCGTGAAAGTGGTCTTTTGGACGTACATTTTTTGGCGCAATGGACAAATTTTACGATTTTTCATGAAAAAGCGTTAACGTAAAATATCGACTTTTCATGACTTTCCTTAATCTGGGTATTCGCTTTTTGCTACGCAAGCTAGTGAAGTATCTTCCAGAATTTTCCTCCGAACACGCCGCTGTAATCGGTTCCTTCATGCGTTGATAGGTTCTCCCGCAAACGTAGATTTCGCACAACTATGTAGAAAAAAAAAACCTGAATAACTATTTTTATAAACTTCACTCTCTCTCATAAACAAGACGTTTCCGTGTCCTCCCTCGATAGGACAAAATTATTTTCTTGCCAAGCTCTATCAAACCTCGAAAGAAGTACAATACTCCCTGAATGACCCTGTATATATATACAGGGTATTTCTAGAATTCGTCTAACAAACTTTGAGGTCTAGTACAACTCAGCGAAAAAGATAATCTGGACATGCCCTCCGAAAAATCTTAATTGCTCCGCAACCACAGCTTGCATTGCCATAAGTTTGGTACCAAAATGATCGTCATGAAAGAAAATGCGCATTGACTGAATGTGTCCGTTTTGAGCGCTGTGAATGGTTATAGGGTTATGATTCTAAAGTATTTAGCGTGAACGCTAATAAAGAACTTTATTTTTGGCGAATTCTTTTCTAAGCGACCATGTCGCGTCTTCTGACCGGCCTTGCATATTCTTCAGAAGGAGCAGAATTTTATCACGAACACGATGGTGTGCTTAGTTTCTGTCTAGGACTGCGACTGGTTGTCTCGCAACAGCACATTTTGTGCTCCTATGTCGGGCAAAAACACCAGTGTCACAAATTGTAGTAATTTCCCTCTCACTCCGAAACAAGACTTCTCAGAGACCATGTTCCATTGGAAAAAATATTTGCTTTAACGAGCTCTACAATTTGTATATTCTATTGTAAAAAAATTCTGCAACACCCTGTATATATAGTACAGCTCAATGAGCCTCACTATTTGATAGATACATGGTAAAATTGTATAGAACGACGATGTTTACAAACACTTTGCCATTAGCGCCGCCATTTCGATATAGCGGCAAGAATCGAAAAAAAACCTTAAGTGAGTTTTACTTCTCGTATATATATATGACTAACCGCCGATTGGAGCTTCACAAAAAAGCGGAAGAAACGAGCATTAGCAATGGTGCAGTAAATCAAATGTCAGCATTTATGAATGAAAAATAGAGCAATAGTGGCTACCCCGCAAGCTAACAATTTGGCAAAGACTGACACGCGAGTCGATTTCGGAGACCAATTTTGAGCTTCTGAGAAGCAATCCGCAGGATTTTCTTGAACCAGTTAACCGTAACAGCCGACAAATCATGGATCTACCACTTCACTCCAGAACGCAACAGTGATGTGATATGCGCCGTAGACGAGCGTTTTAGGTTTAAAAATTCGAAACATTTTGCCCGTGTTACAATAGCAGTTATTGACCATATGTCGTGGTGCATTCGTCTGCGCCTCGCGACCGGAGGAGACACTAGATAGGTGCCCAGGTTCGAGCCCCACCGTTGCACATTTGTATTTATGGGGGTCCTTCTATGAAGCAATGCTTAAAGCAGTTTCATGGACGTTAAATCTTGGCTGAGAATCAGCCCAGAATTTTTTTTTACTACACGCATGGTGTAAACTGGTTCATTCGAATTGTATCCAAGGTCTCTCTGTATTTGTGAAATTAGTAATAATAAATCATCACGTTTATTATCGCCTTTTTTTAAGGTAAACTGCAAAAGTTGCGTTAATATGACCAAGCCAGTTCCGTATTAAACTTCAAATTAAAACTGAAATTACCTATGATTAGCGTGCTCTTATGAGTGTCGAATACACCGAGCTGTTCGTATGTTGATCAGGCAAAAGTCTCGTGGCTGGCACGCGTAAGGCAAGTACGTCGGTCCATGTCTGAGGCATCAAACGGCGTTTGGAATGTGTCGGGAGCATCGCAGTCTGAATTTGGCATATAGGCCAATTACGCAGCGCAGACGGCAGTAACGTTTAGTATCCAATCATTAGTAACGACGTCGGTTCATGGTCACCTACCGCACCGGCCGATCCGATGGTAACGCGAGCCCGCACACAGTCGTACATAATTATCACTCATTAAATTTAAAATTTTTCGTGTTGCGGCGTGAGCTGCAATAAAACGATATGTAATTAGTACTACATCATCCCGTCGGCGACAACGCTAGCAGCACAACACACACACACGGAGTTTTGTCGATCTTAAGCTAGACAACAGGTTGACAGGCAGTAGTAATGCACATTATCATATGGTCATATATGCCATATGGTCATATGGACTTCCTTACCTGCTTGTTTATAGAACGTGAAAGAGGGGAATGTTTGCTCGAACACAACCTAGAAGCAATCCTCAAAATCGCTGGGCTCAATTTGGCGTTATATATGTATATGTATATATATATATATTAGATGGGCATGTTCGGTCCGACAAATAGACGGTTCAGGTGCCCGCTGAATTGCTAGCACATTTTTTATATGCGCTCCTATTACCTAAGCAGCCAGCGATCCATCATTCAAAAGCCGTGGCGCCTTATGGGTTTGCAAACGTATTGTTTGCTTGGTGAATGGCCAAATGGGCACATGCAAATTCATATAGTACCTTTGTCGATCTACCATTTGTTGATCAGTTACGTTCTTCTTGCAGGAGTACGCATACTTGAAACAATACATATAC
>QVRM01001297.1:0-32500 GCA_003439945.1 Dermanyssus gallinae | reverse complement strand
TAGCAACAACAACACGAACAACCACAAAAAAAGACGATGAAAATCGCAACGTCGAGCGTCGACAGATCTATTCTATCTAAGGAGACGAGATGCGACATGTGGTTTGGGCGGGAAGTTCTAGATGATGAGAGAGACAGATGGAGCGTCTACCGCTGCTGCTGTTTCCACGCACGCGCCTGTTCGATCCGGCTCATTGATCGTCGGGTGCGATAGAGCCACCCCTTCATTGGCTCGTTTTTCGTTGTCGTTGGTCGCAAGCGCGGGCGTCTCATCTCGAGCGAATGAACGAACGAACGAACCGGCCAGCGGGCGTCCCCAACCGACCGTAAACAAGGTCATGATGCCATGCAACAACTCACGATTTAGTGCGTCACTGTGTCCTTTTAGTATGGACATTGTTACGAGTGGCGCCCGGCGCCCACCGCAGGGGCAGCTAGTGTTAACGGAGTTATCGTTCCATTGACATTGCTGGCAGGCGCTTGTCGCCGAATCGTTCAGTGATAGCGTATATAGTTGTAGTAGGAGCTTCTGTTACAGCCGCCAGTTTTCTGACCATCTACAACAACAACAACAACAACACAACACAACAGCAGCAACAACAACAGCAGCAACACAACACAACAGCAACAACAACAACAGCAACAACACAACAACAACAAAAACAACAACAACGGCAGAAACAAACCGATGCGGGCTCCCGGACCAGAGCAGAAAGTGTTGCGCCTCTTAACGTCGTATGGTCAGCGCGCCATAGACAACGGTCGACCCTCGATGACAGGTTAGTTAGGATGCGTCGACATCTGGACCGCGGCGGCCCCACTCGCATAACACCGCCACGGCTCGTGGCCGGCACGGTGGATGGTTGAAAGATTAACGATTAATGGCTAAATACTTAATCGCCGGTTAGCGCAATCCAGCACCGTGCGCCGAGCACACTCCGTCGACACCCAGAGATAGAGCCAGCGCCGGAAAGCGTGTGACTGGACGATGTCATCTACATCCCGCCCGCCATTACCGGCTAATGTTCAACCAAACTGAAGAAGAGTAGGTGCAACTTCAGCCAACCTCACCAGTTACCGCCCACAGACACAAGCGGTCGCAGTCGCGACAACAGAAGATTGCGCATCACTAACAAGCCGGGTCGGCCGAGGAAAGTACCGCCACCACCACCACCAACAACAACAACAACAACAACTGTAGCAACAGAGAAATAGCAAAGGCAACAACGACAACAATGGATGTCAGACCCCACCACCACTACCACTGCCACAACAACAAACAACAACAATAATAATAAGCCGAACCGCAAATAAAAAGTAGGGACCCTGTCCCTGCATAGACTTTATTCGATATGTGGGCGATAAAAACAATAAAAACAGATTCCATTGGTCGTACTCGGATTGTACATCACGAGTATATCACGTTCCTTCTCAACCATAAAGTGGTAAAAGCCCTGAAAGCCTTGTACTGAGTGAAACTTGGTCGTTATCGCTTTGATTTGAACATACCCACAAAAGCATTTTAAAAGACAGAACGATTGCTTGCATAGAGCGTGTGAACGGCGTGTTTGTCTGCAGAAGAAAGTAATTACGTTTTCGAATATGAAAATATCTCAACCATATCAAGAACCAGAAATGTACATTACTATATGCAAAGCGCCCGGGGTGCATGGCCTGGTAGATAAATACTGGCCTGCTTAAGCGTTTTTAGAATAAAAAGTAAGAATTTTGCATTACGCTCCCTCAGAAACTCAGTGCACCCAGCGATATTTCAGATAATTTATACCGCCTAGCAGTATTCCGCGCTCTTAAGCTAAATAGTAGACATTGACAGCAGCCTAAGTCTCCTTATTGCTGGAAAAATCATGCTTTTCACAGACAATATTCCTCAAATTTCTAAAGCGAAAATGATCACGGAGAACCAGGTCCGAAGCACCATTTCTGTATAAGAGCATTTGTACTAGTGAAACAGGACAACCTTTTTCTTCAAAGCTGGGCGTCCCTCAGTGAGTTCTTGCTGCAGGCAGTTCGAAAGTCCTACATTATACTGTCATGTGATTGTTTTAACCGCACTCAAGGTATTCGATCAGTATTATTCCACGTTGGGCCTTAAAATTGGATCCATTTCCGCGCCCTCTTTGGAGAATGCACATCATTGGCCAGTTGCTTCTCTGGTTTTGAAAATGTAGTAGTAGGCCCAGCTTACATCGCTGGTCCCGAATCTGCGCCAACATAACTTTCTCGACATCTTTGTCATTCTAACTTAAAAGAAAAATGCTTGCATTTTTTGTCTTGTCGCTCAAAACTCAGTTTCTTTTAGTTTCCAAAACCACGCCGAGAACTCTTAGTAGCTTATTTCAAGAACTTTTTAAACTATCTACTATGTCACATATATACGGGGTGTCCAACCCCAGTTTGGCAAGACTTGAGGGGGTTTAAATTTCGTTACAATAAGCCTGTATTTCAATTACATAGGGGGTTGACATGTTTTGTTTAGGAGTGACAATGAAATACTAATTTTTGTTATACCGATGTGACTGGTCAATAAGTACTTCACAAAATCAGCGATTGGAAGAAATCGAGTTGTTCTCTGGACAAAATTCTGCTTTGTAGGAGAGAGATCTATCGTGTCTAGCAAGTGAAAAGAGTCTGCGAGAATGAGAACAGTTTGCAAAAACCGAGATCACGTGAAGCGTTTTTTTTTTCTTTTACAAGATATTTCCGGACCATGTTTCATTGGAAAAGTGCTTATATTAACGAGTTATACAATTCCTTTAAGGCTGACATATTGGGTTTGGACAACCAGTTTGGTATAAAAAGTGTGTACACCGGACTAAAACCTCTCAGCGCAGGCCTCTCTATACTACTCTCCGCGGTAAGTCACGTCGGACAATTCTTCAGGTTTCTAAGAGGGTGGTTTCATGGATAATAAAATCCACTTCTTCGGAGAGTGTTTGCGGGTAGGGAGAATGCATATCCATTTTAGCCCCCTCAAGTGTGTGGTTATATGGGCTTCCCTGTCCTCAATTTGTGAGGGACTCTTTAAGGCGAGGAGACGGTGCGCATTGACGTAAAACAGCAGCCTCATGATGGCCTAGTCGTGCGTCCCTGGACAGACCCTGCGCCTATCTAGAGATGACGGAAAGGTGCAAGCCAAATAATCAGCCTTACAGGTTGACAGAAGCTAACAAATAAAGGAAACACTCTGGCATTGGTTTTCCAGACGCCGCTTTGCCGCTGGCGTTCGTTGGAGACAATAGGAACCCCAGCCCTCCTTATACTCTCAAGCTGATTGAGCAGGTACGTAAGAGCCTTAACCTTTCGACGAGTGATTCGAATGCATTCCAATTTTTGCGTCAGAGGCTGTCTTTCTACATCCAACAAAGAAATGCAGCATCTGTTCAAAGCACACTGTTAAACTGGGCTAATCCTGGGAGAGAGTGAGAACCTATGAATAAACGTTCGTGTGGATACAATTGTTCACTCGAAAGTTGTAACGTATTAAATTTAAAGAACTAAAAATATAATTTGTGTATATTTACATACTTTTTGGGGATAAGGTCGTTGCATAAATAACCGTTGTTGTTGTTTTTCTTGACGCTATTGTCGTTGTCGCTGCGGTCGCAACTCGCCTTGGTGTTGATGCTGGTTACGTATTTAAAGAACTCCCATTCGCTGCACACGCCAGTCCCTTACTTAGGGCCACGACAATTGCTTTCTGGCCATTCTACCACCAACCGCCTTCCTTTAGATGGTAAGAAGGGCCAGCACTGTGCACAATCACGTCTATAGGGTGGTCTTCGAAATCGTCACAAGCGAAAATAACAACAGCTGCAGCAGCAGCGAGCGATCCTATATGGCTATAACAACGCGTGCAGCGCTGCCGCCATGTATGAGTTATTGCATCACAATAACAACTATAACAACCCAGTTACGCTCCGGTAAGGAGCGACACTAAAGTCAGCCATAAATTCCGCCACCGCATCAACACAAAGGCATAAATATATATATATATATATATATATATATATATATACATATACATATACATATATTTGCTTAAGAAATGACTCAATACTGAGCTTCCTCTTACTCCCTAGCCCTCACTCCACTAAGCCAACAATACACGCGGCATTTCCTTCGCGCACCGCGTGCAGTAAGATCTGCCGCAGAAACTCGCTGTCCCGTTGATCGCTTGTGTTGTTTCTATCTGCATGCTCGGCAAAGCCTCCCGCTTCGAAAGAACTGTGGCGACAATACGAGCAAGCTACTTTGCAAGACACCGTGGCATACCAAACATTTACCGTCGGGCCACAACGGAATTGCGACACCATCAGGTCTCGTGTCGTGATTAAGTTCATGTCTGAGTTCAAGCATGCTTTGTTTTCCGGCTTTGCAAGAAACTCTCCTTATAATTGGCTTGACTTTGGCATGTCTAGAGGCCATGCCTCGGCCTTAATTACAACTCAGACGATGGAGCCCATCCTTCTTTGCTGTCATCCCGTAGGTTTTGCAGATGTAGTGAGCAGAATCTTCTGAGACGCGCTAAACAATGGCCGGAGTACCAAATAAAACAAACTCTGCAAAATCAATCTCGATATGCCAATGCAATGAGGGAAATGGTCACCACTCTGAGACTGCTACTTAAGTCATGAGAGTTTTCTCAACACAAGGGACGCAACCATTTTTAAGATTGCAAGTTCCGTTATAAGCCACTATAAAATAATTCGTTTTATTTTAATTGATATATATATATGAATTGAGATTGGCTCTTTTCACTCCAGAATGTAATTTCTATATGCGGGTTAGAATATTCATAACCACTTAACTCTGATACTATATCACTATGATCTTAAATATAGTCGTTTTCGTCTATTGCTAACTTTTTGTTGTGTATATATATACATATATATATATATGTATATATATATATATATATATATATATATATATATATATATATATATATATATATATATATTATATATATATATATATAATATATATATATATATATATATATATATATATATATATATATATTATCGAATATATATATAACGCAGATTATATATGTATAATCTGCGTATTTTTGTGAATCGCAAGCACGGAACAGCACATAAATAGTTTATTCAAAAAGAATACACGCACTAGCGCTAATTATCGCCAGGAGGACATTCTTAGCGTCGTTTCCTCATTGGAACTTGTAGCAGTAGCGGCAGCAGCCAAAGCTAAACGGTTCCCTCCCTCTCTCAACAATGCGCCAGTTTTCTCACGGCGCGATTCACGAGCCGCTTTGATGCTGGTGAGACGTCCCTGATCCGTGCGGCGACCTCACGGCGACCTTCGAAAGGGCAAACGCGATGTTCCACTCTTGATGCTCATCGTAGCGAAGACAAAATCGCCGGCATTTCTTGTTGTTGTTGTTGCTGTTGTTATTGTTGTTGTAGCAGTGGCTTGCTCGCGCACGTCACTTCCGATGTAATCGGCTGTTCGTTGTCATTGTAGTGGTTGTTGTTGTTGTTGTTGTTGTTGTTGTTGTTGCTGCCCTTATATAGATATTATTGTTCTCATTGTTGTCATTGACCTTGCTCTTATTATTGGTGGTACGGTTGTTGCTTTAAGTGTTTATGTTGTCTTATTCTTCTTATTAGTATTGTTGTTGCAGTTTTTACTGTTCTTAGTATATATATATATATATATATGGTTGCTGTTGATGCTGTTAAAGCTTGGGTACTAATGCGTTCAATAGCTTCTCAACGCAACGTCCGAAACGCCAATAGTAGTCCTGAAAACGTTGGAAAAGGGCAGAAAAATCCGTTTGCGCGTGCCTTCAACATACACAGTTCTTACGTATGCTTTGCATTGCGACCCAACAGTTACAGGCGGGGTCTAATGAATCGGCTGTATTGGTTGTCAGCGGTTACGTGAACGAACGGCAAAATTAATAAAGGTAGTTTTTTTCAATGTATTAAAGGTAGTTTTTTTTTATTTCCTTACATACATTTAATTGTAATTCGAGTTGCCACGTCCTGTCCGTTTTCGTGTTACCGTTATAGCCTGTTCACGCAGTTTCTTCGATTCGACTTTATTCAGCGGTTCAGTGAGAATCACTGGAAGCCATTGTAATAATGTTACCTAATGCTATGTGTTGACTTGACCGGGTTACATCTCCTGTACAGACATCTATCAACATCGAATATCAGCTGGATCTTGTGCGAACAGCTCCTATCCTCGGCCAGTCATGTTTAATTGACGGTGGGTGTCTTCCGGTGATCACTGTAATTACCCAGATTTCACTGTTCATTGCGTTGTCGTTAATAATGTTGTTGTTGTTGTTGCTGCTGTCGTCATATCCCAATGTTGTTCTCAATGTTTGCTACTCTTCCATTCGAACGGGTGTGCTTGTTGTCCGGTAATGCTGCTCTTGTCACGTGCACTCCACATTTATATATATATATATATATATATATATATATATAGCCGCATCCAAGTAGCAATTTTTTACAGATATTTTTTATTGTTGCTCTGAAAAATGCGGCTATTACCGTCAAGTACTGGTACTACTACTCAAGTTGTTGCGTTTGCTACTTTTGCTGCCAAAGCGCAAAACAACGGCCCTGCGAAAGCGTGTGAGAAAAGGAGAGAGAGAGAGAGAGACACGTGCTTCAGACTACACATGCGCATGAAACCGCTTTGTGTATGCATTGTCGGACTGTACGCCGATGGTGGAGATCCTTCAGCTTAGCTTGCTTATGCCTTATGTGATGGAGCCACTCAACCAGTCCTCTTTGGATAGACTCGCGCAACCAGTCCTCCTTGGATAGACTCGCGCGACTAACTATGACTCTCTTTCCGGCGTTGGTCCGCTGGCGCGCGAGTTACGCATGCTGCGGGCACCTTCACGCGCCAAAATGAAAGTTGGTCAAAATTATGTGCAAACTCCTGATACTAACTTTCTCGAGGACACTGGAAGTTTCCTCTTCTATGAAAACATGCTGGCACTACTAATACTAGCCGGTACATAAGAAACTGCACACCTCAGGCCGAACAACATCTGCTGATTGAAAAGGACAAAAAGGCTACAAAGATAACTTTGTGATTATATCTGGCTTATAAAGTGTATTAATTCAAATACGTAAAGTATATGCTTACTATAAAACAAATAATGGAAAATAAACTAGATTCATTTATTAGTACATTGAGACGATCCGTCACAAATCCAGAATTAACAACAAACGGGTTCTAGTCATAGTAGCGATACTTAGATATATATATATATATATATATATATATATATATATATATATATATATATTATAAGCGTCGTACTCTCATTCTGAGTGCGATCCCCTTATAAGCGTTGAGGCATTCTTGCATTTATCACCTTTTACTGTAGTCCTTGATGTCAGGTTATTATCACTGGCTTTGAACCTTCTGTCCGACGCTTTGTCCGTTCAGGCCAAAGCTTCACAACTGCTTTTACTATTGCCTTACTAGGTAAGTGGTCGTGTGACGGGTTAACTGCTAAAACGCACACATTTGGCTGGTTTATGTCGCATGTCGTTGTTTGTAGTATGCCTAAATGATGACACACATGATGAAGTAATTAATTACTTAAACTGCATTTAGTGTCGTGCTTATTGCAGTCTGACGTCACGACAGCCTTGGTGTACGACTTGTATTCTGGAGGTCGAAGGCACACTAAGAGAGTCTTCTTTATCGAGATCTGAGTCATGTATCAAATCGATACGATTAGCATTTGATAGATCAACACAGTCTTACGATAATACGATCTCACAGGGTTGTCTTGCGCAACAACTGAACTCTTGGCAACTATTAACGCATTCTTAGCATTCGTTTAGATAATTCGGCCGAGAGGCGTGGCCCCAGTCAAGTAACCGTTTCGTTTGCCTGCGGCAACAAAACCCTCCCTCACGCCTACAGCAACAGCGACAACAACAGCAACATTACCACTGTGACCGCCACGACACATTAACAACAATAACACGCATAGCAGGAACAGCTCTTTCTGCTACGGTGGTAAGGGGCTGCCGTGACAGAAGGTTAGCGATACGATGCCAATTAAGCATTAAGTGTGAGAGCTTCTGTACAACTGCGGACGGAGCCCCGTTACGTCGTACCCGGCTGGCAGCTCTCAACGGATCCCCGTAGGTCCTGCACACCCGTTCGGACCAGAAACGAGCATTTCTGTCATAGCAACAACGACACGTTTAAGCAGGTTAGCGCGGTTGCATGGACTGCTATCGTCGTCGTTGTCGTCGTCGTCGTTGTTGTTGTTAATGTTGTTGGTTGTTGTTGTTAATGTTGTTGGTTGTTGTTGTTAATGTTGGTGGTTGTTGTTGTTGATGTTCTTTGTTGTTTATGCAGCTGTTACCGCTGTTGATGTTCAGTGGACGCTGGGTATGTTCAGTATGGGATACCATGCAACCGGACTGTGCTTTACCCTAACCCATGTGGGTTGACCCAGTAGCATCACTTACTTGTCGGACGTAGCGTTTGGCGTAAACACGGACGATTATAGCGATCTTAGCGGCGCGGCCGTCAGATTCCGCGTCCCAGCGAGATAGAGGTCAAGCGTGTCCGTCATCATGCAATTACAACGTCTGTCTGCTGGAAAGGACACATTTGATGTTGTCCCGCCAGAACTGACCGTTAGTGAGACAGACTAGAATTCGAAAGACAATGTTTACTCCAGTGCTGATTCATTCGTTGCTTGCTAGATATGCACACATACATTCGCCTGTACACATGCGCATGCATTTAGAGACAGGCTAACACGCGAACCAGACTGTAGAAGGCTGGGTGCTAACAGGATGGCAGACCCTGTTGAGAGTCGGCCGCAGCTGCTGTGAACGCTGCGCGCACGTCGTGGCATGATCACGCCGAAGATAGACTTATAATAACGTTTGTGTTATGCATAGTCATCGTCACCCTCTACATCGTCATCAACATTACCGCCACCGTACCTCGGCATCATCATACATCATCGAAGCATCTCGTTCAGCTCGTTAGCAGATGACCTAATGATGATGGTGCCTATGTTTGTCAT
This sequence comes from Dermanyssus gallinae, assembly GCA_003439945.1. Classification (NCBI taxonomy): domain Eukaryota; kingdom Metazoa; phylum Arthropoda; class Arachnida; order Mesostigmata; family Dermanyssidae; genus Dermanyssus; species Dermanyssus gallinae. Next base: position 23,428 of record QVRM01001297.1, on the reverse strand, counting down.
CGTCACGACATTATGAGCCAGCTTGGCCGACATGATGCCGAGGAACGACGAGCAAAAATGTTGCGGGCGTCTGCTAAAAGGAACGTTGGTTGTGTTCGTAACCTTGTTTAAAAAAACGAATGTTCCCGAACGATGAAACGTGGAGATGCTTCGGTAACCGGGCCGCCTTAATCCAGGCGCAACGGATGCATATTATTACTTTTAGTAATATTGCTCTCACTTAAAAATAATACATTTCCGCGTCCATGTTCCATTGGAAAATTAATCGCAGATACTACTACTAAAATTATTAAAACATTTTTTACGGAGGTTGTTTTTAATTTTAGACTATCTCCGTTCCCTAAGGGCTCAGAACTTAACCTGAGGTATATCTTCAATGCACCGAAGGCCAGACATGTTAAGATATCTAGGATTCCCTCAACAGTTCTTGTGGCAGCAGCATGGCCGCTGACTCTCAGCAGCCGTATGGTTTATCATATATTCTCAATGAGCATCGCTTAAAGAAAATTCGATCAACAACAGGGATCAACAACCGGCAACACCCCGGTAGATGACAACTATGACTAGCGCACTAGCAGTCCCCTAGACCACGTCTCCACATATACTAACAAAAAAAGATACTACAACTACTTCTAGATCCCAAAGTATGTTGGACGAATTCTGGGAGACTTTGTATATACGCATACAGATACGCCTACAACACTAAGCTAATTAAGGTAGGCACAATAAACAACGGAGTGTTGTTAAGCCTGTTCTCGTACGAAGCTAAGGAAGGACTGGTATGACGCCATGCGTTTACGGCGTTGTTGCATTTGTTCTTTGTATTCAGCTAATTTTGTGGCCTCAGGTCTGACATTTCTGCAAGTATAGACACACGACGTGAATTTTCAGTACGTCAACGTGCCAGTTAAGAACCACAGAGTTCTGTTTGATCGAGATAAAAACACCGAGTGACAAACACCAAGAAGGTGGAATGAATGAATACAAATCAATGGTAATAACAATTCTAATCATAACAGCATACCGAAAAAAAAACTACCATAAAGACAACAGTAAGCAGCGCAACACGCTCATTACTGACACGATATGTGTGAGCACAGTATATCCCTGCTGGGCCATCTGATCTTTCGCCGTTGTAGCGTCATTTGCTCGTTCTTATTGCCGAATCCAGTATCTTGCCCGCGTGCGTACCTGCGGCACCCGTCATCCGCATACGCTGAACGAGCAAACATCGGGCACGCTATCACAAATAGCCAGTCATAAATCGGGTGACTCACTTCGTGGGGCAAATTCAGTGTTTTTCCAATGCATACAAATGTGATACAAACGATCAAGGGTCAACGATTGAGCCGTTCAGCTCAGTTCAGCGCAGTTCATCCTTGACTCGGTCAGCAGCGTCCACATCAGAACGGGGTCCGAGTTGCTCTATAACGGCCCGACATAACCGTACGAGCTCCGCTACCCGATTGTCGGTTAACGCTCTTGTAAAGATGTTAGGCAGGCTATTGGGGGCCTGGGCCGTGCAGCGGGCCAGATTCTCTGACATTTCTCTGAGTTCTTCTACGACGGCGGGTCGGTTCTAGAAACCACCTAAAATGCGGGCACGTCAAGATGATTGGTCACTTTGACTCACATGTTGCTTCAAGCAAAGGACACCCCCAGAAACAAGATGAGATACTCAAAAGAACAACATCATGGACAATGATGATGATGACGATGACGACAATGATAATAGCAGTGGCCAACACCGCCGCTATCAGGCTTACCGAGGTTGCCGGTGTTGGTTTTCCATGCCGATATGATTGTCGGCAGCCAGCGATGATGTTATGAAGAGACATTTATCTCGTCATTTGTCGCTTAACCAGAGGCACCATCTTATGAACTATACAAACAAGCAACTGCGGCAAAGCTCAATTGGACAGCAATTTGTAGCATTTGCACCAGTTTATCGAAACATGTGTCATAAGGAAATCAGTGTTTGCAATCAATGCTTGCTTGATGCATAGGCACGAGAGGTCAAGGGCTGCGACAACTTAGATGCCAATATTGCAATTTGGATAGATCAGCTACACGAGAGAGAGAGAGAGACGTTGCTGAAGAACAGAAAAGCGCACTGATGTAACTTAGACTGCACCCGTACACACGCATACACTGATGATCTGAAATGATCGTAAATAAATTATCTTTGTTTGACTGGATTTGCTTAAAGGAAAATATTGGCCACTAGACAATTAGCCACAATAAAACGCACAATAGTATACGGTATGAGCTCAGGAACAACAAAAACATAGATAAACATTTAGAGTGGCTACCGTTAAGTTTGTTGTGTCTTAAGCGTAAAATGTCCCCCGTTAGCAGAGAGAGATAGTACGTCATTCAGATAGCACGATGCTACGCGAAGAACGCATTTGAGCCATTATCTGCATTTGCGCGTCTCACATTAACGGCTATCAGGACGCTGGACATTCCGTGCCAAACTAAATTAACGGCGTGTAGAGATGCGTACGTCGACCAGTCGTCCACTCTCGTATTCATTGATCTGTACATATGCACACTTATATATATATATATATATGCTTTTTCCGTTTCTGTTGTTCGACGTTCGTATCTAATGATTGCACCGTCAACAGTACCGCCCAACGCTCATGCACACCATACCGCCGACATATAGCCGCTATACGAATATATATATATGTATATATATATATATATATATATATATATATATATTTCTTCTATAAAAACTTGGGCCGCTATACGAATATATGTATATATATATATATATATATATATAGTTTTGCCAGACAGAGGGCAACTGGAATTTTTAACTTGGAGGTCAATCTAAAGATTAAATGAGTTAACCGATTTCACTCTATCGAAAAGTTCTCTCCATTGTTAGTCACACGCCCCACCCAGTTTAGAACCATCTATTGCGTTAGCGAATATTTTAGGTTTTTGCGTCCCGATGAACGACTTCTAGTGAAGTAAATGGTGGTAGTCCAACGTTGCGGTCCGGTAAGTACCATGTATGGGGCAAAATTTTTCAATCGAAGCATACTATCTTGTGCAGGCTGGATAAACTCACACGATGGTTTGCGTTGTCACCACGAAACAATTGACACTACTTTTTGCACGAAACTGTGTGTCTTTCTTTGTAGAGGGAGCCAAAAGCTCGAGCAAGCTAATTACAATCGACAGCCCTGTCTATCGCTTGGCCACTAGGAAAAAACTTGTGCTATGTCATGCCTATCCTACCAAATCAGAGCACAATCTTGCGCAAGTGAGTTAGTCTCTTGGACGTTGGGAAGGCTGGCCTGGGACGAGCCAAGATCTCTCACATTTCCCATTGTCGCAAGAGATCTCTTTTTCGTAACAGGTAACAATTCGATTAAAAAACGAACAATTGTTTTGTCCGTCAACCCAAGTACAGGATTTTGCTAGACGCTCCACTTTGTTGTACTCGCCTAAATCACGAGGAACTCATTGGTTCAAATTTGACACGAACTCATGGGCGCCGATGGTTGTCTGACACACCCCGAAGTCCATGGCTAATTACTTTTTATAGTATATAATTTTATTAAACACCCGTAGGCACCCGACACTTTCGTTCCACAGTTTCGCGCAAGCAGTCTTCTTTGAGCGTATTAGGTTTTCCAGAACAAGATTCATCCAGAGACCTAAAGTTGCCGGAACGGAATGGCGAATTAATTGTAGCGCGGAGTCTTTGAAATGCTGTCCTTGTTGAAACCGTTCCAAACACGGATAGTTTCCGTGGCAGTACGACCTTTTTTGAACTCACACATGCTTCACGGCAAATATCAAGTCTTATATATTAGGCCTAGAGTTCGCACAACGTTAAAGATTAGTAAGTGTACAGCCTAATATTTGCTGACTGTTATGTACGTCAGCCACTGCACCATCAGTAGAGCTGTAGGGCTCTCCTGTCTACACAGTTCCGCAGGACTAGCAGGCAGGTGAATGTTTTCAAATTCTTCACGGCTTTGCGGCTGCAAGTGTTTGACTAGTTTTCAATATAAAAGAGCATTGGAGCAACAGAGGGGAGAAGGGGGTAAGGGCATGGGGTGGTCGGGGGGTGGAGGGTGTACCTAACAAATGCAGGACACGACCTGAGTCGGCGCTTGATTATTTCTGTCTGCTGAACGACAATTACAAGCACGATTGCCGCGCGCCCTACACTAGGTACTCGGTAAGTATTATGTGTAAAATTAGTAGTAGCTTCTTAACCGCTAAGTTGTTGCTGTTACGCATGAGTAGTCTGGAATTCGGTGCTGATCACAGGTGTGGAGATGTAGTGGTTGCGTTTGCCGGAGAAGCCGCAGGTTCTCAAATCCACCCTCTACCAAAGAGTTCTCACGCCTATACCACGGCGATCAGGTAGAAACTGCCGATCACTGCCGGAGATGTGTCATGAAATAAAAGCATTACTATTTCATACAAAACATTGGCAGAACTGTCGTTACAAAAAAAGCATTAAATATCAAATCAAAGTAGAAGGTTTTCGCGACTTGCCGGTCCATTTTGCCGCATAGACAGTGGCTCTAACGATTAACGACTAAAAAATGATTAAAAAAAATCGAAATAAATCTGTTACCGACATATTTGCAGTATGGACCGAATATCCATGTGTTAGGTTAGTGTAGCCTTACCGTCGCTCGTCGATTTTAATGCCTTGTCAACAGTGTATAGACAAACCCAAATCGACAGGTAAAAGATGGATCATATATTACCCGGCACAGCTTGCCAGCAATGCGTATAATCGTAGATCCTACGATGACTCCGTAGTCTACTTACGGGAATACTTTTATTGAGTTTGTTGTTGTATTTGTACGTCATAAGATTGTCAGTAGAAACATATTGGCTTAGTCCCCGAATTTCATTACACGCAAGCATATGATAACGCTCAATATCACAATGTTCACTAAACGATTTGACCTTGCGCATATGTGGTAGAAGTGTACATGCCACGTAACTCGACTATCTGGGTGCGGATTCTAGGTGAGCTGTTATAATTTCTTCTGTACGGAGACCTAAGCTATCAGTATATCTTAATAAATAACTAGAAGTTTTTCTTGTCTCTAAATACTCGATAGTCATAGAGTGCCTGAGGACTGAACGGTAGCTTGCTCAGCGTCAGATGTGAAATCAATGTTCGGTCCTTACACAGTTCGGCTGTAAATGTGGCCGAGGCATTCTTTTGTAAGCGCCGAATTTACTGCTTATCATAATGTGACTATACCAGTGGCTCAACGCTTTTATTTTGTTTGTAATTTTGCGCGATGTGCGATACGATTTTGGGTAAGCAATTTGTTATAGTTGGGAGCATTTTGAGAAAGCTAGTCATGCTGTCATGAACCCTAGATATCTCAACATGTCCGGTCCTTGGTGCATTGAATGAAATACCTCAAGGTGAGTTCCAAGCCCGTAGGGTACAGAATATGGTCTAGAATTAATAACAACCTCATGTAAAATGTTTTTTTTTGTAGTCATGCGGTCGTAGTGCTTTGTAGCTTGCAATGTTTGGCCTGGTTGCTGCTGTTAAATGTTTTCTTTGAAAAAAATCACTATTTTGTCTCTTTAGTTCTCGAAGCTCTTTCGGGCAGCTACACTAGTTTGCTGTAGTTCAATCGACAATTTTTTAGACATCCATCCAAAATCACAACGGTCCATAGAAGCTATCTTTATCGGGTACTTGGAGAGCGCAGTCGGTTCGCTGCAGTTCTCGCACGCACGGCGATCCATAGTAGGAATGATCTGACTACTGCGGGTGACGCAGGAAAGGCCAGGGCTTATTTCAATGTCAGCCACTAGCAAGATGCAGCGGAATTAAAAGAACAGAGGCTCTCATCGGTTGCACTTTTGTGGGACAACGATGCGGCGGGCGCATCTACACAGTTATACCTGGCAGAGGTTAGGGTAACGTGAGGCCTGCCCCGCCCTCCGACAAAGGGTAGTGTCCGTCCCCTCCTAATAGTCATAACTCGCCTTGCTGAAAACGGTAGTAGAGATCATTTTATACAGACAAATTTAACATCGCTGCACTCCAATAGCGATGAGAAATTGTGACCACGCTCGGTGGCAGAATCATACAAAGATAAGCTAGAAGTACTTCGACCTTTCTGAGACAGCCGAAACACCTAACAAAATTTCAAATATAGTGCACATATAAATAAATAGAATTATTAAACCAAGTAAATAAACGCACACATGTAGTGCGTTTTACTTTTAAAAAAAACACAATAAACGGAATTACTCCCGAGGCAAATATACTAAAGTCAAGTAAAATTAAATCAAGCATGCGTGGCTGTCAAGCATACATTCTCGCTAAGCTCATCAGGAAATAAATGATCTCCACAGCAAATATTTTAGTATGCCCGGCAGAATTAAAATATGCAATACTAGCATAAATACGTAAACAAGGACATAAAAGTGAAACAACCAACGGCCGACCAATAAGCATTCCATTTTAGGGTAAATTACTTAAATCAATTTTTAACTATCAGATTTACCTATGCCTTCACAAAATACACTTTGTAGTCCGATGCAATTGGCTTCCATAGTTCACGCATTTCCAATTTAGCTCTCATACATCTTCACACACATACGAGTATAGCTAAAACTTGGGACTCCAATTAAATAGTTGCCGGTATAATGTTGACAAAGTACTTGGTGCAGTAAGTAAAAAAGTCCCATTAAAGTACTCACACATCTAATATTCACTTAAGAACCTATAGTAATATTTAACCCTTACAGAAGCGACAGGTTACATATCGTCAGAAACGGCCAGCAATTCTCACCAGCAATATTCCAAATATGCAGTAACTTGTTCCTAAAGGCTAGTGAATTAAGATCCACCGACACACTAAAGATTGCCGCGAACAGGACTCGCCTGCGCCGGGCCCAGAGGGTCGGAGCCTCTCAGGGTTATCGCAGCGTACAGAACGGTTAGCGCCGCGGCGGCTTCCGTCCTTGCCGGAACGATTCCGTGGGATCTGAAGGCAGACGAGCGCCGCCGCTTATGGGATAACCCAAGCCTCAAAAAAGACGAGGAACGTTAGCGCACAATCGACCTTTAGCAGGAGGAGTGGGAAGACCTACACAGGGTGCTCCAGGCGCCAGCCTCCGCACCCTGTAGTCGTACCTGTTTCAGGATACCTGTTTCAGTCGTACCTGTTCAGGATCGGGAAAGTCCCCAGCCCCACGTACGTCCACTGCGGCGATGGACTCGACGACACCCCAGTGCACACAGTGCTGAGGTGTTTGTTAGTGGCGGAGCAGCGCGCAAGCCTAGCGGAGCATTTAAGGAACAACCCAGCTCTTAACCTACATGACATCACTACGAAAATGACGGAATCCATATCAGGCTGAAACGAAGTGACGCAAGCTTTTAAGAACATACTGCAAGAGAGGACAAGGGCCTCCCTTCGAGTCCGCTTGCGCCTCCCCAAGGCTCCCGGAGAACACACACGCCAGGAGCAGTAGACTCGCCTCCCCTGACTGTTTGATGTAATGCGCAAGCAGTTCCCAGTCAGCTGAAAGAACAGATATTCAACACCAAAAACAATAATCGGAACAGCACACCTCTCAGAATCTCTCTCAAAACGTATCGCAATTATAGACTCAAATAATCTGATATGGCCATAGCCAATCACTGAACGTTCTTGAAACTAAATTAGGGGAATGTACATGACTTGAAGTATTCAAGGAAAGATGGCAACATTAAGTGTTCCATGAACAATGTCTCAATCGACAAGAGATTTCAACGATATGCAGGTTTTTATTAACTATACTAAGTATTATGGCATTGCTGGCTATTTATCTTATTATATACTCATATTGTTTTAATAGAGTGTCACTAAAGATTCATACTTATTTAGCTAACTGGGATAACAAGTACTATGATGCATGAAACATGGACGTTCTGTAAGAAGCATGTGTTAGGTACTATCTGTACAAAGCTTCTTGTGCGCGTCATTTCTCTCAAATTATCTGCAATGCATAAGTGTAAGCTGTTTCATCGCTATGAGCTGTCTCGCACAGCACGCACGTAAAATTTGTCGCTATGGCAGCCTTATGCTGGTACTCCTGAAAGCATCCTTGACTTGTTGTGTTTAAAAATCTGTTCTTCATGTGCTGTAACACGAACCAAGGTCTGAACTCTGAAATATGCCGCCCTGTTCAGCTCTAGGTCCTCCGCGTTTTGACCCGATTGCTATATTTGAGGGTCCTAAAACAGCGTTGTCCTTGGCTACTAAAAGAGAGAAATACTTACACTCCCGCCGCCCGCGATTTAATACGCGCGAGCCTTTGACGGGAGTGCCCGCCAGCCCGAATAGACAGGCCAGCAGCTCCCCCACCCTCCCCCCAATCGAGGTTCGGAATGGGGGTACCACACTACTTCACCGTACCGATTAGACGCGTTCACCTCGCGATTCCGCGTTACACACCAGAATATTGCACGCCCCCCCGAAGGGGAGTTAGACCCACTCCAGCGCAGGGGTTCCCCGTGATTACGGGGCCAGAAGGTCCTCCCGACCGGTGGTCTGCTTTCATGTGGCCACTTCTCACTCGTTTTGCCTATTAAGCCAAGGCAGCAGGCGTCCCGGACGGTACCACCGGGTGTCACCCGGGGCATTAACCGTCCAGCCCGGGGGTCCTCGTGCAGAACGGTCCCCCCGTATTGGCAATAGCCTTAACAGCCCTCGAATGGGCCACGACAGGATGACAATATAAATTCGTTGCCAACCAATCTCTATCGTATGCCTTGCCCCCCGGTTAGTTGTTAAAACACGGGAGTGTTACTATTGGGAGTTTGTACCGTCTGACTAACTTACATAGGGGCCAGTGAAGGTCCCCGCAGCGCGCGGAAGTCGCGCACCAGCAGACCAGGCCGGTAAGAGAGTCATAGTTACTCCCGATGGCAGCCTTATGCTGGTACTCCTGAAAGCATCCTTGACTTGTTGTGTTTAAAAATCTGTTCTTCATGTGCTGTAACACGAACCAAGGTCTGAACTCTGAAATATGCCGCCCTGTCCAGCTCTAGGTCCTCCGCGTTTTGACCCGATTGCTATATTTGAGGGTCCTGAAAAAGCGTTGTCCTTGGCTTAATCAGTGACCTTCAAAGCATTATCTTACCAGGACCATCTGCAGTCCCAGATAAGAAATCACCGTCGGAACAAAGAACTTAGCCCAGCGACCTTAAACTATGACTATCCTCAAAGTTCCGTGCAGTAGTTTTCTGTCCGTATGTGTTCGTAATGGCTTAGCATTTCCTTTACAACAGCCTACGGTTGGTCCTTTTTACATCGGAGGTTTTGAGCAATGCATTACTCACAGGCAGAACTGGCAGCGATCAACTCCTATGTGCACTCACTAAAGCTCGTCTTCCTCAGCAGCCCCTTAAGGTTCGGACTTGTCTGGCACTACTTCGACACCATGAAGGGGGAATGTTTGCTATAACCTGCTCATGAATCTCTCGATGAGCTTGTTTCGGAATCGGAGGTGTGTCGAGACCCTGCGAAGGGCCCACCTAAGTGCAGATCTCTTCTTAGCAAGCCCTTCCTTGGCCGCTCCTCTTGACCTCCACTTTGAGCTTCTTCGGCTCTGTTATAAGTGTGTCTTCTTCCTCATGTGAGCGTCTAGGTAGGCTAGTCCTTGGAACTAGCCTGGTTTCTAGTATGTTAGCTACAATGCCGGCGCTATGCCCGCCAACAAGCGCAAACTCCGGCAACCCGCGACATGTCATCAGAACGCTGCATTGAGCCATTGTGTAGTCGACGTCGTCAAGCTAGCTCAACGCGCACAAAAGCACGTATCTGCAGCCATCTTCTTAATCTTGACCATGCAGTGCTGGAACTGTACGCAAAAGCCCGTTGTAGGCTAAGTTCGAAAGAATCAGGCCGTTTTGCAAAAAAAGCCTGTAGATGGATAACCGAACCAAGCAAGCTTGTGTTGTGACGTATTTCCGGCTGCCAATATGTAACTGTCGAGAGTGCTGTAGCTAGAATTTTAGGGATTTTTCGGTGAAGTACAGGAACTGTTGATTAAAGCATAACCGCTTAGTTGTGTGTGCTTACATGCCCGCTGAATACGAACAAAATAAGTTATATTGTTGGTCGTCTTAGACACTCAGCAGACACACTGAACTCCAAAAACTCCTGCGCTCTTTCTTCCGTTAGATGGACAAAGAGCATCTCGTTTCTACAAGCTAAACTTTAAACCTAGAAAACTTGAAAATCCTATTGTTATTGTTGGTGGTATTGTTATACACACACTCGAACATAGTCATGGCCAGAACGAGGAACCCGGCCCAACACTGTTGCCAGAGCAAGACATCACTCAAAGAGGACCATGCTGTGTGTCTGGTAGGATTGAGGGTTTGGTGCACTATAGAAAACCAAGCGATGTTTCGTATTCCACCATGATAACGTCCACCTGCAAGCATCTGCGGCGGCGTGGCGCATATTGCTGAAGCATTCCGCCACACAAACCTTGACGTGTCGAACTTACTCACCCAGGTCATTATCTGTTCCTATGACTCCAAAAATAATCGAGAGGAAAAAGCTTCCAGAGTTTTTGAGAAGAGCTGAATAGCCACATCAATCTATTGCTTTGCGCCAAAAACGAAGACATATGAGAGAAAATTAGGCATTTTGACAGGCACGCTCTGATACGGCGTGGTAAATCAGACACGGTATTCGTCCAATGGGTAAATTGATGATACCCGTATCAGCGTTATTTCGCTCAATGATATGCTGTTGTTGCTTTGGCTTCCTCCTCTATTTTAGGAGGAACGCCGAACCTACTGTATAGTTAAAAGAAGCTGCAAACTCCAGATATCCTGTTCTTCTCTATATGGTTCCTTAATTGAAATACACTTTTTCAGCTGGTTTTTAATATACCATTTGACCATTGACTATCTACCTAAAAAATGTGAGTTTAGTAAATGAATGAATTAACTTTTTCAGCCAATACAAAGCTGTACATGTATAATCTACCAAACTCGAGCATAAATATCATATATATGTTCGTATACTACTTTGTTAGCAGTCAGATTGGCGCTTTATTACAATGTGTGCATGACGCATATGTGAACAAATTTCTTCTTATTTCATCTCAATTAATATGCCTAGTGTTAGTTCTAGATTGCTAAATTTTGTGGCTGATTATTACAGACATGAAATATGTTGCCTTATATGTATATTTTGTGCTGATTCTATCCGTTGTGTATACTATACTACAAATGCCAAAAGCTCTACCGATCGTAAAAAAAAAAGTACATAAGCGGCTTGTAATATTGTATATTTAGTATATTATTACTAAATTCACTCAACAATTGAAGGGCTGCTCGGAGCAATCTGGGATACTCTGTCCAGGCCGAAGAATTGCCTATATGCTGTGTTTGTAGATTTAAAAGCGGCGTTTGACATAGCGCCAAGAGATAAAATAGTTAAAGAGCTAGCTAAAATGGAAGTGCCGGGAGCAATGCTGAGGTTGCTCATCAGCATCTTCAAGCAAAACACGGTGCTGATTGACAACGGGGTTGGCATTGCTAGGAAGTAATTCAAATTACAGGTGTCGCGCAGGGCGATGGACTGAGTCCACTACTGTTTTCCGTTCTTCTGGGTGGGCTCCCCGAACGGATAAGGACGGGCTGGACTCGAGAGTGGGCCAAGATTTTAATGTACGCAGATGAGGTAGTAATCTTTAGTTATAGCCTTTTCAGAGTGAAGCAAGCAATGGATCGGCTAGTTACATTCATGGATGAAATGGGCTTAAAGGTTAATTGAGAAAAGGCAGTAGCCATGAAATTCCGAAGGGGCGGCCGTCTGGCCAGGGATGACATACTTCAAATCAGGGGAAAGGAATTAAAATTTGTAAATAAATGCATATACCTAGGGCTCACCTTAACATCAAGGGGCAGTAGTTTTCGATCACACATCCAGGAGAGGGTTAGGAAGGCCACTATCGCATCCGCGGCAATTACATGTCCACATAAGCTTTCGGTCGATGCAGCAGTAGCCCTTTTTGGGATACAGATAGCGCCCATCGCCACATATGGCATTTCACTAATATGGGATAAGGTGGGAGTAGACGAATTGCGTTTAATCGATGGGGTAAGGTTTTTCTTTCTAAACAGGGTTTTTTGCGCTTTCAAATACATGCAGAAATAGGGTGGTCCACGTGTTGGAAGGTAGCCCACTGCTGACAGAGGAGCTACAAAAACGATGGAATCTGATGAAGACGTGCGCCTTTGACGTTTATATGCGAAATTAGCGAACCAAAATTAGCGAGGTAGACATAGGAATTTATGGGACAGCAGCAATGAGAAGCACTGGGTGGAGGGCTAGCGCGGTGAAAGATCGCCATTTAACAACGGCCTTTGCAGCCCACGGATTTCATTACGTTCTATGCAACGTGGAGGGCTTCCATGAACCACAAGACGAATGTCGATGCAAAGAATGCTGGAGTAAATGTGATAAATATCATGCCGCGGTTTGTCCGGCGGTTCGGTCCATAGCACAACTGGCAAAACGCTAGATCGATTGTTGTGTGGAAAACTGTGATGTAACATAAACACACTTACCCGGGTGTTAATAAATAAATAATAATATTATTACTAGAAAGGTAAAAAACAAATCAAATTATATGGTTACTTAAATCAGGTTTGCAGTCAAGGTACCCAGAGCACGCGCCAGAGAATCTTTAGGTCTTCAGCGTATGCAAGGTACTTGACGTCAGGTAGAATGTAGCTATTTAATAATATCTAGGATGAGGATAGAATAGTAGTAAGGAGTGAAATAAAACAAGAATAATATTAGAATAAGTCTGGAATTAAACTTTTTAATATAAAAACAGCTCCAATTATAGCTTAATGCCTTTGGGCAATTGCACCAAACTTAACCTTAGACAGCATGAATAAGATAGACTATATAAAAGTTAATTTTGTGAAGTATATGCTTGGACTGCCGCGTAACGCATAGACAACCTTGGCGCTGAAACTATGCCAAGAGCGAAGCCTTGTGGAAGACCTTATCCTAGACAAATACGATTTCAGCACACTGGTCGTAGAGCAATATCGCACCTACAGAGAAAAGCGTAATTTGAGCTTTGCCATAAAGAGGTTCGCAGACTGTCCTGCATTCACGACAGACCGTTGGAAGCAGGGAAGACCAGTAAACAGACGCGTACTCTGTAGACTTACCTGGCACGGCCACTACCAATATATATGCCTAAAAGAGTATTGTCTAGAAATTGAAGACTGTTTATGTAAATATTGTGGCACATGTAATATTGACCGATACCGCATACTGCAATGCAAGGAAATAGAAGCTGATTCGACGCATGCAGTAGTAAACGACGTTATCAGCCGACATGAATTTTAGATAATATCTACCAATTTCTGGTGAACTAAATTTGTATTAATAAATAACGGTTTAGCGTTTATTAGCATTGTCCAGAGCAAGTGAATCGATGTGAGCTAAAGCCATATTGAGTTCAATCTATGAAATTGTTTGAGATAAGTGACTTTTTCAAGGGTGCGGTTAGCGTATTCTCGCTGATGCAATAACGTATAATACATATATATACCTGATGGTCATTTATCATATTGTCCGTAGGATCTTTTCTATAAACAATCATAATAACAGGCACAGAAAACCCATTATATGACGCAGCAAGTATGTGCGGAGTTAGTTTCCTCATATAGTGTCCAAGTCAAGGAAAGGTCCAGTTACAGGCGGTTGGGCTTTGTGCTCGGCACTGACTTGGTTAAAAATCAATACAATTCCTGAAAACGATCTACAATCTCTAAAATGATCTGCCTGGGTGATCTGTTTGTTAAACGTGTCCACTCTGCGAAGCTAGTGTTGACGTTTGTATTGCCTTCGAAGCTGTGTACCGATTTTAAGCCAATCTCGAGAGTACACGGATCATGTAATGTTTGTTGCACATAATGTTTTTCCGCATATTAAGTTTATTTGCTGTAGTTGAGGGCGAAACGTGTGTTGTTTGTCGGGGATCACTTTTATGTGGCTAAGGAATGTGGTCACACGGCACCTTATGCGTTTGCCATTAACTTAAGTACAAACATTTCTTGACTATGACTCTATGACGCAAGCATCCAATACATAGCCTAATTTAGCTGTTTTTGGCGCAGATCGTCCAACTCTTGAGACTTGCTCTGCGGTAAGCTGCTCAATACCATACCTAATTAATTACTTGGTAAAAAGCAGCTTAGCAAGCCTGTACTATAGCTAACGCCATACATTGGAGTATGTAAACGTGTATTATCGTGCGTGAATCGAAATGCGAAATTCAGTCGACACAAACACATTGAAACATGATTTATTATAATCTATCATAATTTTAATTTTGCAAAGCCTAAAAAAATCGTTCCAGAAAATGATGGGTGTTGTCGGGAACGAGTCCGCCTCCTACTGAAAGAGTCGCCGGCCGTTGCTTCTTCACTGCCTCATCTCCTTCATTCTCTCAGATACACGTATGCATTAATAAGCCTTCCTAAAGTCTCATGCCTACAGATTACTTATTGTTTGCGTAATACTATACGTTTTTGTGGCTTTCTCTTCGCAGTAGAATTTTTGCCAAATATATTGGAAACACTTTTTCCATCAGCCTTCGATCACTGTACAGAAGTGCAAGCTTCTAACGGCACCTGAACTGAACACGCACTTATATCCACTGGGGTGCTTCCGTCAACGATACTGATAGCGGCCCATTTTTCATTTTCAGGTGTCTCAAACTAGTTCGGTTGGAGACTCGCGCGTCGATCTGCGCATTGAACGGCAGTCGTCTTGAGTCGTCGGAGTGAGATTAAGCGTGTACCGGGAGATTGGCATCGCAGCGGCGAGGCAGTAACATCAGCGTACATGGAACGTGCGCGAATCAGCGCATGGAGCGCTCGCCACACCTGCTACCGCAATATAACTATATATATTTGATTGTTTAGCTTCACCTAAGAAACGATCAACGTGATATCGATGATGATGGTGATGACGGGTCAAAGCAAAGATCCTACCAATGGCAATCAGAGCTTGTATCACCTGTGTTCCACTTAGTACCATCGAGCAAACTATCGAGCAGAGCAACAGACAAAGCCCTGTCAGGAAAATCGGCAACAATTTCGAAGCTTAGCACACATACGTCCAGCAAATGTTAAACGAGTAGCAAGTAAGTAAGGTTTTCGGGCTGACCCTCAGCCAAGATTTAACGTCAACGGAACTGTCTTTCACATTGCTTTATAGACGGACCCTCATAAATAACAAATGTACAATGGTGGGGCTCGAACCCGCGCACCTATGTGTCTCCTCCGGTTGCGAGGCGCAACTTATAAGCCACCACGCCACCGGGCCTGACTTGACCGAGTAGCAAGCGTGTCGGCAGCCAGGGACAGAAGGACAGCAATTGATCTTAGAACGACCTCTTCTGATCTTGCGCAGCTAGCAGTGTATTCAATCAGTTTGCTCTCTAACATAAGGCAGCCTTTCCTACGTACTGCTCTTGGCCTGTCCCACTTGACTTGGCAGGAGGAGTCGGGGGGCTATTGCTGTTAGGGCCCGTTGCTGTTATTGGTGTTTCCGGGACCACTGGACGTTGTCGAAGGTATCCAACAGCCGCAACACAATGTGTGGGGGGTGCCTAGTGGAAAAATTTGATTTGTTCTCCCAGGGTTCTAATTTGTCTAAATTCACGATTGTTAAAAGTTCAGCTTGTAACAATCTAGCTGCATGTGTAATTCCATTGTGCTTATTGCTGCTGTTGTTGTCGCTTTTGTTGTTGTCCATGATCTGATCAGTAACAGAAGATAACACGATTGC
The DNA here is from genome assembly GCA_003439945.1 of Dermanyssus gallinae. NCBI lineage: Eukaryota > Metazoa > Arthropoda > Arachnida > Mesostigmata > Dermanyssidae > Dermanyssus > Dermanyssus gallinae. The sequence goes on along the minus strand of QVRM01001297.1, from coordinate 7,574 downwards.
ACTGACCACATGGCAAGGCCGACGAGCCATATACACTGTCGCTTCCGGAACGAAAAACGTGTGAACCCTATTAACCACAAGAAGTACGTCAATACGTATATATATAGTATATATATAAGAAAAATCGAGACGCATGCGTCGTTCATTGCATGTCCAAAGCGTCCAGTCCACGGTAAATATATATATATATATATATATGTTTAACAGGTGCAAAATTATCAAGTACGTTTTTAGACTAGTAACGGGAAAATGCAGTTTGAACATACGGACAATACTGCACTAAACTCCCTCTCATTCGTCTGCCCTCGCCTAAGCAAGCATGTCCATTATCTAGTACTACTGAGTGCGTACTCCCTTATGGTATGGGTCAATAGTTTACGTGAGGTATATTTGAAGTGTTGTAGTCACTCTTCTGGGTGCTCCATTACTCTGCAAATCAAAAATGTGTTTGACGATAAATCGAGTATATCGTTGTTGTAAACGGTCAGTTTTCTAATATATGTTGTACCTGGGTTACAATCGTTTGCTGCTGCTGCTGCTGCTTTAGCATGTCTCTATCTGTATCACAAAGATGTTTTTAAAGTGGTTTAAGACGTGGCCAAGCATGACTATTTTGTTAATTACATATATATATATATATATATATATATATATATATATATATATATATATATATATATATATATATATATACATATATATATAACATGATTTATTTACACACCAGATTGGGTAAAATATACAATAGTACGATCGATATCACTACAGTCTCGTAATGATATTAATATTAAAATCGCTCAGTGCCAGCTTTGTTAGAGAGGGGATTGCATTGCACTCACTGCCATGATATCTTACACATATACCATAACAATATTTAAAAACACATGTGTCACAGGGTTCATGGCAAGCGTCTTTCTGTTTGTCCTGCCCTTCCATTCTGACCTAACATTGCATCTGTCATATAAAAATGTTGGTCGATCTCTGCCATTTTCATATCGCCGTATGAACTCGCTGTATGCATGGGTGTCTGAAAGCGCAAACAGTTTTTTGACCAGTTTCACCGAATAGTGGAGCATCGCACAGCAAATACGTAAGGCGCTTGTATGCTGACGTATGTAAACCTAGTACCCGCTTCAAATAAGCTGGCTTCACCCGATCGAGAGCACCAAGTTGAGTCAAGCTTAGTTTTTGCCTATACAAAGGCTGGATCCCGTATGATGCAATTAGCGCAATTTTCATATCAAATAGAGCTAGCGCTGCCTTAATCGAGAGCATCTGGGGCTTCTTAAGGGTTGTCGCCGCAATCAAGGCTTTTCGAGACCTCTCCTCTAGATGTGCAGCGAAATCACTGTGATACCGAGATATGTGAACTTATTTACATAGTTCAGGTCTTGTCCATTTAACCTAAGTGTATCGGTCACGGCCAGCCTGCCCGCGTGCCTGAACTTCATAGCTTCTGTCTTCTGCATATTTATTTTAAGGCCTACTACGTTCACGTACGCCGACAAAGTGGCCAGCGCCTGTAGCAGATGGTGTATATATATATATATATATATATATATATATATATACATGTATAGTAGAAATAAAGTCGTAGGTAGTAAAATATCCGACCTCAATGTGTTGATTTACTACTTAAAAGCATAGCTTCGCCGTAATGGGATAAATTATAATAAGTTATTATTAACATTATTGCTGCGTTATCTACACATATGTGCATGATGACATATATACATGTGCGACGCTTGTAATACACAAAAAAGATAACTACAGTTATCGTGCGAAGAACACAGTTTTATTATTTTAGGTTTTATCAACAGGAATATTTGTATTGTCGTTTTTAGGCAATAAGCTGGTGAACAACCCCTTTAGGCTTATCTGCTAGTTCTGTAAACTTGTGGCATATGATTTAAGCAAACTGTGCCACGAGATCACCACACAAACAAAGGCTTTAATACTGCTGCTGTAGTAAAATTACGTACACAGTCTTCTTGAGAAGATCAGTTGCGGTAGTGTAATATTCAATTTTAGAGACTCTACGGGTAAAGTTTTAGATAAAGATCTAAATAAATGATAAAAGACTCTGCAAACGTTCATATGTTAATTGTGTACAAAAACCGCATTATTGGCATATTGAAAGTAGCTTGTTCAAGGTATTGTTAGCGTTCACGTCGAGCATCTTCAGGTGTTCTCTCAAGTCACACTGCTCGGTGCTACTCCTCATGGATGAACAACTCGACGTATCAAACATTCGTGCAATCTGTGCATGAATGAAACAATATCAAATAGTAAGACAGCAGCCCATGTAGCAGTCTATAAATGCGCTACAGATACGTTACAGTAGCTATGACTGAATAAAGCGATATTTGGAAGATAGTTATATCAAACAATTGACGCGCATACATTACCCTCCTAAATTCATGTACAGGATCACACCCAATAAAATAATTATATTTAACACAGCAAAGCGGACTATACATATAATCGACATGTGTGTATGCTAAGTTTAAAGAACGAATTACAGAAAAAAAAATATGCGACTGTGGACTAAAGCATTTAAAAAAAACCTTAAGTAGAGTTAGCACGCAAATAGTATCAAAGTATTTATACACATCAATATTGTTGCATTGAGTTCGATAAAAATACATATACATGCTCACTATTTAAAATAAAAGTTTCGGTTCAGTAGTCTATACATATTTAAGTTTCATTCATACCTAGGACTGGCCGTAACAACGCATACTATTTTGTTTGAGATATTGGGACTACTTTGCCTGTAGCAATCCTGCTTGTGCTCCACCAAATGTACATAACTCAATAATCTTGTATATTCTGTGAACATTCTTAGAATTTTTAGTTTAAGATTACGCTTATATTGTGTGTACTTGCTTGTAGTGGCGGTGGCTTAGTCGGCAAACGTACCGTTCGAAACGGGGCGTTGCCATGGCTTTCTTGACACCTGTATACCCATGTAGCGTCTTAGGAGGACACTAGAGATGGTCTAGAAGTAAAAACAATCTCCTTAGAAAAAGTTTTTAATTCTAGACTACTTGTCCGAGGGCACCAAAGAACCGGTTTTGGCGCTCTTGCCACAACAACCTCCTTTCTTGGTCGTTTTAACACCACGTCAATAACGCTATTAACTACTTCCCAGTGGAGAGTCATTCTCGAAATTCTACACGGGGAAAATGTCCCGTTTTTCTTTCATAGAGTCGTGTCTCCCGACCACCTACATGACCGACGATCCAACTTCGCGGAATTACTTTTAGTATAACTGCAAGAGTACCACAAGGCTTTTTACGTGGCTCCCTGCTGCGTCTGGCGATCGCCTTGCCTGTGCTGACGACCTCGTCTACACCCGTCCAGGCTTAGACACCGGAGCTGCTGAGAGGGCGCGCGAACGAAGCAATTAGAGACGGTCACTGGATACGGAAGGCGGGGCTTACCTTAAGCCTCTCCCAAGAGCAAAGCAATTCTTCTGGTGGGCCGGAGGAATTGCCCAGTTAGTCACCTGCCCAGTTAGCCTCAATAACTAAGAGACCAATATCGTTACGAGGGCAAGGTACCTCGGAGTATTTCTTGACTAAGGTCTTCAAGGTCGTCACGGCTCATGCTTTATACATTTGGGCCCCGGCACCCTAAGCGACGCATCATGATGTACGCGGCCAAGTCAGCCGACCTATACGGGGCACCGGCCTGTTCTTCTAACACCCTCAGGGTGATCATGGGTGTGCGCATCGGCAGCGCTTATACTTGCTGGAACAGTTCTCTAGCATCTAAAGGCGGAAGAGCGCCCACCTCCTGTGGGAAGACCCTACACCCAAGCAGAAAGACGAGCGGCGTATTCCGGAAACGTATACCAAATATTAATGAATTCTCCCACACTGTTTGACGTATTTGCATAAGCGGTTCCTAGTCGGTGGAATATGGGGAGACGACTGGCTTTTAGTAAGCTGGAGTTCCACATTGGTAATCTCGCAAGCTCCAGTTCGGACGCAGACCGGCGGCCCTAGACGGGCTGTCTCAGCGTTCCCCTCGAACTGCGGCAGCTGCAAGAAAGGACCGCAGAAAACAACCGCGGCTATCCTGAGGAGCAAAGACGCTATGAGTGCTGAGGGCGAACCGTGAGTAGCAATCTTACTGCGAATCAACGGTTCCCTAGTAGTGGGTTGTGGCAGGCGCCCCGACAAGGAAGTTCGGGAAGCAAACCCTAAGACACGCTGCTGGGAAATCGCTTGCAGTCGTCGAGTAGCAGAAGACGCACCCTCCTGTACATACAACGTGGTGAACACGTGGCCCTGCCTCCCCCCTCCTCCCTCGGCTCCTCATCTCGAGAACTTCCCGAGAGAGACCCGCTCAAGCCCTTTCCGTCTTGGTCGTTTCCTTAACTGTCTCTTGAGTGTCAAAACGGCGTTTGAACCAAGTTTGTGGGCAAGATGTGGACGACCACCTCCCTGTGGGCCGGCCAGTCATATACAGCTGCTACTTCTCACCAAGCAAAAGTCAAATTCTTGAAGACATTAAGTGCGGAAGGCTGCAAGCGACGCTATGTGCATTCCCGAAATTCTCCCGTAAAGACAAAACCTGATGGAGTGCCTATCTACATGTACCTAGGCATTCTGCAAAAATACAATGTTTATATATATATACATACGCTGAGGATAAGTTACGGTAGCTATGACTGGTGATTACACTTGTAGCAAATAATTAACGCGCTACGTTAGCCCTAAATGCGTACATATGGACATAATATGCTTCAACACGAAGGCAAACCAAACTGAGGTTGGTATTGCGGTTGGAACTAAACGACCAGAAAAGGCAGTGTTACATCTTACAAAAAATACTGTTGGAATCAAGGTAGTGTCAAACAGAGCAAACTCAAAAAATATGAGGCAAAGCCGCCGCTTATTTTGCTCACGCAGGGAATTATAATGAAGGAGTATTAAATAGACATATCGTATTTGGCCCCAAAAATGCGTCTAAGTCGCCACTGGTCCCTTGGTGCATTGTCTTGATGGATAACTACGACATCTCCAGCTTTTTACTCTTCTTCCTTTTCTGCAATGATGTTACAGCCTTCCCCGACGTTCTCGGTTAGAGGACCAGCGTTATCCGTAGACTTTTAGAGGCCGTTATTACAAGGCAGCAGCAGCAATAAAATACTGGTTATCATTCTACCATCGCTTATTATAGCGTAGCATCGCTAGATGCCCGTTGGAGCTATCTTGGCGAGCCTGCGTAGTTGTATCATCAACTTCTGTTAAAAGGAAGTGTAGTACGCATATTTACGCCCCTACGACCATTTTTCCTCTTCTCTTTTCAATAGGTGAATTAGCTGAGCTATCGTGTTCGACTTGAGCGTAGATGATTCGGCATGCTCCCCAAGCGTCCCTCTTTGTGTTTGAAAAGACCATAGATTATTCGTGGTATGAATACGAATGGAGGCCGCTAGGACCGCATCCTAGCGCTCGTACTTCCCTTGCGAAAAAACTAACAGGATTGACGAAATAAACTGAGCTGGTCACGTAAGTCGGTTATTTGTCTCTTGGACGAAAAGTTGTCCCTCTCTAAGGCGCACGTTACGTGGCGAGGCTAGCCATATAGAAGATCGTGTGTCTGTACGAAGAACACAGCAAGAGCCTACGTTTTTGTCAATCACAGAATTCCATTAAATTATTCCTTGCGCTATGACAACCCGGAGCGAGCGTTTCTTAAGTATGCTTGCATTCGTTTCTAATGTGGTAATATAAAGCGCCATAGGCCAGTCCATATTCGCTACTGTCACAATCCACTCATTGCTATTGGTATTGCTTTTTTATCAGTTGCTACATGTTCCCTACTTTTTGGCCGTTCCAGAGACATTTTATGATAAAACAACAATACGCGAACTCCTGTGTTTGTTTCCTTTAAGTTCACTTGTGGCTGGAGGATCAACAACGAACAGTTTCATACACCATTGCCATAATAGACGTGCGCATTGCGTCAACCGATCTGTGACGCACCGCGGTACTAAGAACAAAGCACTGCACGACTAACTGAGATGTCAATTTAATTTTCATTAGAAATACAACTAGGTTCCTCATTTTCCTCGGCCGCTATCACTCCGTCAGCTGTGGCGCTGACACGGCTAAAGCATCTTTCAGCATCGGTGCTTTCTTGACGTCTTTGCGTTTCCGCCTTTTGTCCAAGCTTAAACATTCTTGACTGTTGAGTTTTGGAGCCACATTTTATCATTCTGTTTGTCCTATTATGAATATACACCTTTTCAAATCTCCACTGTATCTTAAATAATTGCTGCTGCTTGCACAAATCATCGTTCATTAACCGATGTCTTGTGTAACTCAATCTGCATTTTCGCAGGCGGACTACATATACAAATGGGATCCTAGTCGGTCAGCTCGACCACGATGCACTTTTGCTGTGTTATAAACGAGAACGGCGTATTCTGTCATCCGTGCCCCTGAGACTCCACCCTCCTTGGGTCATCCTCTTTCTTCAGGATTTACTGCTAGTTCATAAAACGGATCATGATAAGTAAAAAGCTTATTTTTAAATTATTGTTTATGTATGCATTTAACTATGCAATTTTTTATATAGAAAGCATATTACAAAATGTATAATTAATTTAGCATTTTATGCTACAAACTTTTTTTTTAAATAATATACAACGCTCCAGAAAAAGGTATTTCGAAGGCAAAGTTGCGTGATTAGTATTGAATCTACTATCATAACCTGCCTATGAAAACTATTATATTATAATTGGTTCATTAAGGTAGTTTTGTACGCTTGGGGCCAGCGGCAACGCATTTAACTCTAGAAAACATGATTTGCGTGCCTCTGCTGTGTGCGACAGAAGTTGTAGATGGCTAACGAAGCGAACTTTCACTGTGGAACGTTTTGGTACAATGGTGCATCTCCACAGCGGCTCGCAGCTACATCACCCGCTGCAGGCTTTGTTGCAGCGTCGGCCTGTTTAACGCAATCTACTTACTTCCATCCAAAGCACAACTTGCAGTGGACACTGTTTTTGTCGGATCGTTGGAGGGCGGAGTGGTACTTCGGTGGTTCGCTGCAGCTATCGCTGCAACACTGCGGTCCATGGTAGAAATGATCTAACAACTGCAGGTGGCGCAGGAAGGGTCAAGATTTGCGTTTCCGCAGAGGTGGAGTCTATGCTCAAATAGTAGCTTAGAGAATTTGCGCGATCAATGATATCTGCATAGCTATAATTTAATGACCTCGTGACTCGTTTTTCCGAACATTTTTATTTTAGCATCGTGCTGTCGTCAGTTTTTTGTAGGCTACGAGTAAAATTAACGTCACCTATCAGACCACTTTTTACAACCGTCGTTTATTTTCGTTAAAACGCCGCGTAAGCTAAAATGTTTAAAAAACTTTACCTTTCAAAAGTACTCAGTCATCGTTTTGTTTTACTAACACGTCCGAAACCATGAGTACGCCTATCCCCCCCCGCCGCTAAAATGCAGATGCCCTTACAACATATTACGTTGTCGTGCCGAATGTTCTCCGCGAATGCTAAAGCAGGCGTGGAACTTTAGATCGCTCAAGTGCGT
>QVRM01001296.1:0-42492 GCA_003439945.1 Dermanyssus gallinae | reverse complement strand
CAACGACAGTGGTGAAGCGTCTACGACGTATGTAAGGTGATGACTGAAGTTAGGCGCCGTGCTCTAACACAGTTAATTTGTTCCGTGAAAAAGAGCTACCTTTATAAAATGTGTTTGAGTATTTTAACGGGTTGTCTCTCATACTTTCTTGAATATAGGGTGTTATACCTCAATAGCAGCACGGACCTCAATGGTCATGGCCATTCGACAATGACGAATGAATGCAAATTGCGTCAGGAAGTAAAAATTTTAGTCGGCCTTAAGCGTCTGCCACGCTTATGCTATGTTCGTTGACTACAAATCGGCCTTTGACACAGCGCCGCGCCAATCGTGATATAGACGCTGGCCGCTGTTGGAGTGGTGCAACGGATTCTTCGCTTGCTCTCGATTCATTGCTTCTCGATCAAACCCGGTCGCGCTTGATGATGAAGTAAGCGAGCACGACCCCTTCCAGCTGACCTCTGGTTATTCGCAAGAAGATCGCTTGAGCCGTAACCTTTTACAGTCCTCTTAAGTGGTCTACCAGCCCCGTCCGAGACGTCCTCCACTGCGTGCATATTACACTGTACGCAGGTTAACTTGTGATCTCCAGGTTCTTCTATAAGTTGACCTAGAGAGACGTTCGTTGTCGCGTGACGTATATCACACAGATTTGTCTCATTATCAACGTCAGCAGGACAAAAGCCAGCTCGGGAAGCTTGCTCGGGGGGTTCGATTGCGACGATCGGAGAATTTTTTTGGGGTCTCTGGTAGAATTTTTTTTAATTTCTCCCATAATTTGCACCGACTGGTATCAGTAGGACAGGGCGACTTTATAAATATATATATATATATATATATATATAAAGTATTGCCTTTTTTCAATAGTGCGCTATTGTATCATCTATATAGCAAATTTGATGATTATTGATAATTTACAATGTTTGAACACTCGGCAATGCTCGCCTAAATGTGTATATATATATATATATATATAAACATATAATATATATATATATATATATATATATAATATATATATAACATATACTCATATTTGTATGTATTCGTTCACGTTAGTAAAGAGGCACAGACATTTCGAGCACTTGTGTATATGACGTTGTTTCTCCGAAGAATTAGAGTTCGGAACATAGCTCGGATGGCACCGTTCAACGAGGGGTAAATATATGGGTTGCTACCTACCGTCCCCCATTGGTCTGCGCCTACGTTTATATTTTTGCCAGTGCTGCCTTACGTTTATATTTTGCTATCTGCACCTGTTACGGAATATTGTTTGCGTCACCATTAAAACATCACCAAGCAGCGCTAAAATACACCAGCAACCGTCTGGCAGAGTCCGACGATAGCTGACGGTAGTTGATTTTAATTTCACTAGTGGAGATTTTAGCTACGGCCGACAAGTTTTCTCGGCGGGTTTTCTGGCTATATTTCACATACTTACTATTCTCCGGCGAAATGACTTGTACCGTTAGGTGTCGGGCGAGACCGTTTCGACTGTATGGGTATCTCCAGGAATGCGGAGCCCAGGATAGACACTTCCATGCCACACAGTTCTACCACCGATTGAATGCTTCTTTTAATTCTGCTTTTAATTCTACTATCAAACTATCAAACAGCAATAACGGCAAATATGTACAGGGTGCTTGAATATATATATATATATATATATATAATATATATATATATATATAATGTATATAAAAAAGAAAAAAACTATATATATATATATATATATATATATATAAAGAATCGTTATTTTTATTTCAATACAGATTTGGTGCCATTACTAAGGAAATACAATATCGGTGAGATGATAACCAGGTTTTTACAAACTGTATACGGAACACGTAATTTTTTACTACTTTTTACATGATGCACGCTTCACGATTGGGTTTTAGTCTGCTAATAGTCATGCAATTATTAGTGCACACTTTACCTTTAAATGTATTAATTATTATGGTTCATTAACGCCCAGGTTGGGTAAAATTATAAACATATACATCAGACATAACTACTGCTTCCTTTACGTCATTCGGTCTTCTCATCTTGCTAGCTCAGCTATTGACTGAACTGCAGGACATGCTGCAGCGTGGTATCTATCGCACTAGTCAGAGCACCTCGTGCACCTGCAGCACTCTTGAGGATCGTGGAATTCTTCTGTGCTACATAACACGTGGTGAAACCCGGTGGCTGCAAACGCCGTAGTTAAATGTCTGCCCTTATATCCCGCTGCTCGCCAGGCAGTGCTTGTCATCGCTACCGTATTATATATTCCTAAATCCATTCCCTTCAATTTTCCGACCACTTCAAAGTATAAGCGTCAAACGCTCTCGTCCTAGGTAAACCCCCATCGAAGTTGTAATTTCTGCGTCATTAAACTCCCCCTCTAAGATATGAACTATTCTATTCCTACAAGAATTGGCTAACCCCAAAACCCGTTTCATAAAGACAAATCTGGCTCTATCTAGTAACTGCAGTTCTGCTTCTCCTAATTTTTCCCATATAAGTGATATACCGAATGTTGCTATTGGCTCTATTTTAATTTTGAAAAGAGCGGAGGCGGTATGTATTGACAACATTTGCGGACTTTTAATTGCTGCTGCCGCTCAGATTGCTTTTTATACGCTGCTTTCTATATGTCTTCGGAAACTGCTACCATTTGACGTTATAGTGACACCTAGATAAGTAAATTTATTTATAAATTGTACTACATTGCCCCTAGCTCGAATAACGTCGTTTTTTGCTAATCGATCCCCTCGTCGAAACTTAACTGCTACTGTCTTTTGCCAGTTTATGCTAAGCCCCATCTCGTCCATATAATCAATTATTCTTTCCAGTCACTGTTTAACCCTAAATAGACTCCTACCATAGATTGCAATGTCATCTGCATACATTAAAGTACTTGCCCACCCTCGAGTCCACCCCTGTCTCACCCGGATAGGTAGCCCTCCCAGTAATACCGAAAAAAGCAACGGGCTAAGTCCGTCTTCTTGAGCCACGTCTGTAGTTTGCTTTACTGCTCCCATAATCCCTATACCGTAGTCGATGCATACTATGCTCTCCCTAAGGATGGCCCCCAAAATGTTTAACAGCTGATTCGGGACTCCCTCCAAGGCTAGCTTCTCCATAATTATGTTTCTCGGCGCTAGGTCAAAGGCAACCTTAAGATCTATAAATGCCGCATATAACGGTCTTCTTGGCTCGGCTAGAGTTTCCCAAATCTCTGCCAACAATTGGAGCAGGGCCGTATAGGTCGACTTGGATTTTCTAAACCCGTGCTGTTCTGCTGGTACCGCGTTTCTGGTTTCTAGGAAGTACTCAAGTCGATCTGATATTAGCCCCGAGAATATCTTGTAGGGGCAACTTTTAAGTGTTATTCCCCTCCAAGCTTCCGGCTCTGTTACTATGCCCTTCCGTTTAGGTATAACTATAAGGGTATCTTTCTTCCACGCTTTAGGCATTTTCCCGGACTTTAGGCATTCATCGAATAGAGCTTTCCAGTATGGTGCCAATGCCAACGATTGCTTTAAGTGCTCATTTTTTATCATATCGTTTCCGGCCACTTTGCCTTTAGGCGCTCTTTCAATTGCGCTGACTACGTCTTCGATTATGACCTCTTATCTTATTTCTTTTGAAGTGGTGTCGGCTTCCTGTAGCATACCAGCAAAATGCTTAATCTGTCTCTCAGTCTCCACTAAGCACTGCTGTCTTTTTTTATGCATTAGCCATTTGTGCGGATGTTTCTCTGCCTCTTGTAACAACTTACACTCCCGGCTTTTCCAGTACTTCTGTTTCTCTTCCTTGTGTGTCCTTTGCGTCATATTCTTTACCATTATCCCAAACGGCCTCATTACCGGAAAAATCTTTACGTAGTCCCTAGTAGCCTATTTCACTTTACCTTTAAAGAAACCTCACAGGAAAAGTCTAGTGACGGTTAATCGTAAGATCTTGAAGGTCAGTGAATGTCCCCGTTGCTCCAGGTTACCCGTCCGAAGCACATCATCCTCAGAAGCTCATTTGTTTCGGCGGCTGTGTGACCTGTGGTAGTATCCTGCTGGACCAGGATCATGCTCTGATATCGCTCGCCATTCACGCGGAGTACAACAAATAGGGTTCAATGGTTCCTTCGGAGCAGACTGCCACATATTTAATGGCGCTTCGAGCATCACGTGAGTGCTTTCGGTTGCCCAGATGCGACAGTTTTGTTTATTTACATTTTATTCAGTTACAAATGGGCTTTGTCGGATAAGATAGTATTTTTCACCAAATCGGCATTACGCTGAACCATTTCGGAAGTCCAACTGACGAGGCCTAGTCGCTCCTCATGGCGTGTAGGTTTGAAGCCTTGCGTCAGCTGAATTGTATATGAATACATCACTATATTTGAACTCAAACACACTAGGTTGAGGTGATCGAGCGAACCAGTTATTGGCCACGTTGCTGAACCGATGTATACCTTCTGCGGCTTTCTGCGGATTGGAAAATCAGACAACAAAAATATGTGTGTGTTTTGCTGAATCTGTTTACTCATGATCTCGTCGGCACGTTTTTATTTTGTATTATATTGTTTTTAAATTACAAAATAATCGCACATAATGAATAAAACATACGAGTAGAATTCGTAAAATTAAATGTTTAATCACATTTATTGTTTTTAAAATGTTTAATGTCATTAAATTTTACGTTACTAAAATGCATGCTTTTTGCAGTGCATGAGGTGATTCCTGTAGCTAGGGTTCTTTCCGGCCAATATATATATATATATATATATATATAATAAACTACAGTGTTTGACTATTACATAGTACACTTTTGAAAATTATCTGCGCTTTCATGGAGGACATGTGGACGCGAAGTTCCATTCCTCTCATTAGGGTCTAAAACCATGACGTTGTTTGTTTTGCTATCAAAAATTCCCCCTTTAACTCATATAAGATTCGTTTCATTACTCAGTTTTGTCTCAATAAAAGAAAATGAGGTTATTTGAAAATCACTTTCCTTGAATTCTCAAGGCCGTGAGGTTATATACCCAACGATTACAATCAGTCATCCTCAACAAAAAAACGGAGACCACATGGATGCCCGACAAATTAGCTTCACGGTACCTCAATAATATGTGTCCATTCTTATTCATCATCATATTTATTTCACTCATATTGAGCATGCATAAAACATAGACAATTATAGAGTCAGCTGCTCGCAGCATGTTATTCGAGACAGTGTCTATACTTAGTATTACCGTACAATTGTGCGCTATGCGTTCCGCTTGATTTATCTATATGCGCTGCTGTAGCTTTCGTGGGCCAAGCCTAAACATATTTTAGCAGATATTATAAGCGTTTCCTATACCATAGAAAATTTCAGTGTTGCTAACCTGCGAGCATATCGAACATTCAGTGAATATGTGTCTGAAACATTCTGATGTTCCTTACCTGCTGAAGGGTAGATAGGTAGTGATTTTATATATATATATTATATATATTATATATATATATAATATATATATATATATATATATATACATAACTCCAAAGTTAGTGCACAGTAACAAGGAATATTCGAGATGTTCCACCATTAGATCATATGCTTGTCGCTTCAATACATATATTAATACATACGTCGATCTCGCAAAATTAAGCTTTATTCCTCTAAACTTGGTTGGACTTTTGTTAATAGGAACCCATAAAGTACTACGACGACGGTCGTCGCCTCGTAAGTGGCTCGTAGAGCCAATCACAAAGCATTTGGCGCCTCTGGCTTAAGTATCTCTTCGCCTGGTAGGTTACGCAACGGAAACGTGTTTACGATCCGCTGTGGGCGGAGTTCAGGGTGAAAATTCCACTGACAAAAAAGTTCGCTTGGAATTCCGAGCTAAGGAGAAGGGTAGATATTCGGTTCAAATGGTTTGAGAGTCTCACCTAGTCGATGCTAGCTTACAGCGACGCAATGCATTAAGCATTCCCAAAACCTCTCATATATAAACATTGAGATTCCACAACAAGGGAGTTAGCCTTGGTGCGTACCACCTTAGGCATTATAATTCAGCAACCGAGTTCTGCTTTAAGATGAATCGCATCCTGAATATCGAAAATTAGTGATGATTTATTAATCATTTACAATATATATATATATATATATATATATATATATATTATATATATATATATATATATTATATATATATATATAGGTAGTTCACCGCACTAGCGGCAACCTTGCAACAACGTGTTTATATTGGTCTCGACACCACACGTTGCGGAGGACCTCAAAATGACTTATCCGTTCAATGGTCGTGCTGAAAGGGGAATTTACTTTGCGGATGTTACTGGTGTTTTTATGAGACTAGAGTGACATGGATTTTATATGAAGTTATGTACACGATACAGGTTTAACGAAATAACTACCCGAATGCAAGCTATGTGTAGAATCGTATAATCTGCATCACCTCCAGCAGTGTACAAGAGCGACATCGCTGACGAAACTGATGTAGAAAACCGAGAATACAAATATATATAAATCAAATACTGGATTAAAAAAAAATAAAAAATATATATATATATATATATATATATATATATATATTGCCATCGCAAACAGATTGATAGAATATAAGAACACATTTTAGTCTAGCATTTCTATAAAAATGACGTATTGTTGATGAATCTGTACTCTTCATTGGATTAGATGAAAACCCCTTGCCAAACACAGCACTAGGCAAAAACTCTTGTTGTGCCTATTGGAGCTGACTAAGCATCAACGAACAAGTTGGCATAGAAGAAGGCTTGTTTCCCTTCTTCTGTATATCCAAACAACATTAAGGCGGTCAAAATAGGCCACGAAGTAATAGCATCTTTTGAACTAGAATAAATAGAGATGCTCTACAAAAAATAATTAAGTTTTACGGGTAACACTCATGGCAGAAATGTTGCTGGGTGCGAATGAGATGCATCCCTCCTATGGAATAAAAGGTGTTCTTATTGGAAATGTGGGTGATTGCATAATAATAATAATAATAATAATAATAATAATAATAATATAATAATAATAATAATAATAATAATAATAATAATCATAATAATAATAATATAATTCGGAACTATGAAAGACTGGATGGACCCGCGTCTTCGCGTCAGGGGTCGGGCAGACTCCCACTCGGACACGGAGTGATAGATGAGGAGTGAGCCATCGGCACCGTTGTCCGTGGCCCGTTTGCAGAGAGAACGCGGCACTCTATTTTAGGCCGCCATGGAGTGAACTAATTAATACAAAAAACTTTGCAATAATACGTTCAGACTTCACAACTGTAACATTGTTTAACATGTAATAAATAAAACAATAGTAATAATAAAATAATAATAACAATAATAATATTTTTTTTTTTTTGAACAAGGGTTTATTTTATCAATATGTACGTGTATCACAATTATCAATATATTACTTATATAATATCTACAATATTGCTTATATTATTCTTATTGCTTGAGTGTCGGCGACCACTCAACATCATCTTGGCGTTGCCTCTCTGTAATTCTAATGACACTCTCTGTCGGAGGAAAGCGGTCGATCTTGGCTCCGCTGTGGCCTCGAAGAGCTTCTTCCCAAGCTCCTTTGTCAGTTTGAGTGCATCCTTGCCCCAAACGCCAGATGACTCGAGGCCGAACGCCATTACAAACGTGGTCCTCAAGGAGATGCGCCGTATAGGCGCCGTTTGTGCATCTCCCGTTGGTGGATAATGTTGCCGACGCCCGCGTTGGCTAGTGCACGATAGCCGAGAGCGTACGTGTCGGAGACGGTGACGTCCCATGCCAGCGGCCAATTGCGGGTCCCAGTCTCGGCTGGTAAGGCCGTCCGGTCGACGCTGGTCGTCGCTCTGTAGTCCACCAGGCTCCAGTGTGACGCGGGTAGCCGGCTTGTCTGAAAGCGCGCCCGAGGATGTCATTTATGGCATCGTGGCGGCCCTGCGTAAGCCCAGCCAGCTTAGTGCAACTAAGTCGGTGCAGGCCATGTTCATCCACCGTTCCACTACACGGGCATGCCTCTGTCTCAAACATGGCAATGCCAAGTCTGAGGTCACTGGCGGCACGGAAGTGGTCATCAGCCAGCTTACTGCCGACTAGCTCGGACGGAAACACGTCAAGCCACGCTCCGGCAGCGTCGGATGAAACCGCTTTCAGTCTAATGCCGTCTATATCTAACTCACAGGCAGACAGAAGAGTTAAGTGGGTAGCCTGAGTGGCGATTTGGTCCCCACCCCTTCTGCCTAGTGACCTGTTCCTCAGATGGACGACCAGACTGACGCGCATCCCAGATCCGAGCGGCGTCTTGTTGGTGGCTGATGAGTCCGCCGGCAGTAGCGGCCACTGCAGAGGCGCAGCTGTGCGAGGAAGCAAGGAAAGCGGGTAAGGCACGGTCCGTGGCCGAACGAATGCCCATTCCACCCAGCCGGACCGGTAAGCTTGCCTGCGTCCATGCCTTATCATCAAGCGTTAGGTCAAGGATGTTTTCCAAGGCTCTCCTCACCTGGTCGTCGAGGTTCAGAGTTTCTGACGGTAGAAGGAAGACAGGTGAGGTCCGTAGTACATACAGGACCTTTTGCACTCCCATTGCGTGCCGGAGCAGGAAGTAGGCTTGATGTCTACCAAGATGGTTCAGTCTCTGGTAAAGCCGGGAAAGTTGTTCTCCCTTCTCGGCTAGTATCGGACCGATCATGTCGGGAAACACCGCCGTACCCAGCAGGTCCAAATCACATCGATCCTTTACAAGGATGCCCGGGAGGTTGTTGTTAAATTCAGCGATCACCTGCTGTCTCTCTTTCGTCTCATTATAATAATAATAATAATACACTGGCCTTAAAATACATAGTCCAGATCAGAAAGGATCCAAACCCGGGAGGAAGACGGGGCCTTCGGCTTACCGGCCCATATGCCTCATTGACGCCATGGGTAAGCTCCTGGAGAACGTTATAGTCAAGAGACTAAACGACGAGATTCAGGAAAAGAACGCCCTATCAGATGCCCAGTACGGCTTCCGGAAGGGCAGATCCGCATTAGGGGCTCTAAAGAAGGTTCTGAAACGGGCGGGTGAGGAGACTATGAAGACCCCTAAAACAAGGGGATTCGTGCTCCTGATCCTCCTGGATGTCAAAAATGTCTTCAACACAATGAATTGGAAAGTAATTGTGGAGGCGATGAAGAGGAAGGGCTTTTCCCTCTACCTCCGTCGAATGATTTCATCCTACCTGGATGACAGGGGCTTGGTTGCAGGGGGGCAGGAGTACGAGGTTACTGCCGGAGTCCCACAGGGCTCGATTCTAGGACCCGTGCTCTGGAACATAGCTTACGACGGGGTGCTCGAGATCCCAGGTCTCCCGTATGGGGTGGAGACGTTGGCGTACGCCGATGACCTTGCACTCATGATAACGGCCAGGACCGAAAGAGCCCTGGAGAGCGCCGCCAATGAGGCCTTGTCAATGGTGTCCGAGTGGATGGAGTCCCATCACTTGAAACTGGCACCCGACAAGACGGAGGCGATGTACCTAACAGGCAGAAAGAGGACGACCGGCATTAACCTCGTGATGGCGGGCCACCCGATAGAAATCAGAAAGAAGGTAAAGTGCCTTGGGGTCATGCTAGACACCGGACTGACCGGATCGGCACACGTTAAGTACGTGGCCGAAAAGGCCCAAAGGGTCTCCCTGAACCTGGCGCGGATCATGCCTAGGGTCGGTGGGGTGGCTGAGGTGAAAAGAAGGCTCCTGGCCTCGGTGGCCGAATCAACGGCGCTATACGCAGCCCCAGTCTGGGGGGACATGGCAATGCAGACGGCGAAAATAGGGGGGCACTAAGGTCGACCCAACGAACGCTGGCAATCAGGGTAAGCCGGGCGTATCGAACAGTCTCGACCGAAGCTCTCCTGGTTCTAGCCAAAATGCTGCCATGGGACCTCCTAGTGGCTGAACGAAGTAAAATGTATCTAGACGAAGGTCTGGATCTCACCAGGGCCAGGAGTGCCACCATATCGGCCTGGCATGAGGAATGGGCGCAGGTAAGACCCGGTGTGACCACAGGGAGCTGGACTAAGAGTCTGATACCGAACCTCAGGGCATGGTATGACCGCCGACACGGGGAGCTTTCCTACTGGACGACTCAGGTTCTGACCGGACACGGCCAGTTCCAGAGCTACCTGTCAAGGATCAAGAAGGCCATCAGCGATATCTGCGTACTGTGCGACTCTGGAGAAACGGACAACGTAGAGCATACTGTTCTGCGGTGTGATGCTCTCAGGGAAGCACGGGACGCAGCACCAACCGCTGTGAGGGGC
This sequence comes from Dermanyssus gallinae, assembly GCA_003439945.1. Lineage (NCBI taxonomy): Eukaryota > Metazoa > Arthropoda > Arachnida > Mesostigmata > Dermanyssidae > Dermanyssus > Dermanyssus gallinae. Next base: position 32,172 of record QVRM01001296.1, on the reverse strand, counting down.
CGACCCATCAAGGAGGTGGTCTTCCATATGATGACTTCGGCGGAGGCATGGAGGGAGGCGACGAACTTGTTCGACGCTGTTTTGACACTCAAGACAGCCAAGGAAACGGCCAGGCGGGAGAGGTTTGAGCGGGTCTCTCGGGAGAGTGGTCGAGACGAGGAGCCGAGGGAGGGGGGAGGGGGTGGGGAGCAGCCAGGCCCTCATGGTCTCGACGCACCCTCACAGGACGGATTACAAAATGGCATCCCCCTATCCAACCGCAGGTAGACATGCGGGATGATAGTCAGGGAGAGAGCTGATTGAAGGAGAACGGCAGAGACGCCTCTCCCACGGTTTCGATGTAATGCCAAAGTAATACCGAGCCTGGGGGGTGGGGAGGAATCCGGGTTTAGTGGGTTTGCGAGTCTCACACTAGTCACGCAGGCTGCTAGTGGCGCATGTGCATCATGCATTACCGAAACCTCCCAGAACAAAAAAAAAGATCAGAAAAGGATGCACCTCCTTGTAACAGAGCTATCAAAATTGCCAAAAAAGCATTCTAGGTAATGTACAATAGCAGCGCTGCTATAATGCAAACATTTGGCATATAAGTAAAAGCGATTTATGCTTAGTTTTGCAATACTCTAAGATCTTACCCATTTCATGAGTTTAGCGTCGGACAAAAATAATGCTATTTTTCTTGAATTTTGGCTCTTAAAGCGTCAGCATCGTGAAATTTAAGCTTCCAAAATCTGAAATCTGTTTAACGTAATAGCCCAGAGATTCTTTTGCTACTCCTTCGTTTACTACTACTCTACCAGAGTAAATCCTAAAATATCTATGAAGGCTACTAATACCTTAGCTAACAAAAAATAATAAGGATTATAAGTGGCATCCTCATCGATAGCAGGGGCCTGCGTCGGCTGTTGCTGTTGTGAGCTATTTTCCGATTCTTTCCGGGTAAAGTAGGGTAAAGCAACTAGAAAAAAATATATATATATATCCGCATAGCCAAAAAAACATGACGCCCCTGTTCCGAGGCATCACCGGGGAGGCCGCCCCAGCGGTGGCAAAAGTGCTCATACACCAAATACAGGAGTTGAGTATCGGCGATGACGAACAGCTTGAAAACGCGTGCGTTGATTGCTGTGCGGTACATCAAGGAGTCGGACAGGGAACTGCCCTGTGATGTTCTCGATCTGGTGGGGTTTAAGGCCTCCAAGCTGCGCCAACAGCTAGCCCTTACCAAGTCTACATCATACCCTGCGATATATCAAAGCAGGGCGAAGGTCGGAAATATCGCAAGTTTCTTAGGTACCTTGGACGGAAGCATGATGTTCACATTGCTCTAAGTCCGACTAGATCCGCCGAAAAAGGCACTCAGCCGTGGCACCAAGACGTGCCGCAAGCACTGAATCCTCCATTGTATCAAGGAGACCGGGACGCGACCCAGTCACTGAAAAGCGCTGCCAAAGAAAATAGGCCAGCCTTAGTCACAGAGAGAGTGGCCCACTAAGCATACTTATTTAACAGCGTTCTTTAATAGAGAAAGAACACTCACATCCATTAAAAGTTTGAGAATAGGTTAAGGCTATATACGCCCCAATACCTCTAATCATTCGCTTCACGGGGTGAAACTAAAAATGTACGCTTGCTATCTTGAGGGAAACTTCTGAAGGAACCAGCTACAAGATGGTTCGATTAGTCTTTCGCTCCTATACCCAGATCAGATTATTGATTTGCACGGCAGAACAACTTCAGACGTCCACCAGAGTTTCCTCTGGCTTCATCTTGACTAGGCATAGGTCACCATCTTTTGGGTCTCAACCATCACGCTTGTAGTCTACACATGCCAGAAAGCATAAGTAGCTTATCGCTTAATCATGGAACAACCACGAATAACAATACGTTTGCATTTCACTTTGTCTTTGGGTGATTAAACCTAGTGACTCGCATGCCACTTGAACTTCTTGGTCCGTGTAAGATCACGCAGAAAACTCGGCCAGCTAGCTGCGCTGCTTTCTGCCATAAGATTGAAATAGGTACGATGCAGGCGCTCCGGTGGATCACCATCGCAAGCACCACACGAGGACACGCAAAGATCTCTCCCAGGAAAGAGTACACAGGCACTGACACACCCACCGCGTGGTGCTTCCACCGACAAAGACGTTTCAACGCCTTTGACAGGGAACATGCGGAAGAGAGCTATCCGATCTCCCCGCAACAGATAAGAGTACCGCCAAATTTATTATGAATATTTGTACATTATATAGTAGATATTTTAGCGGTCATGAGACGGACGGATTTCTGCCTTCTTAGTGAACCAAACAAGCGCCTTGCGCAACGCCTGGCCCTAGGATGGGTTTCAGATTCTTAAAGAACGGAGCCGTCTCCACGCTTGCGTCTTGGGATCGGGTAGGGGTTTTCTCATGGATAGAAATTGAGGAGGTAGGCCGCCTCTACTCTTACTATTCTAGCCCCATTAGGTTCGTAGATGACTTTTTCGTACTTGACAACCCTTCTGCATCTCTCAGAGAACGTGACACCCCATTTATAACAATCACAGGCGACTACAATGCAATCTTGACAACTTGGGGCTCCCCGCTCGTCGTCTGCAACACGGAGGACCAACTGGCCTGAAACTGGGTCGACGGAGGCTCCGTGATAGACCTGATAATTTGCCGCCCGTCACCAGACTGGAGATCATTAGCATCGCGACACGAATCAAGGAGTACAAAGATCCTGGACCTGACGGGGTCCCGGCCGCTGCCACCTAATGAAAAATCCGGAAGAGATAGCGCATTTTGCAGGAGAGAAACATCCTCTCAAACTGGGCCCGCGTCATCCTTATCCCTAAAGGGTAAAATCGAACTAAGTCTTCGAGATTTGGCAGATGAGCATGGGCTACTCTCGGACTTCCAGTGCGGATTTCGGCGCAAGCGCGGGACTCGGATACATTAGCAAAGTGCAATCAAACGCCGGGCTTTAGCTAGAGGTGACATCAAGGGTTTGTAGGCTTCTGCTGACAGTTGTTTTGGTTGTTAAAAACGCGTTTAACAGCCTGCCGTATAGCATCATTATTTTTGAGCCTGGTGGCGTGGTGCATTCGCCTGCGCCTCGCGACCGGAGGAGACACATTGGTGCATGGGTATATACTGGGCACCGTAATCTAAAAGAAGCTAGTCATAAATAATCTCCTGGAACGAACATCCTAGACAGAGATATCTAAGTCGGTAGACCTAATTTCGAGGGTAAAGGGCACCAACGAACTGGACGAGCCATAAAAGGCAACCGGGACGATAGTATACATTTTTATGTATACTATGTGTGGTAACCCGGTGCCCGCAAACAATCTTACCAAGAGGCCGGACTTACATCGGATAGATGACGCACCCGGTGGTTAACGTATCTGAAGTGCTAAATGGTCGGACACAGAACCACATACTGCAGGAGTAAAGCCGGCCAACACAAAATGTGCCATACATGTGGCGTTCTAGGATACACGGGTAAAGGCTGCTCAGCAAAGGATTTGTGTTACAATTGCGCAGATGAGATCATGCAGATCATTTGTGGGTTACCCTAATTACAAGAAGGGTATCAGCCATACGCTCAGCCGGGTCACTAGAAAACGCAAGGTTAAGAGTAAAAATAACGATACGCCAGCTGACGGCAAGCCTGATAAAGAAGGCAGGACCACTCAGTATGGCTCGAAACCACCTCCGCGGAGAAAGAAAAGGAAGGATTTGAAGAAGTGTTATTTAGAGCACAAAAAATCGGAACAAAAAGAGGTCCAATATTCCCTTATCAAGAGAATTAGCTTCTACCTGTAACAATGTTTAGAGTCATCTAGGGTAACTGCAATCGCAGCAGGACAGCCCATGCCCTTCTGGAGAGTACCGCTTTCGACAGGGAGGCAAGTCTGGTCCTGCACAGCGAACCTAGCGTAGTAACCATAACAACAAAAACTGTATGCGATGACGGAAGAGACTCCTGCGTTGTAAATACATCGTATAGACTTGCAAGGGGTAGGAAGGGCGCGGGCTTTACTTAGATAGAATATAGGGACGGGTGGCTTTACTCATTTCTACAGAAGCCCAAATGACGGTGCCCAAGAATTGTCGCAGCTCCTAGTTAACATTAAGGAGTTGACACGGGACTTTGCGACTCTGGCGATATACATCACGGGATACTTTAACGCTGCGTCGACAACATAGAGCTCAAGAAACACCAATCGGAGCAAGCAAGTGGTTGACGAATAGCTAACCACACACGATTTGAGCACGGTAAACGACAGAGGACCGCCGACCTTTCATTGGCATAATAGAACATTCTATGTTGACTTTATACTATGCAAAACGTGTCTCATGGACAGAACTGATTTAAAAACTGGACAGTTTTTGAGAGAGTGGTACATCGGGATACTAACTATAGGTGGCTAGGTGATCTCGAGAAGGCAAAGGACGACTGGATTATAATGGGTTTGTGAGTCCCCACACTACCGTGACTTTTACTGCGACGCCCAGTGTGCCCATGCATTGCATTACCAGTTAAGCTCTTCGAAAAAGAAGTCCTGCGGCTTTCTCCGACTAGAGGAAAAAGGACCTCTGAATTTTAGTAGGTTTGTAAATCCCACAGTCGCACTACCGTGGCTTTAACAACGTTGCCCGGTGTGTATGATAAATTTACTAGTTATTCTAAACAAATAAAAAAAAATGATATATTAATGTAACGCTGCTTGGAAATGCTCAGAGCATAAAGTTACCTTTTTATGGAATGTACTGGTATATAGATATGTTATATTGTCAAGAGTGATTTTCTGGGAGTGTGCCAGATATGTCTGTGAAATGCGTCCGCCCAAAATATCTTGCTGGTTCACCTTTATGACGTCTTTAAACGAGCGCGTTCAAGCCACGTCCACAAGTGGTAGAACAAAACGACTAAGACTGCTTGAGCATGATTTTAAACATATGATGAAATAAATGTGTTTCAGTGCGCCGACGTCCATTATCACCATTATTATTACGATCTATATATATATATATATATATATATATATATATATATATATTTAGAGAGAGAGAGAGAGATAGTTGGTTCGTCCCCCGAGTGTCGAGACGAGGAAGATGCTGGCCATGATATTCTCGATTTGCTTTGACTGGCCAGTGGTGCCCCGTATCCCCCTTCCCGCTAAGCGACTGCTAACGGAACTCGCTGCCGAGAGAAAACAGAGCTCATCTCTTCTCACCACGCGCAAACACCTCATCACAGCAGCAGCAGCGGGTAGCATCGTGAACTACTACAACTACTACTAGGTCTACGCTTCTTATAATGAGGGCGTTTAGCTTTAGTGTTTCTAGACGACCGTCTAACACCTAAGTAGAGCTGCGACTACTCAATTGCTCAATTAACAGTTAGAGCAGCGAGCAGAAGCACCAACAAGGATGACGACGACAGGAGCAAGAACGGTGGCAGCAGCGGCAGCATCAACCACAACAGCAGCAGCAGCAGCAGCAGCAGCAAAAGCAACAATAATTAGAACAACAACAGTACCAAAGAACGATACCAGCAGTCAACAATTAACAACGGTAGCAGTCATCAGTAGCGAATAACAACAACAACAACAACAGCAATCTCAACAACAACAACAACAACAAAGACAACAGCAGCAGCAACAACAGCATCAACAGCAGCAACAACAGCAGCGGCAGGAACGTCGATCAGCGTTACCTCACTAAGCAATAGATAGCCTTGACCACAGGTATTCTCTAGGATAACTTTCGACCGCCCTATTGAATGACTGAGCGTGCTGCCGACCCGTTGGACGTGTTCAAAAGATCTTCGGGCAAGGTCCTCGCAGTGTATCGAATTGTTGTTAATAAGTCAGTTATGCTTGCATATCACACTAGTATGCGTCCCATCTTGAAAGGAGTAAGCGTTCTTGCAAAGGCCAAGAGGCTGGAGGATGCAAGAAAAATCAGCAGACCTTAAGGCTCGGTTCAAGATGTCCTTGAGTGCTACACATTGGACTCTACGGCCTGAGCTCAAGACACAGCAGAGCTCGTGGGCCGCATCTACATTGATGAGGATAACTAGCTAGGCCCCAGGAGTAATCCGCACTGATTTGGTCTGCATTGTCGTCTAGCAACATACCCAGGCTACTGGAAAGTGCTTGTAGTTACGCACCGACAGCTTCGGCGGAGACAGCTTGGAGCCTGGCTTTGTGAACCGTAGAGGAAGCCTGATCAAGGAGATGATTAAATTTATTCGCTCGTAGTGGGCCGGATCAGGGAAAGGAAACACAAATGGGGGCTAACGTTCATGCTGCGATTCAAGATAGGTCGTTCAAGTACTAGATGTATAGGCGTTCGATCCTAACTCCACATGTACCATTTCGATGCGATATTTTTTAATTACGATTTGCAGATTTGGGTTTAAGTTAAGATAATACTGTGTACTTTAATGTAAGACAAAAACAAACGCGTTTGAGATATACAGGGGGTTCCGTCAAAAATGGCGCGCTGGTGGTCGAATCATAACTCCGCTTACCCGGTTGTCGATAGCAGACATAAAAAAAAAACTCTCGTTCAGTAGATCACAAATACATGTCGAGCCCGGTGGCATGGTGCATTAGTCTGCGCCTCGCAGCCGGACGAGACACATAGGTTCGCGGGTTTGATCCCCACCGTTGCACATTTGTATTTATGGGGGTCCGTCTATGAAGCCATGCGAAAAGCAGTCCCGTGGACGTTAAATCTTGGACGAGGGTCAGCCCGAAAACTTTACTTAGATCACAAACACATGTCGTTCATGGCAGACGAGCGATAAGCAGTTGTTGTACGTACTCTACGCGCCGGACAGACTTGCGCCAAGATTGAAAGTTTCCTTGGCGTCAGTCTATGAACATGTCAGCGGATCGCAGCTAGTTGTAGAGAAATTCACACGAGGTAAATTCACAACAAAGTGCGCACAGCGAAGACTCAAAAACTGATCGATACAGTCGAATGAACCGAACCCCCCCCCCGGCCAGTGTTCACACTTCTAAGTGTGACGTCCAGTGAAAAAGACGCCATATAGCCAAACTTTTATCAGAACGGCGAAACCGTCACAAATTAAGTTTACTTTTCGTATTCTACAAAGTTTCGTGAAACTGTGGGCACACGAGGCGACTGAGGGAATGCCACGCGACTTTCAGCGAGATGGCGTTTCTGCTCATACCAGCCGTTTGGTACATGAGTGTCTGTTTGAGCATATACGCTTGCTTTAAAGCAAGGACGCGTGGCCGCCGAACAGACCCGATTTGAATCCGTTGGGCGTGACTGACCGAGCATCCAACAAGTCTCGACCTGCATAAAACGCAGACACGCTTAGGCTGTTAAGAAAGCGTTAAGTGATCAACGTAAGCGGGGGTTATATTAAACAAAAATGTTCGTCAGGTCACTTACGCAAAAAGTTAACTCTAAATATCTGTTTTCGTTTAGGTACGGGCTCAAAAAAGAGCGTGAAGCACGCGCAAATTTAGACGTCTATATATATATATATATATATATATATATATATATATATATATATATATATATATATATATATATATAGCAGTTTAGTTACCAAATAATCGTTAATACAATAAATTTGGCTTAAACTGTTATGCCAGCTACACTCCACTCTACTTTGACTCGAAGAGACACGAAGGTACCTTGCCGTTGTGACGGCTAGAAGTACTGGCAGCTACAATTTACGCCTTTTGCTTACCCTTTTTTATTTGTCTCGGCTCCATCTACTGCCATTGCCATAGTAGTTGGTAGCATACAAGCACTAGTCACTCGATGTGTATTCAACGTACCCAGGGTGAGACGCGTGCAACACACGTTGCCCACAGCGCACGTAATCATTTGCATAGCTTATCGGTTCGACGTGGACGTATTCGTGACGCATGCTCCCATATATATATGCTAGCATGTGTCGCTACAACGCGCTGCTAATAGACCTGATATAAATCCTAGATTAACAGCCGATAATCAGTGGGAAATTTGCGATGCGTGCGGTATGCAAATGACGATCAGCGATGTACGTGTGACGACGTGTAGCAGAAGAAGTAAGTTCGTTAATGCGTTAGTTTCGTGGCAAGCAGGAACAATTCTGCTGCTGCTGCTCTGTTTCACGTAATTTGCGACGTCTCGTCTCTTGAACGACCGGCTTGCTCGAGACCACGATGGTTGCTAGAACTTCGTCTCCGCCTCCATCAGCGCCATTGCGTACGGTCACTCCTCACTGACCTGACTGCAGCCCCTGCAGCCGCGTGTGTGGCGGTTCTTCCTCCAACGGTTGGACAGTGTGAATATTTATCTCTCACACACACACAGGTGACCTTCGTTCTCGTTTGCCCCACAGCTGACAGAATCGACGGTTTCTACGACGCAGCAGCGTCTGTCGAAGCAAAGCTAGAATAGAAGCAACAATAACTCAGGTTAGAGGTTCAGTGTAGCGTCATCACATCGCCATCACCACCAACATCAACACCACCATCACCATTATCCAGGCCAGTGTCTCCTGCTGCTGATAGATTAACTTTGGTCATGGTCAGAAGCTAGTCGCGGACAACATCGACGCACCACCACCTCGGTAGGAGCTGTGCTACGACAGTAGTAAGAGGCGCTTGCACCTTTCTCTGCTGCGTCTACTTCCGCAGGCGTTACCGCGCCCGCGTCTGTGCCGCGAGTGTCGACGCCTTTGCCGGTACCTCGCAATGTTGTCGACCATGACGTCCTCACTGAAGTCGCTCGCGCGGACGCTTGTCGTCGTTCTCTTGTCGGCCACTTGTCTGTTCGATGGCGGGGCTTGGGCCTTGCCCAGCGGAGCTCCATCGATGGCATGCTCCTCGATGACTCCGTACCATTTCGGATTTCGAGCCCAGCCAGTGGAGCAGAGTCCGTTCGTCATCCGCCAGTCAAGGCTGCGGTATCGCTTCCACAACGAAACGGTCAAAGTAGTATTGGCCGTCAAGAACGGGAGCGGCAACGATCATGGGGCCTTCCGAGGTTTCCTCGTTCAGGTATGTAAGTAATGCTAATTCCCGAACAGCAGAGGTCCGTTTGGGTCTGTCCCTGGCGCGAAAATCAGTGAGTGATAATTGATATTATTACGCTTTTTTAATCTACGGTGATCAGGAGAAGACAATGCATCCCAAGTGTGTCACTTTTTCGTTCGAATATAGGACAATTTTTCTTCGAACCTCTAGACTAACGCTACTCACCTTGTGTGCCATAATATGTAACACTGCGGCCCGGGAATCATATCCTGTACAAAAGGCAATCGATCCGATGAGCAATAAATCCGTTGGACAGTTTCGAGAGCAGACGGACGCGGGCCTTCTACGTCGATGCCATGCGGCGACTCATACGAACGCTGGGAACAAAGCTCGCGTTGTGCTACATTGGATCCCAGACGATACGGAACCCGTCAGTGAGGTAGGAGAGCAATCCCGCGCTGTGAACTAATATACAGGTAGTTCAACAAGTTCTTAAAAAGAAAACCAAGAGTTTTCCAAATCTTGTTTTTAATTTTTTCTTGTTCGATATACTCCCCGAGAAGCTCAATACACTGTTTCCACCGAGATTTCATAGCATTTATACCTCTTGAGTAGAATTCCGCGTCTTTAGACTGAAAATAGACATTGACAGCAGCCTTAACCTATTCATTGCTGCAAAAACGCTTTCCACCGAGACTATTCTTCAAATGTCCGAAGAGGAAATAATCAGAGGAGGCCAGCTCTGAATAAAAGGAAGGTTGTTCAATAAGTTCGAACCTCAGTTGGGCCAGTTTTGCCGATACTAACCGCGATCTGTGTGCAGGAGCATTGTCCTGGTGAAACAGGACAACCTTCTTCTGCAAAGCGGGCCGTTTCACGATGAGTTCTTGCTTCAGGCAGTTCAACAGTCTTGCATAATATTCTCCCGTGATCGTTTTTCCGCTCTCAAAATTATTCCACGTTGGTCCCAAAAAACCGTAGCCATCACCTTTCCGGCCGATGCCGTTGTCCGCACCCTCTTTGAAGGTCCTTCACCAGGTGCACACCATTGGCGAGATGCTTCTTGGGTCTCGGAAAAGTAGTGATGGACCCAGCTTTCATCGACGGTTACGAATCTGCGCCAAAAATCCGACGGATTTTTCGACATCTTGGCCAAATTTCGCTGTGAAGCGGAAACACGCGCGTCTTTTTGGCCTTGGTTGAGCAAATGCGGCACCCATTTTGCTCTGAGCTTTTTTATCTTCAAGTTATCGTGCAGGAAATGCACACTACCCAAACTGATCCCCAAGGCCTCCGCTATCTCCCTAATGTTCACTCGCTTATCTGCGGAAACGATTTTGAGAACTTTTTCCACGTTTTCCTCATCAGTTGCCGTTTTTGGGCGTCCTGAACGTAGTTCATCCTCGGTGCTCCTGTGACCTCTTTTTAACTCATTAATCCAGCTGAAAACAGTGGCAAAACATGGCGCAGTCACCGTAAACCTCGTCTAACTCAGTTTTCACTTGGCTCGCATTCCAACCTTTGAAATAAAAATGCTTGATAACCTCGAAACTCTGTTTTCTCCATTTTTCAAAATCACGCCGATACGTTGCACGGTAAAAGCGATCAAACGAAATCGCAACGGCCAATCACCATAATATTTTGACTGCTAGCAGTCGAAAAGTTGCCATCTCCAATAGCAGTGAAAGCGCGCCAAAACTGAAAAGCTCATTTTAGGAACCTGTTGAACTACCTGTATATATGTATATGTATATATATATATATATATATATATATATATATATATATATATATATATATATATATATATATCTTAAAATTATCCTCTAGTTGGGTTTGAATTGCGCTAGCTATGGTAACACATTTTTTTTGCATCAAGGCGTGGTTTTTGCAAAAATCTGCCACAATGCCATTTATATGATGGAACCGAATCGAAAAGTGTTTTCGTGACTATTGGTCCTATTGTAGGTTTAGTTCGGATTGACCCTACTCGGGATTGAATCTAGTGCCACAATTAAGGCAAGTTAATAAGCAACGGATATCCTCGGCCATTGTTTATGAGCTACGAAGGATATCAGCTGGCCTACGCATAGTAACAATGTGCAATGTTTCAGCCGAGCGTACGTATCCGGAGTCAAGCGACCATATTAGATCATACGGCCGAAACGATCCCGTACATTACATTTAAAATATGTAGTTAATTGTAGAGTTTTAGAACGTAGCCAATGCCTTCGTTACTTGTGGGCTGTATTTACTTGCCAAGGCAAACGAGAAATTAGCGCATCATCATCATAATCAGCTAGCATGTATGACAAGGAAATGCGTATTGTTAGGCAGCTCACTCGAACCGCGAGTTGCACTCTTAGTGCCGTCAGCCATATTCCTGTTCGTCTTGCGTGTCTCAAGTAACAGTATATACAGATGGTCAGAGGGACTGGCAGGCTTCTAGCCAGTAAATTGCTAGACCCGTCACTTAACACGTCCAATTCGTTCTCAAGCTCGTTAGCTCGCTACTCAAGCTCTGGAAGTCTAAAGGGCGGTATTTGATGACGTCTAGCGGCAGGATTGTGGTTGATGTTGTTGTCTGGCCAGGCTTTGAGGAAGTAGCATTGTCAGTCTGACTTGCGGCGCAGAGAAGTTACGTAAATAATATTCCTATACTAAAGTCGATGCTTAGACTGTCTTAACTTTATGGTGCTACCGTTGATTGCCTTAAACTGCAGGCACAAATCCATCTATTTATTCTCTGAATGTACTTTCTCTGATGTAAGACGCCGGCGGGCCGTTCGAAACAGTTGACATGTTCCGCACGGAACCTGTTCTTGCTTATACGGTTGTAAAGATTATTCATATTTATAATAAAATGTTTGTAACGAACTTTTACTCATGCTTTAATCAAGTGGTGATTTTCTGAGTTTTTGATTGAAGCAGTTGTTGTACATCACTTATAAATTTCTCATATCAATAAGGGAAGTTTTACGATAAGTACAAAGAAAGGCGCCGATTAATAATTATTGTTAAAGTAGAAGATACAATAGAAGAAGCAGTGTACTGTTTTTGTAATTATGGCATTTATTTATTTTAAAGTATATATATATATATATATATATATATATATATATATATATTATCGTCTGCTACAGCGTTCGAAAGCGTCACGTAACTGAGCAGCTCCGTACAAAACGTACAATTTGTATAGTATAATCTCCTACATACCAAATATGGCAAGGCCAGGAGAAAAGCGTAAAGGCGAGGATTCCGATGGAACCACACGAGGAAAAAACCAGTGCACAATTTGTCAGAACTGTGATACGAGAATTATACGCTCACGACACACGAGCGTTAAGTGTGTTCAGTGCCTTGATTGGATTCATCTCTCCTGCACGAAACTCTCTGTCAACGATGTTAACGATCGTACTAAACTAGACACCGTGAAATGTGAGAAATGTGAGCCTCCAGTGTCGGTCCCTGAGTCGGATATGGAAACAGGTGATGCATCAGCTAATGCCGGCGCGCGCGCGGGAAATTCAAACGCAGCGCTGCTGAAGCAGTTACTACTGGAAGTACGGAACATGAAAGAAATTTTAATTGAGTTATCTTCGGAAAACAAAAATCTCAGGAAATCGGTCGATACGCTATCTGTAACGAACGCGAAGCTACATGCTCGCCTGTTACAGCTTGAAACTCAACCTGCAAGAAAATCCCGTGCTCGTTCCGACGATCGTTCTATTTCCCGGGTTCGTATTGGAACAGATATAAAACACGGGGTTTCTAGAAAGAACGATAGGCAACTGCATACCCGTCCTGAAACGAAGACCAAGAAAGATATACATAAGCGATCTACAGCTGCTGAATCTAAAAATACTTTGATTAAGACTGTAAGTCGAAAAAGTACTCCAGCTGATACCGAGTTCCAACCGCTACCAACCGTAAGGGCTCGAATCAGCACCCGGCGGATTTTTATCTCTAACATGTGTTCCAGTGTCTCTGCTGAGAAACTCTATAATCATCTCAAGACACATGGCCATATTCATCCCGTATCAGTCAAGCGTCTTCGATCACGTGGCGGTGATCACAAGTTCTACGTCGAAGTCGCAGACGTAGACTATGAAAATCTCATTCAAGATGAGCTCTGGGAGGACGACACCCGACTTTCTTTCTTCCGCGGCCATCTGCGGCCTGACATGGTGTTGGAAAGCTTCCCAAAAGCATGACTCGCCTGTGGCCGAACTTTATATTCTGCACAGAAAGCCATCCCCCAGTATTTCGGTAAACACACTATACAGAACAAATTGAGATGCATTTACCTCAACGCTCGATCAATTGTAAAGCCTGGTGCTCTTGAAACTCTACATAATTATATCAAAGGTATGAATATAGATGTAGCAATGATAACAGAGACATGGCTCACTGAACTATCGGTTTGTTCAGCCGAAATTGGCGGTGGGGGACAATTTCATGTTTTTAGAAAGGACCGTGACTCACGGGGCGGTGGAGTTTTAATCCTCGTCCGAAGTGAGCTGGCCTGTTCTGAAGTTGACGTACATCATTTTAACTCCGAATTTGTGGCGTGTGATGCCATTTTTAATGACCGCACAGTGCGGCTTATAACAACGTATTTCTCGCCTACTGGCACACATGACACATTAAGAACTAAAATGGACATTTTAACACAAGAGCTATCATTAGTAATGGAATGTGACCATACAGTCTTACTCACCGGAGATTTTAATCAGCCAGAAATAAATTGGGAGACGCTCAGCGTGCTACGACCCACACACGAGAACTCAAAAGAGGTCATACTTCTGAACTTTTGCGTCGAGTACGGACTCCAACAACATGTTACAGAAGCAACACGTGTCGGCAGTCAACGCAATTCTCTACTAGACATTGTCCTCTGCAACGATGATTCTGTGGACGAAGTTGCTGTGCGGCCAAACCACCTGTCCTCTGATCATCGTATGGTGGAGTTCGTCATAACGGACTGCAAGCGCCCCAAACAAGCGTCAATAGACAAGTTGGATTTTAAAAAAGGGAATTATGATGCCATGAAGCTAAATCTTGACCTGACAGATTGGACCAGATTTTTTCAAGGTTGCCTCTCCGTGGACTCGATGTACACCAAATTTATCGAGTATGTGCACTTTCTTATCCAACTCCATGTGCCACAGCGAACCTGCCGTACATCGTCAATTGACAGACATGTGCGTGCTCTTCAAACAGCTCTTGATCGCGAGGTTAATGAGCACAACATTGGCCAGCTTCAGAAAAAGCTCAACAAAGCATGCATCCGACAAAGAACTCTTGAGGAGCACGCTGTTATTCGAAACAGCGATGTAAACTCAATCCACAGATACGTCCGCAAACGAATCTCAGTTCGTGACTATCTGGCGTCAATTATGCGACCCGATGGTTCACTAGCTTCTGATGATTATGAAAAAGCAGAGTTAATTAAAAACATATTCGCACAAACCTATCCATCGAATGATGAGCTACGTCTGCGAGATTCTGGAGTTACGCATGCTCCTGGTGGTTACGACGACTTAGTGGTCGTGAATGATGTTGACGTCACATCCGAAAACCTGCTGAAGCACCTAAGAAGCCTGAAATCTAAGACAAGCGATACCCCTGATGGGGTGCCGTCAATCGTGTACAAACAGCTTGGAATCTCGATATGCCACCCCTTAAGCTTGATATTTCGTCGATCGCTGGAAGATTCGATTGTACCAGAGATTTTTAGAACGGCGATTGTTAGCCCTGTACACAAGCGGGGAAATAAGTCAGACCCCAAGAATAAGCGACCGATCTCGCTCACTGTTATAGCTTGTAAACTGTTAGAAAGTGTAATTTCCATGGCTATATATCAAAACGCCGACAAACAAGGACTGATCACTAAAGAACAATTTGCTTATCGTCCTGGTAGAAGCTGCACACTTCAACTGTTGGAGACGCAGTTTGACTGGGCAGAACATGTTCACGCATCAAGGTGTTTTGACGTTATATACTTTGATTTTAAGTCTGCTTTTGAAACTGTAACACATAGTAAACTACTGGAGTTACTACCTAAATTTGGAGTAGGCACCAAAATAGTTGCATGGGTAAATGATTTCCTACGTGAACGGACCTTCCATGTACGTGTTCATGATACACTGTCAGAGAAGGCTTATGCCACCTCTGGTTGCCCCCAAGGTACCATTCTTGGGCCACTAATGTTTATTCTTTACATCAATTCGCTAAAGAGTATTATTCCCGAAAACGTGCAATATAAGATCTATGCGGATGACGTTAAAATATACGGAAACGCGAACTCGGCCGAGGACTGCAAAAAACTGCAAGATACGATAAACAATTTCTATAAGTGGTCCGTTTCGCTAGATCTGAAACTATCCGTGACAAAGTGCGTTGTACTTCATTTTGGTCACGGAAATGCAGAGAACAGTTACACAATCGGTGGCCATTCTCTTGCCTCGAAAAAACTGATTAGAGACCTTGGTGTAATGACATCAATTAATATGAAGTACACCGAACACATAACAGACATTGTCTTAAGAGCAACACAGAGAGCGAACTGGATTACACGCTCATTCATACTTAGAGATCCACATATATACTCAAAACTATTTGAGGTGTACGTACTGCCGATCATAACATATGCAGCCCCAGTCTGGAATCCATGTCTGAAAAAAGATCAGCGACTCCTAGACAAGTTATGCAGCAAATACCGACGAAAGATTGCATACAAGTGTGGAATTCCAAGCGATGACGTCCAGATTCCCAACATATTAGAAAGGCTGCGGAAGATTGACTGTGATACCCTCGCAAATATTGAGAAAAATCATACCGATCTGATGTTAAAGATGTTCAATATCATTCATACGACGACGCGTCGTGAGAAGAACATTCTTCCAAAGTTTGTAGCGACAAAGCAAACACTTAACCATATGTTCCCTTGGAGAGTAACCCGCCAACTCCATGGAAATTTGATGTTAACAGACTAAACATTTCCTTGAATAAAGCGTATTAATAATAATATATATATATATACAGGGTCATTCAGGGAGTATTGTACTTCTTTCGAGGTTTGATGGAGCTCGGCAAGAAAATAATTTTTCCCAATGAAAGGAGGACGCGGAAACGTCTTGTTTAGGAGAGAGAATGAAGTTTATAAAAGTAGTTATTCAGCTTTTTTTCTCCTACATAGTTGTGCAAAATCTACGTTTGCGGGAGAACCAGTCAACGCATGAAGGAACCGATTACACTGGCGTGTTCGGAGGAAAATTCTGCACAACGGGAAGACACTTCAAAAGCGAATACCCAGATAAAGGAAAGTCATGAAAAGTCGATATTTTACGTTAACGCTTTTTAATGAAAAATCGTAAAATTTTTCCATTGCGACCAAAAATGTACGTCCAAAAGACCACTCTCACGCAATAGCAAATTTAATGCCCATCATTTTCGTACCAAGGTGATGGTGTGCTGCGTTATGTAGTTGTCAAGTAACTAAGCGTTTTCGACAGTCATAGTTGTTATGTTTTAAGTGCAAGTTTTCACGTTCAGAACCGTAAAAATTTGCCAAGACGTTTCCGCTCCCTTCTTCCACTAGGAAAACTTATTCTCTTGCTGAGTTCTACCAAACCTTAAAATATGTACCTAACTTTCTCATACGTCCTATGCAAATATGCATGTCTTCGCTTTCGATATGGCTATCGAAAAAGCTTAGTGACTTGACAACTACGTAAAGCAGCATCATCACTTTGGTACGAAAGTGATGGGCATTAAATTTGCTATTGCGTGAGAGTGGTCTTTTGGACATACATTTTTGGTCGTAATGGAAAAATTTTACGATTTTTCACGAAAAAGCGTTAACGTACGACGTAACAGCATATCGACTTTTTATGACTTTCCTCAACCTGTGTATTCGCTTTTTGCTACGCAAGCTAGTGAAGTGCCTTCCGTTGTGCAGAATTTTCCTCCGAACACGCCGGTGTGACCGGTTCCTTCATTCGTTGACTGGTTCTCCCGCAAACGTAGATTTCGCACAACTATGTAGGAGAAAAAAGCTGAATAACTACTTTTATAAACTTCACTCTCTCTCCTAAACAAGACGTTTCCGCGTCCTCCCTTAATAGGGAAAAATGATTTTCTTGCCGAGCTCTATCAAACCTCGAAAGAAGTACAACACTTTCTGAATGACCCTGTTAATATAAATTACAACTCTGCTGTTGTGGAATGGTGTTTTTACTTTAGACAAGGATGGTTGTCTTCGAAGGGACATTCGTCGAGAATTTCAAGACGTTCTTCGTACGAGTTCCAAGCACCTATCGCGGCCAGCCCGCACGTCGTGTCGCCGAAAAGCTGCATGAGCATACAGCGGACAACAAGGCCGATCGTCCGACCGGCGACGTTAATACGAGCCCGGCGGGTCATGACAAGCTCGCTCATCTAACGGATGCCGGCGACAAGGTCCCACAACATGGCAACGCGACTTCGCCGGACGACGGCGTCAGCCAGGGCACTCATGCAAACGCACACAGCGAAGCGCAGAAGTCCGGCGGCCAGCGAGGCGCTTCGACCGTCGACAAGCCCGACGTGGAACATTCTACACAGACTCCCGAAAAAGTCGAGACCCATCTTCCACACCAACCACAACACGCAAAACAACCAAAACAGAGCACGTTCTGGTTCTAACGGTGCGGGTTGTTTGCTGTCGTTGCTACGTTGCAATGATTCTTAGTTATATTTATCTTTTGGATACTGTTTGTAGTGAGGCATTAACGACATGAACACCCGACACGACAGTGCACCAACATCATAGGCATCAACATGAGTCATGAGGGCTACTCTCTAGGGCTATAGACGCGATTGGCTACAGAGTATCGAGTTGCTTCCTCGAGAAGACGAGACGATCTGCATCTTTTTTCACTGTCCGTTGCGGTTCTAAAACACAATTGCACTTTAAACTATTCTCAGAAAGCGGAATATATATGCTTGTGGCAATTTTACTATATATATATATATATATATATATATATTTATACAACTACCAGAAACTACGATGACTATCATCTGTTTGACAGTGCAACAAAGGCAATGCACTGTCCTATTAGATAAGTCATCGTTAGTTGTTTAGACTAATCATCAACCACCTTAGTTGCCCGGATAGCGAAACAGACAGACAGACCGGCTTTTTCAGGATTATTATCTAGCACAGCCATGTCGAGCGGACGGGAGAAACATGCCGGCGAAACTTAGTGCTTGAAGCCATGAGTCGTTTATTAGTCGACAAGGGCTCATACGGCCGATCCACGTTCACGCGCGTACTGTCTGCTTGCGTTATGTCCAACTCGTCGAATTGTTTGACGTTGACGGAGTTACGAACTCAACCAGTGAGCCGATAAAACGACTCGCTGCTGAAGGCGATAATAGTAGCTAATATATCCATAGTAGCAGTTTTATATATATATATATATATATATATATATACAAACACACATAAATGTGCACAATGGGTGTTCATGGATAAATAGATCATGCCTAATGACGCACACGAAAATATCTTGTGTAAAATGGTTAGTGAAATTTCATACTTATATATGTTATACCTATGTACTTGACCGGACGTCACTTCACTAGACGTACTATTTCAAAACAATGACTGAGCGAATAATGAGCATACCGGCGCGTTCGGAAGCTCTTCTTCATTTGTCTGAAGCGTTCTGCTCTTAAATATGTCAAACACTGGTGAAACTAGAGAAAATCGAATCATATCTAATAAATTCGCAAAATTGAGTCTCTGCATGATGCCTCATTTTTTATATTTCACGTTAAATACCTTACAGTGTTGCAATTACGCTCGTAATTCAAGGACACTAAAGAAAAACGTATTTCTGGTATTTTTGGAAAATTATTTTGGCATGAATTTGATGATAGTTCGATTCGTGATTACTAAACGTAAGTCGTTTTTCTTTGTCCCTCGATATCCGTTTTCCATAGAGTATCATATTAACAGAGACAAAGATGTTAGCGGCTGAGCGACCGCAAACGTCCCTTTGTTTCGTCTTTTGGAATCAACAATACTATCAATCTAATGTAATGTATGCAATACGTAATATTGCTACTAAGGGCAGCAGGGGTAAATGCCGTTCAATTATTTGCAAACGTATTATATTGTTTTGGAGCAGATATGGATAGTCCAGGAAGGTGTGAGACTCTTTGCGATATTGTTGGCATTCCACTGACCAAAATAGTTTTCTCCCTGCCTCTTCACAAGGTTGGAACAGAGTACTCGTTTAATTTGACTTTAAATTTGATGCGTGAACGCTTGGCTGCGCACCAGTCTAAGCGGGTCTATGCTAAATGTAACATTCATCGGAACGTTATGTTAATAATGATTATTATACTAACGATAAATAAAAAAAAGTAGCATGCCTCCTGAGCGTTGACTTTGGTGGTTGCCAATATTATGTACTGTAGACTTTCTTGTAAAAAACTAGAATATAGCATAAAAAGCGCTTTTCTCATTACGGGCTTCTGGGTCAAAATAAATTAAGTACGCTATAGAAAGAATGTTTTTTAATCGATGTTTATTGATTACATATATAATCTGGAGACATTTGCACCAGAGACCCACTACACAGGTTTACATTTCAAGCTTTAGACGTTTTTAACATCCGACATGTCCACAAATTGTACATGTTTCGCTGATGATTAGATCAGTCATCTTATGCTGACGTACACCACTAGACCACTGGAATTGACAAATTTTATCAGACTGGCACTTTTGCCGTCAGACTTTCTGATAGATAACACGCTTTTGTCGTCACCAAGCTTAGTGATGGCCTTAATCCATTGTACTCTTTCCATTTCGTATTTTCTGCATTTGGTAAGGATTTGTATCACGGTATCATATTTGTTACAATATTCGCATATGGATGATGATTTTACTCTGATTTGGTTAAGCGTGCATCCGCTAAGACCCATGGCACAATCAGACGGTGAACCATAACTGCACATCTTTGGGGTGCCCCGCTTAAGTCATATGGCCCTGCAAACCTTATCCCGACTCCTATATTAACACGCTTCTGTGAGATCCCATTTGCCAGTTCATCCCGTTTTCGACAATTGTGTTTTTATTCCTTAGCCTTGGCATAACTTAGGGTAGGCGGCATCAAGCATGCGCGATCCATTTTCATCTGTTGCGCGCCTTGTTTCCTCGTTTGTTGACGTGAGCTGCAATCCACTGTAGTCGCAGTCGTGATTTGAAGTGGCCGGCGCAGCACTGGATGAGATTTGAGTTTGGACGCGATGGGTCTGCAGCTGTAATAGCTATCAGCGCCGCTTTACACTTGCAGAGGATAACCGTGTTCTTGGGAATATCGTCTTGAAGAGCAAATTTGAACGCCTCATGCACAATACCTGCAGTGGTCGAAATCCGGCAGCTACCGACAAGTACCGCTTTTGTCCCGGTTTTCGGTGTGACAACTCCTGCTTCTCCGATGATACGTCGCTGCGAACCATCGTTGAACATTAGGTACGAATACTTTTGTGAGAGGAAGCTTATGTAGTGTTCAGCAATCATGTTAATTTTTTTCTAGATGTTGGGTATAGTTAGTAACACATGCATATGTACGAGATTTGACTTAGCCACAATGCCTAACATAATCCATAAGATCCATAACACATGCTTATCAGGAGCCTGCATATATATATATATATATATATATATATAGACACATAATTATAAATATAATCGGCACTCTTATAATTCGACCGCGAAGGTGTGCAGAGACCGTCTATGCGTCTGGCAGCTCGCGTGGTATTTAACGCACGTTTGCAAGCAAAGCCGACAACGCCATTGATCGCCAACTTGGTGAAATCTTTGGTCGAGCATACACCAAGCGATGGTAGCCATGCACAATGTACCTTATGTACACGTGCGAACTACTGCATGTCATTCCATTCTAAAGCTCCCTTGCGAGGTACACATCTAACTGCGCTACCTCTGCCAAGGCCTCGGCTACTTTCCCTGCCGCTTCAACACAAATAGCAGAATTGGTCCTGTAATTGGTTGAATTTAGGAACACGCTTTGTATATGTTGTGAAGCATCCTTCTACCTAGGCAAAATTTCGGCCTCTGTAAGATGGACGACCCACACCCTGGCAATTTTGATTTGGAATAACGTAGTGAGACGTCTAGGAACGCGAATGGGCTGTCCTGCGTGTTGTGCGTATGCACGGGCGCATGCGCGCATCGGAAGAGCGAAGCAGACAATTGTCTAGCACTGCAACACCGAAGCGAATCTTTACCGGGGACGTGAGTTGGGGCGATCATTTCGAATCAGAGACGAAACGGAACAGCATGCAATGGAAGCATGCGTCGTCACCTCCCCTAATTGAAAGGCGCTTCAACTCGGACGACGAACTGTTTGTATATATATATATATATATATATGTTTTTTTCTTGCTTTTGCAGATATTTACAGAGTCGCGGACGAAATCAATATACTTCCTATTCGGCTATTTTAATTATACGGTGCAATGCCAGCAGAATAGCAGGTACTACTGTCAACAGTACTTCACCATAGCCCATGCGCTCGGTGTCTTAGTTTTCAAGAATATGCGCCCACATACTTCTGGATGGCTACGTACGTATGGGTGCCGTTCTATAAAAGAGATGTTAACTGTTGATGTTTGCAGAGCGTGCAGGATACACTTTTGAAACGAGGTGATCGTCGGTGCTGTCTACCACGCGAGCGTATCAGTGTTAGTAAATATCAATCCCACGCCGATTACGCCGCATGTTTAAACAGCTGGCGCGTCAAATCTCATTAAAGTATTTTGTTCTAAAACGACGCGGGTTCTAGGGCATTGTAAACAACTCATTTGCCTGGAGGCTTGCGCGTTGCTCACAGATTCGACTTTGCTTCTTGTTTTCATTTTGTTCTAAATACCTCTTTTTCAATAAAGGTGATATGATATGGATGATGTTGGGTATGAATAGAATGCCTTTAATCCTGAACAGAACAATTGAATTTTACGATGTGCCATTTCGCAGTAACATTACTTTTAAACTCATGAAATTGATTAAGTATTTTTACATGACACAACTATCATAAATGTCCTATCGCTAGTTAAATATTGCAGGCTTTCAACAGAAAAGCATTAACTTTAGTTAAATTAGAAGATATTGTTTTTAGTTACAAACACGCACGTGCTATAGCTTAAATATTTCGGTATCCGTTGTTGAGGTAACGAGGTTGTTTATTTTAAATTTAGCTAGCCTTGAGGCAGTATGTCTTGTTTTTTTTGCGTATTACAATGTGAGATATACTTTTTGTTACGCATGGGAGAAAAATTTCGTTTGTCTAATAGCGTAAAATATTAGAACTGACCAGCACGTAGGGGCAAAGGTTCCCCCATGATATGCATGTAGGAGTCCTTCGCAATGGCGACGTGTTCTCTTATTCGACCAGAATTCAAGAGCAATTGCTGCATAACGACTTATTCATGTGTAACTTGGAGATAGCCGCGCGATGACAATGATCTCCTTGATTCTCAGGTCTTTCGTGCAAACCAAAAGTAACATAGAGCTAGCCTCCCCATCGACAACGGAGGCCTTGGAATAAGAAGAGCTACGGATCTTGCTGCAGTGTGCTATGCTGCATCCCTGAATCAATTTGGCTCCCTGGCAGAATCACTTCTTGGTGAGGAAGCAACGATTGAACTGAAAAAGGCAACCGCGCTGGCAGACGCCACAATCAGGAGTCAACTCGACCCTGGCCCTCTGAGAGAGCACGTGAGTCAGAAACTTCTTGACGCGTACAAAACTAAGAAGTCCGCGCGAGAGATAATGAATAACCTTACATCAGCAAGAGAACGTGCCGTCTTTCTAGCGGCTCAACATCCTTTCAGCGGGGGCTGGCTTCAAGCGCTGCCCTCCCGTCAGCTTGGCACCATGCTGGATCCAAACCCCTTCCGCATGGTGTCAGCTCTTAGGATAGGCGCCCCCGTCTGCCAGCCCTTCACGTGCCTCTCATGCGGCCAACCGGTTGACTCGGACGGTCTACACCCGTTAAGCTGTCCAAAAAGCCCCGGCAGACTTACAAGGCACGCTGAACTCAACGCCATAGTGAGAAGAGCTCTTAGAAGGGCAGGGATACCATCTACGCCCGAACCAGTAGGTCTTAATGGCAGCAGTGAGTTGCGACCTGACGGGGTCACCATCCCGCTGTGGTCGCACGGAAAATGCCTTGTATGGGATGTAACGGTTTCATGCACGGCTGCGTTATCATATTTACGTCACAGCGCAGTCGAGACGGGATGGGTAGCAGAACGTGCGGATTCTGAAAAACGGAGGAAGTATCTAGAACTATCTAGAAGCTACCACTTTGCACCCATTGCATTAGAGACACTCGGCCCCATTAGCACAGGTACAGCAAAACTCCTGCAAGACATCGGAAAACGAATCGAAGACGTTACGGGCGATCGACGCGAGGCCATGTTTTGAGACAGATGATGTCTTTGGCCGTGTGTAGAGGGAACGTGGCTTCCATTATAGGCGCCATGAACTGACAGAAAGCGAACAGAGCAGGATAAACATGATTTAAACGTTCATACCTCACAATTGTATTAACTAAATAATGATAAATAATAAAAAAGTAACATTGATTTCGTGTAGATTATCGTAATGCTAATTCAATAATTATCCCGTTATTGCACAGGATTTGTGAATACTTGTCAACTCAACAGATCGTGGCCGAGGCTAGCTAGAGGCTATTCTGCACTGCATAGTACGAGCTTTAGAATAACATATTTAACATATTCTAACCCATCTGTACAACACATCTTAGCATGAATGTGTCAATATTTTCTATCTAAAAATGAAATCTCATGGTACATGCGAGCAATTAGGCGCTTCGTTTCTTTCCAACGTGGTGTTGTGAAATCTGTTGTTATCACTTTAGTTCGGAAGATAAATTACCAGAACTAGTCAGAACTGTCCAGATAATCGGCATACTCAGATTTGTTCAGATAATCGGCAAAACCATGATTGTTCAGATAATTGGGAACCAGGCCGTCCTTAAAAATTAGACCGTCCTTCTTTCGCACAGGCTTACGTGCGGACATAGATCTGGTCCTATCTGATTCCGCATGCGTGTCAATGTATCTGCGTTTGGTTGCACATTGTGGAAATCAGTAAATTATGAAAACAATGGTGGTTTTCGAAGCTAAGTAGCAGTACTGTCCGTACAATGAAATGTACATGGTTTCTTCGTGGTTATCCAGGTAGCACCTCGCTACGGCTACGTGAGGCAGACGGAGGCCGACGGTAGAATAATAAAATTATATTCCTATTCAATTGAAATTAGTGATGCTTCGTCAATGTTCCCAATACCTTCTTCAATTTGCTTCTCGGATTCATTCATAAAATATTTTCTCAGGCCTGTCTGTATGGTATAAACAGAATCAATGAGATGAAGCTTTCACGGGGGGGTAAGTCAAAGGCGATTTCTTAGGACTGCATCAAAAAATGAATTTAAAATCAGTTAAAGCATAGGTTATATATTGCTCTCGGAAGGCTAAGCGTTCCAGTTCATTTGTAAGTGTTTTTTAACCGACATTGGGTAAAATCTTTTTAATTTATTTTGATGGTTAGACTTTATGATATTCTAGTGAGAAGCGATGTAGGTATCTCGTACACTAAACTAGACTGACAGTCGTTTGGGTTAGAGGTGTTACCTTTCCCTTAAACAACGATTGTAGGCTTGGATTTCATTAGCTCGGAATTGCGTGCCCAGCAAGAGGTGTTGTACATCCGCATAGGAGCAAGAACACTTTATGAAGGGGTTGCTTTTAGGTGTTTCTAAATAATTTTGTAAACTTTGGTGTTCTTACCTTTCTGGCAAGGCATACTCGCAAGTGCATAGCGCAGTAGAGAGAACATTCCGATTCAGTGTAGGTTTTCCCGAACTTTGTGTGTAAGAGCGCCCGGGAAGCAGTTCTTGTGGACATCAAAGTTTTCTCAGTATTCGAACAGTGGCAGAAGGTGAACAACTTGCTTTTTCGCATTAATCCTTGCGAGGGGGATCAATTGCAGGTTTCTCGCTTGTCGCTTTTAATTTATCGTTCAACGCTTTCAACGCCATACATAAATATTGTGTTTCGCTTGTTGTGTTGCGAGAGTCATAAACATAATCTCCAGAGATAAGAGTATATTTCATGCTATGTAATCATGCCATATACGAAAGACAATATGCCTTGAATACAGCATATCCATCCAGTTTTTAAAGCAATTACTATGTTTTTAATGTTTTTTTTGCATATGTTTATTGAAAAGCGTTTTCTACAATGTTTTTGCTCTGATTAATGCGATATATTCTCGAATTGCAATACCAGCGGAGAAACTAGCAAAATCTGTTCCGTCTTCAAAGCCCAAGCTTACATTTTTAATTGCTCCACTTAATTAACAATAACTAAGATATGTGACGAAAAATATAGTACGTGTTCGCCTAAAAAGTATTGCAAAATGTGGATCGTCATTGCTCATCTAATTTGATCTGCGATATTCTTGAATGTGATATTCAAGTGTTTTTGATCAGATTTGCAAAGGAAGAGTGGTAATCTTCATAATGACGGTCATTGGCGTGTGCGCTATTGGTACTTAATACGGCACGGGACACCAAGCAGGTACGGCCAAATTCAGAGTGTTTTACTGGATGAACCCCGCGTGTAGCCGTTTATTCTAGTCAAGCTTATCGTTAAGGCATGTTCTCTTTCATTTATAATTCCTCAGGCAGAAATGATTCCCCATGAAAACAGGCAAACATTTTCTGAATTAAAATTCTGCCTATTTGATGAAATGCACTCTCAAAGGCTTGTCTGTAGTCAGCATTCAATGCGTTTCAATAGATATTAAGCGTCAACTAGTCACTCAATACCTCACCTAACGGAATGGTATAGAACTATTAATGACGTATTGCTTAAAGCTTTATAGATGTGAATTTCGACAGTTTCGAGGTCTCCCTGAAAGACATTAGCCCTTAGTCGTGGATGAACGAAGCATATAGACATACTCGTACGAGTAAGCAAGTCGAGATTGCAAATAGTGGCTAAAACTTAAGGTCGATCTCAGCTCCTAACAGTAATAACTATTTATTTTTTTAAACATTATTTATTGTGTGTAATTCAATTCTAACAGTTGTTCCGGGTGAGTTTATTGCTGTCTATTATTTAATTTTTAGTAGTTGTTTTTATGGTAGCATTCGGTTTATTCACTCCAATTAAGTATAATGTACTCTTCATGTACAATAGTAGTGCAAATATTATGCTCGAGTGCTGCGCCTTCCTGCACATAGCATCTGTCATACCCGTGTAGGCTTAGTTTATCTAAAATTACTCAGCAACATACGGCAGCTCACCGTAAAGCATGCGGGAAAGCTTGGGAAAGTGGGAGGGGCTTTGCAATAATGGTTTCCTTTAATTGCCGTGCGATTGGCACCTTTTTCATTATCAAATATTTTCTTGTTCTGCAGATGCTCATAGTACACCGTAAATATCCTACTAGACACACAGTATGGGTGTTTCTTAACGCTAAGGCTTGCTTTCAAAACGGTGTTTCAAAACGGCCCGCTTCCCTGCTTGGACCACGACCGTGTGTATGTTACGTTGTTGTAGACAATACATTTTATATTGCCGATGACCAAGTTTCTCAGAAACGAATGTTTTTTCAAGAAGAAAAGCGCTAACATTTAGGCCGTCGTTATTCTGTTGTTTTCAGTGAGCCCATGCGACACTTGTACATCAGCACGTTTACGCAATTATGGCAGTCATTGCGCGTTTCACATCGGCGCGGCTAGGCGTAAAGGAATAGATTTATAGAATACGTTTACTATGTGTGCTATCTCGTAGACTCTAATAGAATGTATAAGATTTTTAGAAACTGGAGTCAAACCTACTAAACTTTTATAAAACTTAAGCAAGCTTTCATTTTCGCCAGCCTGCTTTTTCTTTTGCATTTGTTTACTTGCGCTTTTCCTCCACAAACTCCTTCAACTAAACGCTTGCCAACAATACCAATTGTCTCATCACTAAAAAGTCGGTACGTGTCCACAAAACGTTGTTATTCGTGTCAGCCTACTAGCTTATGCAGCCGCTTTGCATTGCCCGTTAAACCATGGTTCTAAACCGTTTAAGCCCGTTAGATCTTGGATATACGTCCGTGTCTATCGTTTGGTGCAGCATAACTATATATTTTACTCTTGTATTCGATCATTGCTCATACTGGCCACTCTGCTAAAGCTGCTGATACACTTGTTTGCTAAAACCGCTTTTTCTTCTGAGACTGCTTTTGTAAATGCTGATTCTAAGTTCCATTTATTTTCCGATTCAGATATGAACTCCATGAAAATGTGTATACCTCTGTCAGTCACTTAAAGGTGGAATCGTTTAAAACGTTTCAGTTTACGTACGCGAAAGGTGGGCATTTAATAAACGCGTGGTACGCCCTGCCATTTTTGACACATTTGCATGCCTCCTATTTTGTGTGGGAAGTACTTCCCAACCCTTTCCCAACCCAGGAGCACTTCGTGGTACGTGCCTGATCTACAATCTTGACGTGTTTGCAGTCAAGGCGACACCCCTCCGGCTGGAATTTCATTTTGCCAATCAGCTAAATGGACTCGCTGCTGCAATAGAAAGTTTTTTCTACTCCATCCTTAAACACATATAACTTAGCGCAGCATTTTCTATCCATTCGAGAGAACCTCCAGCGTCCAAGCCTCCTGACCGACCAATGAGCGCTCATTCCTGGCTCGTCCTTCGTAGACGCAGATTTTGCCCTCAGCATGCCTTTTCAGCCAGCTTCTTGCTCGTTTCAGTATTTTGTTCCCTAACAGTCTCTATGCCCTAGAGTTTGAAACCGCAAAGGCTCTCTAGGTTGGGGTAATCCTGCGGTTTCTGCGTGGCTCGCTTTTTTTTGTAATCAGACTTAGAGTTTCAGCCGCAGAATCAGCTGCGTCGACCGTCTTCTTTTGGTGGTTCGTCCAACTCAAATCCTTCCGTGCCGCCTGCTGTCTGTATGGCTGCGGCTACTTGCTTAGCCAAGGTTCCTTCGAGCAGGTTGCGGGTTGATACCTTTTCATTGTAATGCCAATTTGAACGTTGACTTCTCCCTCTGTTTTTCAACATCATTCAAAAACAAGGTTGCCTCCCTGTTAAACTGCAGCCCTTACAATTGCCTAGATATTCCTCTCTGTTTTACCGCATGTGACCTAGCCCACGTGTCAGCGCGAATAAGCGCGAAGCAGAAGAAGAGAGACGTGGCCTCGAACTCGATACTCCATATTCATATATAGGACACGGTGTTCATACCTTCTTCACATCTTCACCAATGTGCAATAGCTGTTATCGTTCAGGAAGCACTACCCGTTAGCACCAGCAGCCAGCCGGGCCAATCTGAACCCGTTACTCTTCTCTTCCGAGCATAAAGTGCGCGATTTGATGTTTTTTCTTATTTCATTTCATACTACTCTAAAGACAGCTGGTTGGATTGCTCTCCGCTTCTTCTTCTGCGCCTACTTGCCGCTACAACTGCACGTGTTGACAACAACGTCGATTCGCTGTGCAACGTTTTTAAGGGGGATCGGGAGATTGCGATCTCCGAAAACGCTCCAGTTGACTCTGAATGCATAATGAACTCAGCGGATGCTTGAGCTCAGATACTCCTGTCGTAGCCAGAATCGTCATTAGCTGTTTGGCGCATCTCAAGACTCTTTGCAATACGTATTCTTCTGCGGTCTGTTTGTTAATGAAGAAGACGAACAGATTATTAAACGGAATGAGTTTAGTTTCTATTTAAGTAGTAACTGTTAAATTTGGTTTTTAGTTTATTGTTGAATGCAAATTTTCGGTTAGTTGTTACAGCACATACACGAGTATGTTTAGCTGAACGCAAGCTCGGGTGGAAACCGCGCTCTACTAATGCTACTAGGAAACTAATTACTTGTTACCTATTATTGACGTCCTTCTCGAATGTTAGACAGGGGTTTAACAGTAATATGCGTGATACCGAACTACATTTGAAGAATCTTTTAGGGTTCTGCGGTTTAGACTCTCATAGCGGCGGTGTGTGCACAATTGTAGTACAGCAACTTGCCTATTAGCATTTGAATGCAATAGTCAGAGAGTTACTGTGGCATACAGGGATTTAGCGCCGCTTATCCGTTTACCTAGGACATTGAAGACAACTTGATAAATGTGGCCCCAAGAGCCGCAGAGAATGATCTGCATACTGTTGAGTGTTTGTCGCTTGTAAATGCTTTTCTCTAACGTATGTTGAAAGTGACTTTGATGAGTCAGTTAACATTATAAGTCCCTATATGAGTTACATGTGCAGACACTTAAATGTATTCATTAAGCTATGGCTTTGATGTGATTAGAAACTAGGTCTGGATTCTGTTAGCGTAATCTAATCCCTTATTTGTGCGTATTTAATTCAGAGAAGGCAAGCAGAGAGACACGGTGGACGTGTAGTTTTCGAAATCAGTAAGTAATTTCAACTTCACTAAACTGGAAACTGGTCAATTGCTGCGACTACAACGCTTCTACTACAACTGTCATTGGTGCTACTAGCTCAACAACCCATTTCCTGCCTGTAGGTCGTCGGCAAAAGTTCTCCTTCCACTCAGCAAGTTGCGAACGCGCGCTCAATCAGGGTCAAAATGAGGTCGATCGATAAAAAGTTAAGTTGAAGCAAGTCGGAAGGCCGCCGAGTAACACCGTGAACGCGGGTAGAGCCGAAAAAAATTCCGTTCGACTAAGCTGCAGTTGCTCCGAAACACCAGCGAGAAAGGAATTTGCGGAAAACAGCGGGAAATCTCGCCGCTAACTACACAAAAAGCCACAGGCGATCAATGATAGGGCTTCCGGGTCCTTCTTCGGGGTCAAGGCACATTTCCGAACGTAGTCGTTTTTCTTGTTCACCCTTAAACAAGCCTTTAGACATCGATTACGGCTAACGGGCAAACATCAGTAAACGCATTATATATATATATATATAAAAACGTGCCCGCCGCACACGAGGTTGCTAGCCTGCGGCAGGAACCAATGGATAAATAAAGGGGACTGCATAATGTTCATAGTTTATAACTACTGTATCTAAGGGAGTGGTGCACTAGTCTATGAGCTCATTAAAAATAGATGATAAACCATACTCTGCTAAGAGTCAGCGGCCAAACTGCTAGAGGTATTGTTAGGAACACCCTGGATATTTCAACGAGTTCGCTTCTCGGTGCATTAAAGATCGCAAAAGATATAGCAAGAAACTCGAAATCCCGCTAGACTGATGCCCAGAGAAAAGGAGCGTCGAACGCCAAGAGAAGGCTCCTCCTGGACAAAGGGGACACAATGTATCGCATTATATGCAGTCCCGGTCTGGGCCGATGTAGCGCCCCGGACAGCCAAGAACCGGCACAAACTCCGCTTGATTCAGAGAACAGTCGTCATAAGGGTGAGTCGGGCCCACCCAGGTGCTCACTGGTTATACGCAGTTAAAATCATATATGACAAGGATCCGAAAGGTGGAGTGGGATGCGTGAATCATCTGGCCTTCAAATGAGTCAGTGTATGTGGAGCGCACCATCTGTATACCCCTGGAACGAGCCAGCGGTGCGTGAGATCCGCGCAAGAGAGATGGTCGAGCACATGACGATCTCAAAAAATGGCTGGAAGGAAAGAAAGGCAACACTTAATTCCATCACAAGGCTGCAGATAACCCTAGAGTGGGACAGGAGAAAAAGGGGTAGTCAACGATCTGGTAGAAGAGGGACGCCGGGAAATGGGGGGAGAATGTAGCTAGGCCTCAGTACGGTCTGAATGGCACAGACAAGAAACGTGGAATACTAGAGAAGTGAGACTCCTCCTTATTCTGAGCCTGGGGAAACCCGAAGGAACCCCTGGGAGTCCCGAAACCCCTCATCAAAAATATTAAGGCGTTGAGCATCGCCATGTATTAGATTTCTATCTGTTCGGTTGGCCGGCCGCTTTTCGAGCGACATTAATGTACATGGGTACGAAAAGAAAGTATGAGAGTAATAAATAAGGGAAACAAGAAAAAAAAAACAGAAAGTGGGAACTTTTTTGTGGGTGTAGTATTTCTCCAACGTTTACCTTGACTTTAAGCAATTTAATAGTGATCCATGTTACTGTTTCTATTGCTGCGTTGATAATAAACAGGAGCGAAAATATGTACAACAGCTGTTGGAGACGGCAGTAATACAAGTACGCTACCTTAGATGGTGGTGTTAATTTATACAATGATTGCGCAGTAGTAGTTTTTTAGGGCGAAGAATGGCTGAAATACAGATATGGTATTATTGTTCAATATATTCCTGCGAAGATCAACACACCAAGTCCACTGATTCTCAATAGCCTTTATAGCACAAGGAAAAGATTCCGAATCTTGGACGCAAAATACTTCTCCATGGCGCGTAAATCACGTAATTGTTGCTCCGATATCTATTTCCAAAGAGATACTTCTTGAAGTCTCCAAACAAATAATAACACGCGCCGGGTCCTGGCCGTAAATTCGCGCCGTAGAGAAGTATTTTGCGTCAAAAAATTCGAAATATTTAACTTGTGCTATAAAGGCTATTGAGAATCCGTGGACTATGTGTGTTGAATTTCGCGGGAATATACTGAACCCAGGCTGTATTTTTTTTTTTTAGATTTTCCGTAAGGCAATTGCCCGTGTACGGTTTTTTCGTGTCACGGCTAATTTTAATCCACTCCGGCATTTACCTTGTCTAAATTGGACACCATGCAAACCAATTTAAGAGTGGCCGGTCTGGGTCTCGAACCCAGTCCTCCCGAATGCAAGACAAAGGCTTTGCCACTAAGCCATCTTGCTTGGCATTCCGTGCACTTGTGCGTTTCACAGATGAAGCTTTGCTTATTAAAAATAACATAATTGTTACTCATAATTCTCATTGGTGGGGCAAACGAGAACGCGCCTATGACCCGCCCGCATAACCAGGATCACGTTCCTTGAATAGTTGGGATCGCATGGTGATCAACTTATAGGCCCTTATGGGTCCTCATGAACTTCCCGAAACTTAAATGGCCACGCATTTCTGAGTAGGACCTTACTAGAACTGACTGTTGGTAGACATTCT